>OY740765.1:86387014-86894358 GCA_963513935.1 Aphrophora alni
TTTCCAGAGCATCCAATAAGGAAATAATTTTAAGGTGTTGAAAAATTAGATTTGTTAGCTTTATTTATTTCTAAATAAAGAAATTAAAAACAGTTGACTTTGACATGTGTTAGATTCAGGTAACTTGCATAAAAATTCGACAAATTTGAAATTATTATAATTATTCTATAAAAATTTACTAATATATGTATTTTTAGAAAAATGAAAGATGTTCCTTACCTTCTACCTTATGTACTTTTGATATCCTTGTTGTTTTCAATAATAATACAAAAAAGTTTTTAATTAAAATGGTCAAAAAATCTGCCCTAATATCAGATTAAATAATATTATACAATCATTTTTATTTTCTATAAATTGTAAAAGCAAGAGGTGCTGTGAATCTACTACTCTACTAACTCTTGATGTCATTTAACCATATTCACATATCAAATGAATTAATATACAACTTAAAGAAGAGTTTGGGCTTTTTTAACCTACATTTATCTTAGACTTACTATTTTAACAACATTTAATCACGAGGTTTTTAATTTCATATTTTTTTGTTTATACTTAACCCTGGGGTCACCCCCCCCAATTTTGACAAATAATCTTCCATTTTGTTAGGTCACTTACTCTATATAAGAAACTGTCCAATTGTGCTTAGGGTAGATTAGTAAAAGGCTAGATCGACTATCAACAAAGCTTATATTAAAACCGGTAGTACAATTAAAATCGTGATTACTAGACCTAATTTATTTAAAATGTAAATTTTTGAAGAATCAATTAGACAAATTGATAATTTCAAAGACATGAAACTTAAATCTAACCATTACAATAATGGATGTGTTATATTGGATATCAACAAAGGTTATATTAAAAATGTCAAAAAAGGTACAACGTAGTCTATAAAGTTTTTCCAAAATCTAAGGTAAAAGTTCCGAAATCCAAACTGTCAAAATAACTGTAATGAAAACTAGAGGTTGTATAAAAGTGTGATTACCAAAATATGTCGAAACTGCCTGAGAATGTATTTTGTTGAATAAACATTAATTGTCAAGATGGTTGGTCAGCGTCTAATCTCAAAGTCAAGGACAAGAGAAATTATATAAAAGTATTAGTCCATAATTTTTTTTTTAAATCTATATATGTATATATATAATATATATATTTTTTATATTCTGTTATAACAATAGGTGTAGTGTTATAACAAACAGTCCTCATATATATAACACCACACCTATTGTTAAACATAATTGAATATAATTTGGTGTTATATGATTGAATAAAGCTTTTAATTGAAAAATCTTTAGGGTTATTAAAATTTAACATCTATGTAAGTAACACATTTGATGAGGTCAATATTATTTGATAGTATACGAGTAGATAAAAGTCAAGCTTGGAAAATCGTCATTGTATTCAAAACTTAATATCCAAGACAAAAGTTAAAAAGAGAATAAATACACTTTTAACTCACAAGACAGACAGTCCAAATAAACATTTAAAAAAAACAAGATTAACCTAAAGGTCTACATTATAATAAGAGTATGTATGGAAAGTATAACATAAAATTAATTTTAAACGTACACACTTAAAACTACAACTCGCCCTCTGGCCTCGAAGAAGCAGTAGATGTTAAAATTGTGAAAAATGTTTGGACAAAAGTACACATAGTTGTACTATAAAGTGTTATAACAAATATTCTACACTTGAACAAGAGTCAATATGTGTATCCATATTATGGTTTATAACTGTACACTTGAAAGAAGAGTGTCCAAAGTAGACAACTTTAATGTCAGGGTAAACCAAAAAAATTGGAAATATGGGAATGGAAAAGTGGTTAATGAATTTAACTAGTTAATATCTGTGTATTCTTTAATCACAAAAATAGCTTCTAAGGTAAAAAGGCTTTTATTAATCATCTATGACCTGTGTATTCTGTAAAACTCCAATAAATGGAACACATATCTAAATTGAGTTAAATGGGAACTATGTTCTTTAAACCCAAAAATACATCTTAGAGAAGAAATGGGCCAAAATTTAGGTTATAACCTGTATTTTCTAAAAAAATTTAAATGGCCTAAATGAAAATTATATATTCTTTAAACCCAAAAATACCTTACAGTAAAAGTTAAGAATATAATTTCTACAGTTAAATGAACTCTGTATCTACATATTTACCTGTTTATTCTAAAATAAATTAGGGGGGTGACCCGGGTTAACCCAAAATGGTATAAACCGATAAAATTGTGGTTAAAAGATTAAAGATTATCAAATTAAAAACCTACAGTGATCAAATTTAGGTTAAAACAGTACAGTCTAAGGTAAATGTAGGTTAAAGAAGCCCAAACTCTTCTTTAAGTCTGTCTGTCTGTCATATGTTATGTTGGACATATTAAATGAATAGGATAAAAGTATACAACAGACAGACACAGAGACAATAGAAAAACAGCGGGAAATTTAATACAACTATAAAAATATTTGTTATATGAAACTGTATTACCAAATATAACATTAAAATCATAATACAATTTATTTTTATGTGAACAAAATACAGAAATTCTATTATTATTTTTCCATTAACACATCACATCTAGATGTAAACTTTCGTTATTTCCTAATTTGCAACCACTTTAAAATTATTTGGTCATCAGACTTTTTTTTTTCTCAGGAGAGCTGGCCTAAGATGACCATTAACTTTTTAATTATTATACTTGAATTGTTTCAAGTATATATATTACCTCACTTCTTACAAAGTGCAATAATCTTAGATAATATCTATTGCATAAATATTTGTGATTATAAGGGATTACTTATTTATTTATACAATATTTTTTGTATATTATGCTTGGTAAATTTTAGAAAAAAGAATTTGTTGTTAAATTTTACTTTCCATTAACATGTCACATCTAGATGTCAGCTTTCATTGTTTCCTAATTTGCAAACCACTTTAAAATTATCTGGTTATTGGGCTTTTTCTTCTTTTTTTCCCATGAAAGCTGGCCTAAGATGATCATTAACTTTGTATTTATTATATTTAATTTAGATTGTTTCAAATATATCTATTACCTCACTTCTTACAAGTTGCAATAATCTTACATACCTCAATAAATAAAACATTTTTTCTCTTATAAGGAATTAATTATTTATTTCTACAATATTTTGTGTATATCATGGTTGGTGGTAAACTAAAAAAAAAATATTGATTTGTTATTAACATCGAGATGGCAACTTTCATCTCTAATAAACTTGAATTGATTCGATACATCTGTTACCTCACTTCTTACAAATGCAATAATCTTACATACCTCAGTGAATAAACCTTTTTTCTTATAAGAAATTACCTATTTATTTATACAATATTTTGTGTGTATTATGCTTTGTAAATTTTATAAGAAGAATTTATTAAAGTTGTTGTTAAACTTTACTTTTTATTAACACATCTAGATGTCAATTTTCATTGGTTCTTAATTTGCAACTACCTTCAAATTATTTGATCATTATTTTTTTTTCTCAGGAGAGCTGGCCTAAGATGATCAATACCTTTATATTTATTATACAGTACTTGAATTGTTTCAAATATATCTAGTACCTCACTTCTTACAAGTGCAATAATCTTATATACCTTATTAAATAAAACTTTTTTTTTCCTTATAAGGAATTAATTATTTATTTGCACAATATTTTGTGTATTTAAAAAAATAAATAACACAAATTTTAAAAAGTTGGTAAATTTAAAAAAGAATTTATTGATTTGTTATTATCATCTAGATGGCAACTTTCATTGTTCTCTAATTAACATAGTACGGTATTTATTATACTTGAATTGTTTCAATACGACTGAATTGTTACCCCACTTCTTACAAGTGCAATACTCTTACATACCTCAGTGAATAAATAGTTTTTTTTAGTTTAATAATTTTTGTATATCATATGTAGTGAATTTACAAAATTATAATGTGTGATTTTCTTTGTTGACTTGTTAAAATATTTCTTTTCATTATTTATTTATTTTTGTTTTTGTTTGTGTGTGTGTAATCGTGCTTGATCAATTAAATCTTTTTATCTTTTTTTAAAAATTTGTAATTAAATTGTACTTTTATTTTAATACTTTGTATTTATCATGTGGCAAATTTAAAAAAAAAAAAAAAAAAAAAAAAATCTTTGTTAACTTGTTGTTAAAATATTACTTTCCATTATTTATTTATTTATTTCTTCTTTTTTTCCATGAAAGACATATTGTTCTAGTAGCAGTAACATAATAAAAATGGATTTTGAAAACGGACAATTATTGTTTAATTTTTACTTTTTTATATATGGACTGGAATATAGTAATTTTTCTTTTTAATTTTTATATATTATATACAGTTGGCAGTTTAGTGCAGTTGCTTGTTCTAGACTTGCTGTACGGTTTGTGATATAAGTAAATTACCACTTAAATATTCAGTTGTTCTGGATGATCAACACAAATTTCCTACTATATCTGTAAAACATATACCAGGAGAACATAAAGTGTATAAATTGATTGAATATTTTCTTCCTATTACTCATAGATTTTATTGAAACTCAATGCCCCCATGTTATTGGCATGCTAAATGCAAGTAGCTATCGTGTAACTTATAGTGAAGGCTTGAAATTGGTACAACCTGGAGGTTAAGAAACAAATGAAGTGAATTTTCCCTTATAAATATAATTGATTTATATTTTATTTCACATGGCTTGCATAATAATATCAATACATAGAAAATGAAAATTAATATATTTTGGTCAACTCATGTAAATAATAATGTACTTATAACAGATTTTTATTCATACAAAATACAAAAACTAATAATAAATAAAGTATAAAGCCTTGCAAAATTGCTTCTCTCAATTTAGTTCCAAACTACACCACTATCATCCACACACCTCAACCCTACCTTAAACCATCATTCTTCGGAAGTTATGAACATCTTGCAACCCTAATTAGCCAACTGTGTTAATATTTTTCTGAAATTTGTTTACTGATAGAATTGATTCTATGAAATCTGGTAATTGATTAAATATAAAGTTAGCAATAACTAAAAAAGATGTGTTAAATGCTTCATTCTTATTGTTTTGGAATACAATCATTTGATTTCTATCGTGCTGAAAGTTGTATTTACAATTTGTTTTTCCATAATCTCCAAATCTTAAATAACAAATATTTAGTACTTTGTTTAATAAATATTTATATATATATTCCCTTTAATAAATATTTCAAAGGGAGGAAATTTTAATAATCTAAGAATTGGAACGGAATGAATCCTGAACTGACCTTCTATTATCACAATTATTTTGTTTGAAAGATTAGTATGGAATCCAAGCATGTTTGGCCCTGACCATAACAACAAAAAACCATATTACAATCAAGCCTGCAACAGGTTAAAATAATCAGAAAACACAATATTGATTTTGAATAATAATTGTGTAAACACTTGAAAATTTCTTAACATTTTCAAATGTTAAGAGCAAAGAAATTTCTAATCTCCTCTTTCCATATATTGCATGGTCTATATTACCATGAGTGCAACAAGTAAAGTTATTAGCTCTCTTGTATCTCCTTAAAATAGATAATTACTCGTTTGATTTCAACTGGGAATAATTCTTGAATTACAGTACTGATGTTAACTTATTTATTCGCCCATTTATAATACAGTCTAAAGTGAAATATCCCTATTAAAACAAGCAACATAATCAGGGAAGAAACCAACTTTCTTTAGAACATTGTTTATCAGCTTTAGTATACAGATCAGTGAATTGTTGGTATCACAGTTCGTAGAGTGATACTGTCTCAAAATCAAATCTCTGGATCTTGTCTGTGAAGGTACTCTAATATAAATTTAGCTTAAATGACCAAGACAGTCAATTCAACAGTTGACCAGTTTTTGCAGCAAAACGAGATCAGACATATCCCTGTTGTCATTGCAACTTGGTGAACAAAATAACAATGAACTTGTTGCTTGATGGAGACACCAGCCAGCTGACCAATATTAACAGGATTTGGTGAGGGAAAATGCAATACAGTGGCCACAAGGCAGCTCCACTACTTGGGTATCTGAAGAAGCTGCTAACAATCGCAAGAGCTCTGTTAGCCATACTGCATGTCTATCTTATCTGAGCCTCAGAATATATAAATGGTATGAACATCACTCAAGATTTCATTAGATAAACTGTTACTGTATGTGATGGTAAAGTTGAAAAGTCATGAAATGCACTTCTTGATACTAAGTTCCATAATCTTTCTATGATACTATTCATAAACACCATCAAGGCTCTCTTAGTTACACTGGCATCAACATTATTTTTCATTGGTGAGAAAATTTTCACATAATTCGTAAACATTTGGTAGATAGTTAATGAAGGAATTAAAAAAGTACGGACCCAATTATGATCCCTGAGGAACACCTTGCAATAGTTTTTGAGGAAAGTTTACTGTGCTACCGATTAACTTCTCCATGAGAAAGAAAATGTTTTGTTATCAGGTGATTCATATCGGTAGATATAAAAGTAAAAACAAATAGAAGAATTTTGTTTCATCATAAGTTGCATGTATTGATCGACTTAATAACCATGATTCATTCCTTAACTTTCTACAAAGCACAAACCTTGCAATAAATGAGAGCATAATAATTATCCATCTACTAAAGGGTTAGAGATCACTTGGTGGTTATCAAATAATAATGGTAAGTCAATAGCTAAGTTCACACATTCAAAATCCAAGGGGAGTTATCAATACAGCCTCATATATTTGTTACACATAGTGTTAATATAAAATGGATTGACACAAAAGTGAAAGAAAATAGTACTAACAAATAATCAAAGATTGGAATATAAATCCTTAATAAAGTTATCTAAGAAATAGAATGGAATATGTATGTGTCTTACACACTTTTATTATATTTCTTGCTATGTCAGAAGCCTATGTGATAAAATTGTATACCTTGTAAGAAACTAAAACCTTGGATAAACAAGGTTTGTTGAAGAAATAATATTTTGTACATCCTGTTTCTAAACAAATTTATAAAATGTTTAAAAATTCAATAATTTATGAAATAAGAAAAAACTTATTTATTAAGTAGAAAATTATTGAAGACCTTATTGGATAAAATAAAATGAAGAATTAATTATTTTAAAGTGTGAAAATTGAAAACCTATAGATCCAGCAGAATTAGATAATAATTTAATGTGTATTTCAGTTTAATTGCTGTGAAACTAAGACAAAATATTTATCCTGATAGGAACTTAATGCATACTTTGCCTCAAGCTAAAAGGTATCTTATAAGAGCTTTTGTTCTTTTCTTTACATTAGAAATTGATATAAATCTGTTTCTGTAATTATGATTTCAGTATTGTATTTAGTGTGTGATTCAGATGAAATTGAAAATAGATTCTCTAAATTCCACATGACAAAATCATATCTGACTCATTTAAAATAGTATATATAGTCACAATAACTAGAAAATATAAGGAAATGTTTTACATTTTTTAATGCAATGAGAAGAAATAATATAATTAGAGCTTAATGTATTCTGGTAACTTATTGAAAATTTCTATTTATGTTATTCATGCCATTATTTTCACTCTCGATAGGTTCAAGCCAAAATTCTACATTTTGAAGGTAAGAGAGAAAAATATATGAAGGTACCTTTTGCTAAATTTGCATCACGCTGAAGAGTTTATCTTTGATTTTCACTAAGACTACCTAAAAATAAATATGAGTAATCTTGACTGTCAAAAATATTATCTTTACTTCTCACACTGTAGTTTACTTCACAGTAAATGTAAGTAAATTTGATATTCCGGTTTCCTGTTGAGGAGCACAACATTCATTATTCCTTCTGGCACTACAAATATTGTACCTTGCAAAAAGGTTTTGCCCTAACTATTCTGAAGAACATGTCATGAAGATAAGTCTCGAACCCATGTTTTTTGTATGTAATTTTTCAAAAAGAGCCGTGCATCATATGGCAGTTGATCCAATAGGTGATGGCCCAGAAGTCAAAATCCTAGGGGTTGTAATTTCAGTATTTCAAATACTTTGCAAATAAAAGTCCAGCAATCTAAATCCAAAGAGAGTAAATACTCAGTATTATAAATTCTTGATAGGTTGTAGGAATGCCTAACATTCAAAATCCAAGATGGGTATAATAATTAAAATATAAGATGAGTGAAAGCCTACCAATCCAAATTGTCTGTGGTTGAAAGACTATCAATTTAAACCAAAGACAAAACCCAATTCGAAGGTCCAATGCTCTGACATAAAAAGTTAACATGATTTAAAACCCAGCATATGACAATTATTCTTTGCGTTATGTAAATGAGATATGAATGATAGTTCTTGGATTGTAAATAAACACTGAGCCAAATCCTTTTAATTATTTATTCTACTATAGAACACCTGGAACTGAACCAAATCTCTTGATACTTAAATGAGAAGGTACTAAACAATATCTAAATTACTTGTCAAAAGAGACAAATATTTAGAACATTTTAAGAACGTTTTAATACATAATATTTTAATACAATGATATTTGTTTCAACATAATTAATTGAATTTTTTAAATCAATAGTTTCACAAAAGTTGATTCACTACATCTTCATTGAAGTAGAAAATTTCAGTAGAAAGTGGCAAGGTTTCATCCACCTAATTGATGATGCCGCTTAATCATCTAAACCATTATGAAAATGCAGTTATTGCAATACATACTTAGAATAATTGGGCACCTAAAACATATTTTTACCAACTGAATAAATTTGTTTGGGACACTCCCATAAAATCAAGTTGAGTTTTTATTTTCTTTGTTAAATGGCAAATTATGCCTTGTGATTATATATTATTTTAATGTGTTTAAAGTGTTTTCTCTTAATATAATGGTGATATTGTCTTTTTTTTCTTTTTTTTTTTTTAATGTCATTACAAAGCACTTTTTTAGTAGAGAAGAAGTCTTCTTTTTTAATTTTACAATCAATTCAGGCTCTGTCCTGACACTTATAACAGGTTTTTGTTGACCAAAAATTAAAAATTGGAGGTGGTCTCAAAAATGAAGTTATTTTTATTTATGTTTTTAAGTTGTAAATTATAGCTTATAATTTTTGAACCCTCAACAATATTAAGAAATGAGTTTTACTATTGTATTTAGTACAACATTTTCTATAAAATTATCTAATGAGCCATACTTTAGAATGCAACCTAATATATGGGGATGAACCCCAGAATTTTGTACATTCATAAAAATATGTTATAAGTGGCGGAGGGAAAATATTTTTTTTAAATAAAAGCTAATATTTTTATTGCAATTTTTGGGTTAATTGATGAATGGCATATAATTGTGTAAAATGCAAATACTGTTTTTGTGATTGTATTTAGAAAATATTTCACTTTAAAATTATATACACAAGTCATATTTTGCCATTTGAAATTTTATTTTTGGGAATCTTCATCAAATGGTTTGAATCAACAAAATATGTTTTTGGTGACCAGCAGTTGAAAAACCTAGTTGCAAAAAATATATATGGTTACATCAATCAATTTCTTTATTTTCATTAAGCCTGTTTTACAGGTAAAATAGTCAAAAACATAATTAACATTTTGTTACAATATGGTAAAACTAAATTCTAGAAAGAAACAATTAAAATATACATACATAGTTTAAGTAAATAATTAAATCATATAACCATTTTATCTACGAGTCAGTTGAAAACAATAGATGTAATATAAATTATTTAAATATTCCTAAATAAACTATTGCTCTATGTAACTCTAAGTCTTTAGCTACTAAAAACTAATTAAACCAAAAGCAACAAGTTATAAATATATCTAACCCCATCAATTCTGAATAATACTATCAGATAAAACCCCTTCTTTAATGTAATTAAATAATATTTTATATCAACATCAAATCATATATAAAACATTATTTACTAGTAACCAAAAAAATTACAAACCATACCTACAAGATCATTGATACACAATTAACATTAAATAAATGATGTTGAGGTTGCCGTTATTGAATTCATTTACACTGTACATAAGATTCACAATAAACCAATTATGCAGTTCAAGCTTAAAAGTCTTAAGAGGGATTTCTTTTCATTTTAATGGCATTAATATATATATATATATATATATATATATATATATATATATATATATCCTAATATTAAATAAGATATTACGTTGTTGATGTAAATCCTAATATATTTAGTGATATAGTTCAATGTCTTGATTAATCTACTATAGGGAACATCGATATGTTTAATGTTTCTAGTTTTATATCTGTGCTGCTGAAACCTATAATTTTATGTTTGTTAAATTAATCTAGATAACAATCAGCAAATCAAATATATATATATATATATATATAAATTTATTATTGTCTTTATTTTTAATTAATGAAATGAGGGCGACAAGTATCCCTGTAGCCAGCATTATCTAGCAATTAAAAACAACAACAAAATATATATATATTATAAATATATATTTACTTGTTAAAGTGGTTTTTCTAAATGAATTTGCAAATTTAAACTAGTTTTCTGCAATTAAATTTATTTTGAAGATACATAAATATCTGTATTTTAAACTGGAATATGCCTGACTTTATTAAATACAAGAGGCAGTTAGGTTAGATTATTAAAAAAATTCTTAGACAGTTGAACCAAAATGAGTTGCATACATCAGGAAGTTTTGAGGATGCCAAAACAAGCAAATCTCTATAATAAATTTATACGTATTGCTAAGAAAGTTTGACCTTATTGTAATGTTTAATATCCGTAAACAGAAACTGGTTTATTATGTGCCAAAAATAAAATTAGTGATAAAGTAATTTATACTTAATAATACAAAACTTTGAATTCAAATTCTCACAAATAATAATATGTTTATTTACATATTTCAACCACAACATCGCCACATAAGCTACAATAACCAAATTATAATTAACCTAGTACTGTGCCATGTCCTGTATCTATGCAGAAAAAAGGAGATGTGGCTAAACCTACTTTACAACTTTCTTAATATTAAGGCATTAACAAATAAGTCCTACACCATTCTAAATAGGCTACGGCTAAATATCTAACTAATACAACTGAAATAATATTAATGTAAATTACCCGGAATACAATTTTATTTTAAGGGTCCTAATTAATTATTTACAATTAAATTATGATATTTGTTTATTGATTTAACCTGAGTGCAAGATAAAATCCCTCCCACTCCACAGATCAGTTGACCAGGTTATCATAGTTTTAGGTTTAATTTTATTTCATTAGTAGATATGTAAGGTTAGATTTAGTTTATAAGCAAGACCCTCCGATGATGATAACCATGTTATCGAAATGTACATCAGGGCATTAAGTGGAAATAATTAATAAAGAACAATCAGATAATTGTGTTTTATTAAGTTTCTAGTGATTGTGGTTAGGGGCAAATTCGAATTATTATTGTGAATTTCACCACAGTGCTCAACAAGATTGTATCTACTTATTAGTACCTCCTATATAATTATATTATTGAAAAAATCCTTAAAATAAAATTAAATTTAAATTTTAGTTGCAACTGTTCTATTAAGATTGAATTTAATAAGATTTTATTTTTTTTTAATTAATAAACTTTATTCTTGTATTAATCAAAAAGAAAATCTCTTATAGGTTTTAAAATCTTAATATTACTTTCAAAACAACACATTATATATTATAATAAACCATCAAACAAAATTTTAAATATTAGATCAAAGTATTCATCAAATTGTAAGTCACTGAAAAATCACATTTTATTTTATATAATAATAGTTATTACGTGCTTTACCAAACACGTGTGTTTGTTAAAAACAAACTTATTTAAAATCACTTCCTTTCCTTGTTGCAGCCGCATGACGTCGTTTCATCACAATTGAAAGTTAATGTTTTAAGTCCACATTTCTTATTAACAAGAACACGTCAATTGTTCGTTTTGTGAAAAGAATGATTAAATATTCAAATTGTTCTATTCTAGATAAAACACAAAATAAAACTTAGTCTTTTCATCCGTACTTTCCGGGTAATATACATTAGCTAAATGAGCAAAATTAATAAGTCAAATATTTTCACTTTGAACGTTCATACTTGATTCAAACGTGATTAAATATTTATCACATTATATTATTTATCAAAACAGTTCATTTTTATTGTAGAAAACACATTTTATATTGCTTTGTCTTTGTTCATAATCGAACACGATTACATGAGCGACACACTCTCACTTTTTAAGTTCTATCTAGACTCAATGTACGTTTTCAAAATTTAAGCGTAATTGAATTATTTACCACTTAACATTTTTTACTAAAACAGTTCATAACTATTGAAGAAAACACTTTTCTTTCTACTTTTTCCTTGTCCGAGAGTGGACACGACTATCCGGTCGATGTTCATTCGCCTTGAAGGTTCTATCTAGACTAAACTAACAGCAGTTGGCGGTAAAATCCCCCAAATCTTTCTTCTTTGTATACAAAATGTTTATACTGCACTTTTTAAATTATAAAGTTTATAATCATTCTAATTATTACAATACATAGAATAAATTTCTCTGATCATTTGTCATTATTCATTTTATTTTCTAATTTGGTCCTTTTAAACTTATTCAATGAAAAACAAAATATGTTTCTTGCTTGTCTCATCAAGTCTAGGCGTATACTCTACTTCATCTAAGATAAAAATATATATTCCATTCTGTTTAAGATCAAAGAACTAAAGTGTACACTATTACATGTATCACATTCAATTTTTTTTCATTTTCCAAAACAACAGTGTTTTGTAATATTAAGTATATCTCAATAGAGGTCAAGTTCAATATTTATTTATAATTTTTTTTTTTTTTTTTCTGTTTTTGTTTGTTAAATAAATACATTTATAAATAGAATTTAAAAAATTATTTTTTTGTTCAAGTTTTTAACCTGCACTTCTATCGAGAAATATTAATAAATAAATTAATTCACCTCTTCCTTTTTCAATTATTATTTTTAACTAAAAATCTTATTGTTCATATTTTTGTGCAAATCAAGTACTGTATATGTAAATAAATGGACTTGTTATTTAAATTACATATTTTGTGAAGTGTAAACCGTCTTTTGAGTTGATTTAATGAGTGTATTTTGTTATTTTAACAGTAGTTTTAAAGATTAATTATCGACCCTTTACACATTGACAGTATTTTATAGAAATAAAACATATTCAGAATTTATTTTAATATATATGAAACAAGATTTATTGAAATTCTATTCTTTAAAATAACATATGTTTTCACTCTATAATATTTTTTCTTTTTTTTTTAAATATTATTTTTGTTTATTCTAGAATATTTCTTGTTAAAAAAAGTTATGTTATTGTGTTGCACTTACTTGTAAAAAACTGTTAGACAAACAATGAATTACATAAAAAGATTTTTTTTCTTTAATTATTAAAACACAGTGGTTTAGAAAATCAATTTTTGATTTGTATCTCTGTTTGATTATTTAACCGTAACTAACTTTTTTAAATGTCTTGTATTGATATTTCATAATTTGTAAAGCTAAAGAAACATAAATGATCATCTATAGATCTATGACACACAAAAGAATAAGCCTGTACACATGACTTAGTTCCTCCATCACATTTTCCCCACTACCTGTCCATTCATAGAACTCTGATAGTGAAGTCTGGTTGGGGGCAAGCTTCTTCCCCTCTTTCCTCATACTGTTATTTTGTTTGTTGTAGGCCTATAGCATACATAAGTTAAAAAGATATTTCATTTAAAACTTAATTTCCAAATAATAATACAGCAATTTAGTGAAGTATAGCGGGTGTTTTTATTTTTTGTTTTGTTTTGTTAACTTGAATCTTAATTTATTAAAAAACTAAGAGACATAAATATGTGGTTTGTGGGAAACAATAATAAACGCTAGGGAAACTCGTTTTGTGGAATCTAAGTAACCTTTCCACTCACCCCATCATCTTGCAACCCCCAATTTAAAAATTTTTAATGTCAACCTACCCTTTGTGACATTTTTAATTATAGGGTATAAAAAAAAAAAATTTTTTGATAAACATAGTAATCAAATTGGATCATCCATTCTCGAAATATTGCATGATCTTTAATTTATATTTACACATTTTTATTACTGCAATGGTGTTTGCTCAAGCTCTATATGTTGACAAAACAATTTATGGTAGAAGAAAAGTTAAGTCTTAACTATCAATAGTTTAATAATAATGAGTAATGGGAGTTCTTAATGTTTAAAATTCCATAAAAAGTGCCACTGTGATAACAGCTTATGTGCCGATAGCTTATTGTATTAAAATATATATTGTTGAATTGTCAAAATATTAAGAAGATAAATCATTTCAAAATATCATCTATTAATAAATAAGATAAAAATGAATTAAGAGACATATGTGATAATAATATTGTATAAAGGTCAACTAAAAAATAGGTCTAAACTGTTCCCTTTTGTTTGCTAAGGGCTTTGTATTTCCAGCTTTTGATGTTACTGACAGAAATTTTAAAAATTAATCTCTAACAGTTTTCTATGTGAGTGACACCGATCAATATTGTGCATAAAAGAATCAAAATTATTTTTATTTATGGGTCTGTGAACCATAGTGTAATACCAACAGCAAGAGTTTTTAATGAAAGGTTTCACATCAGTATGACAAACAACTAGTTGATAAATTTAGTAATACTCGATCGGTGGCTAATAAAAAAAGGAATGGAAATAAAGTTCTTGATTAGTTATCTGAAATTGAAGTTTTAGGTCATTTTGCAGAGAATCCGTCAAATTCCCTTCGCCAAGTTTACACCGCAACAGTGTTACCAGTTAGTTCTGTTCTCAAAGTTACAAAGCTGTACAAGTTTCATTCCTATAAAATCCAAAATTTACATGAAGAGGATTTTGTTAGGAGGTTTGAATTTTGCAATAGAAACGAGTGACCTGATAAGAAATAATGAAATATTACTGAAGAACATATGCATTTCAGATGAATGCACTTTCTTTTTAAATATTTGTGTAAATAAACAAGAGTGACGAAAACCCCCACACGTTTATCGAAGGCTGTTCCCAGTGGCCAGAAAAATTAATCAGTTAGACTATTTTTTTAAAGACAGTATGTTGAGCCATTTTTATTAAGGGAAATTGAAATGATGACACCTACCTTAACTTGCTTGAGGAGTGCCATAATACCTATCATGACAGATTTGATTGTGAATTGGCACAATGAGCAGAGTCAGTTGGTATATGTTGAAAATTTAGTTTACTACCAACATGACGGTGCACCCACATTATTGCAGGAACATACGAGGTTGGTTGAATGAAAATATTTCGGCTGATGGATAGACCGAAGGGGTTCTATTGATTGGTCTATAAGATCGCCTGATTTGACACCCTTAGACTATATTTTGTGGGCACACTTAAAATTTGTAGTGTATAAAACACCGGGAGTTAATGTAGCAGATCTTAGAAATCTCATAATAATGGAGTGTAGGGGTATTCTGAAAGAAACATTTCAATAAATCAAGAGTGAGTTTAAGAACAGGCTATATTATTATTTCATAGAAAGAAATGGTGAGCATTTTGGACATCTTCTGTGAAATTTTAGAAGAAAATGCAAAAATGTGGTAGGTGTTCTGTTACAACCAGCACATTAAAATTTTTATTATTTCACAAATAGGCCCATTCCGTATTGCTAATAATTAATTAATTAAACTTTAAATATTTGAATTAAACTCTTCACCTAACAACTTGTTTTTACCCACATAGAGAGCCTTCCCAGTACCAAAAATGTGAAAGTATAAATTAAAAGGTCATCCAATATTTTGAGAATGGGTTATCCAATTTGATTACTTTTTCATCCAAAATTTTCTTTTTTTATGCCCTTTAATCAAAGGTGTCACTTTTTATGGTAGGTAGTCATTTGAAACTTTTAAGTTGGGGGTTACTTAGATTCCACAAAACTAGTTACCCTTGGATGTATTAATGTTTCCAGCTAACTCCACATAAATGTCTATTTTAGTTTTTTTTTAATATATTAAAATAGAACTTTTTGAAAACGCTCTATATAAAATATACTATATTGTGTATTTAATATAGTATACACAAGCTTGGTATATAATTTTAAATTAGAAGTAACCAATTTAAAATATCTAATTTATTTTGTAAAATTATACAATGAAGAATGAATTTGTTATACTTCTGAGCACTAAAATTACATTGTAAAGAAATAGAAAGCATTCATTTTATAGATGTTTTAATCAGCTTGAAATTGTTATCAAGATATTAGGATGAAATAACTAATATGCATGATCACAAAATTGCATAGCTATGGTACTTTTCCTGAAATGGTCATACCAAGACAAATAAATGTACAAATTAAATAATTTTTTTTACTAGGCATTATTATAATCTTGACATTTATGTATGCATTCTAATATATTTTCAAAAAACGCACTTTATTTAATATTTTAGTTATTTTTAATGTAGTCTAATCACAATGCCCATTTTAATTTCATGTTCCAGATTATAATTGATATCCTTAATTTTTTTCACCAATGAAATAAAACACATTTTTTTTACAATAAACACAAGTAGGTTTGTGTGTGTATATGTATTATGTTGACTTAGTCATTGAAATGTTGTCTCGTTATAAATATAAGTGTTTATTGTGTAAACATGTGATTTATTTCATTTAGTGATTGAAGTTTCTACAAGTGTTGCTCATTTCAAATGCAACTAAATTTTTCTATTGTAAAATTATCGTCAATGTTTATAGTTAGATGTTTAACAGGTTTAAAGCATATTTTACAATGTACACTTTCATAAACAGTGATGATAATCAGTCTGTTAATATAAGACATTACATTTAGATCTCAAAACCATGACATACTTTGACAGCCCATTGTCCATGATTTTGTAATTATTATTCTGTATTATTTAAGGAAGTAGACCTGGGACTTTCCTTATGTGAGATCTGTATTATTAGTCAATTAGTTTGAAATGAAGGAATTTTTTTCTTACAAAAATTGAATTTATTTTTTGACATAGTCTCCCAATAAACTTTGTCCAACGGTTTTTGAACTTCCAAAAAACACATTTTCTCAAACTCTGTAAAATAGGCATTTGTTTCAACAATAACCACCTCAATAGAAAGAAGTCAGAAGGGGGCCAAATCTGGAGAATAGGTTGGATAAGGGAGCAGTTCATAGTGCAATTAGACAATTTTGGCCATGGCAATAGCAGCCATATAAACTGGTGCATTGTCATGATGGAAGAACAAATTTGTATTCACCAATTTCAGTCACTATTCCCTCAATTCACTATTAAATTGATCCACCATAATACTGTTCTGTGATTGTTTTTTTTTTCCTTTTTCCAAGTAGTCAAAGAAAATTATGACATGTGAATACCAAGATATTGTGGCTATGACATTTCCGCGGAGGACATTATTTGTCAGGAAAATTCCACTCTGCTCTTTTATTTCTGGAGTGTAATGTATTAACACTTTGAAGCCTAAGCCCGAGTATAGGTAGGGCAGTGCGACAGCGCTCACCACCGAAGCCCGAGTATACATCGGGCTGCGCTAAATAATTCTATATGATCGCGATGTCGGCATATAATCAGGTTTCGGCACTTTTGCTTAGCTAATTGGTTATTTATCTTTGCATGTCTTTGATTTTCGAATAGTCTGTGCTGTTGATATGGACTAAATATAAATATTATAAAGCTGATGCTAGGCAACGTAACACGTCTACGAGGAACGTAGCATACGTTTGTTTAGTTCAAAGTTAGTGACTGAGTAATCAAGATTCGTTATGTTTGTTTGTTGTTTTTCTTGAATACTAAATACTTTTTGAGTTATGGTGGTGCCCAAAATGTTCAGTACCCCTTTGTGTACCTGAATGTTTCAAACTGTATCATACAAAGGCCAATTATGTTTAGTGAAGTGCTGTGTAGCTATTTTTGTTTGTGTGTGTATTTTACCCTTTTTCAAGACTAACGAGTGTTGACTGTGAGTAAAATATCTATTCACATGTATATATATTTAAAAAGTTAATTTCTTTAGGTTTAAAATGATATATAATAAGTCATACATGATAAATATAACAAATACCACAATTTTTTAAAAACATGTCCAAAACCCCCAGGCACAGTAGGAAAGCAGCGCGTTAGAGAGTTAGGCTTCAAAGTGTTAATGTATCCATATTTCATCAACTGTTACATAACCGTAACCACCTTATAACCTCAATTGGATTGTGCTTAAACATGTCCAAATACTGCTTCAAAAAGGTAACACGATTCTGTTCTTGGTTAATTGTGAGTAAATGTGGCAACCATCTTGCCGATAGCTTTCTCATATCCAAATGTTCTGGCACGATATTAAAAAAATGTTCATCTGAGATGTTTAACGTCTTAGCTGTTATACGACATTCGTTTAACACAATATCGTGGACTTTATTGTCAATCTCTTCCATTTTGGCCTCATGCGGATGTCCTGAGCACTCGACATCATTCATATGTATACAACCCCAACAAAATTCAATGAACCATTTCATGTGGTGGAGCAGATTCTTTCCATAATACTATTATAACTTTTTTCTTTTTTTTTATGGTTTTGCCATGCAATAAGTTTTGTTTTATCATCACATGAAATTCACTTTTTTCCATTGCTGTAAAGAAACACAAAATGATTCGGGGTTTCGAACACTGTCAAAAAATTTCTATTGGGCAGAACTTCTTGAAACTTTATGTGTGTAACCAAATAAGATGGTAAATGTCACAGATAAAGTTAAACTTGTGATTTGAAGCCATCTATTTCCAAAGTTGCCGATGTATCAAACAGCCCTTGCATTTAGCAAACAATAGGTTATACTGTTTTGTTTTATAAATGACTTGTGGTTATTAGTGGTAACTTCATTATTAATCAGGCATTGTCCTACAATGTTTAAATTCACAGTGTTTGTGTCAACATTAATTTATTGCACCCATTTACCCAATCTCATATCATATTATAATTATTTATTTCTATTCATTTTACTTTTTAAACTGAAATGTTTGTTATTAATACAGTATTGATTGTAGAAGCTATATTTATTAATATTATTGAATATATTTAAAATATTCTGGAACTGTAAAGTGTATATTAGAAACTAGTTATAACTGAATTTTTTGCTGTAATCACTGTATGTAGATTGTACATTGTATTGTGGTGGTAATGTTTAACTACTTAATACTATCATTTTGTGTTGTAGTAAAATATTTTATTGTATTAAATTACCCATTTTGGAGTTTTCTTTTATTTCCTTTAATGTGAATTTTTTTAATATTTCTAATTAATTCATTATAGGTTTCCACTGCTTTACTTTTTCTTGAAAAATTATTATTTATTTTTATTAAATTATACTCTATATTTGAAAGTTAAATTTGTTATCTACCTATAAATCCTTTTTCGTTCATGATTTGAAGATTGTTTCTCTTCTTATCCAAAAGAAAACCAAGCTGAACAAATGAGTATTTTTCTTAATACTTTTCTTATATTTGTAACTTTCCAATTCTACTAAAAAATCAAACTTCGTTAGCTTCTAACCTTATCTTGAAGAGAAAAACCAAATATATTTGTTCTGTGCAGTCAGCAGTATGGAACATTGTAGTATAATATTCACAATACACCATAATAGGGGGATTGGTTTAGGTTCTTGAGATTGAAAAAGATTCAAATTTAAGTTTAATTTGTCCCAATCATGTCTACCAGGATGATAATCCCCATGGAATTGTTATGATAAGTGTGCATTTCCATATATTGTTAGGTATAGCGTTTTCCGCTAAACTCACCTCTTAAAATTGTACATGATTTCACTTAAGAATTATGCCTAACAGTTAATTCTACTGCAAAAATTTTCCAATACTTTTTCAGCTTAGTTTTTGATTAACATATCCGATAACTACTATTTTACCCTTTTTATCCTTTTCAAATTTGTTATCATATTTTCAGATTATAGTTATCATCTGATGACTATTCCTCCTATTATTTAAAATGTTATATAATATTTTCTGATTATGGTTTCCATCTGATGAATATTGCTTCTATTATTTGATTTTTTTAAATTTCTTAAAATTACTTGACTTTTATATCTAATTTCGGTATTGTTTTATTTATTTAGACTAAATCAATATTGGGAACAGTGGTGGTTGCTACATAGGAACACATGAGCAAATGAACCTTTGTGAACAAATTATATTCACTCTTTAAAACTTCAAGTAAATAACTCATACTTATGTTATAAGTATGACCCTCAACAATACAGAGGCTAAGGTAAAAATTTGGGAAAGGAATGGTGACTCCATAATAAATGCTGTGATGCTCTATCTGAAACTATGTTCAAAGTAGCTCTACAGAAAGTAATAACAGAAGTAAATAAGCAATGTATTGTCAATAAGATGTGGAAGATATGTACTATGCAGGCGATATCATAATCATGGATAGAAATTCAAAAGATGGAAGAAATATTCATGACACTTGATAAGTAGGGGGGGGGGGGGGGGGTTAAAGATTAATCAGTTGTTCAAGTGTATCTAATTGACAACTGTAGCCCATAGTGAAAATTCAGGAACCATCAAGATACGGAATTACGAATTTCAAACAATTTTCTGTGTCTAGACTCCACTTTAAAAATTACCTAAAAATTGATTGCAGGATAATACTAAGAATCAGGTCTTCTATGCTAATTTAAAATGGGTTCAAGGCTCCTTTCTAAACATTAAAATTGAAACTATACTCGAGATTGAGAGACCAATTGTTCATTATGGGCCCAAACAGTAACAATGGTAACAAACTAAGAATTTTCATGGAAATAATTTTAAGAATAAAATGCAGCAGCACATTATGTGATGGAAGCCAATAGAGAATTCAAAATAATAATGAATTACATTTTTTATTGAAAAATGAGGACATCTGTTTCTTCAAGGCAAATCAGAGTCTATGGTTAGGATACTTGGTAAGAATAAGTGATGTTAAACCATCAAAGGTGATCTGAAAGACAAAAATGGAGAGGAGAAGAAAGCAGAGTAAACCAAGAACTAGATGGCTGGAAGAAGTGGATAGATATTTGTTCCAAATGTCATGGAGGAGTAACGTTGAGGATAGGGTTGTTTGGAAAAGGATTATACCAAAACGCCAGGGAGTAAATAATTAATATTTATTATAATTTATTTTAAATGTCTTTTGGAAAACAATTGCTTATCACAGTAGATCACTGAGCAGGAAGTAAATGAGAGTTTTCAAGTGCTCTTCTTCCATGGAGCACACAGTAAGTGTGTACCCAAGTTAGTATATAGGGTGTGTTTTATTTTTCACACAATACAAAAAAATTATTATTAAAAACACCTAGCCTTTTAGCAATGGGAAATATTCTCTGATTTTTATTTAAAACATTGAACATTTAAAAAGCCTGTAATTTCATTACAGAAAAAAAAAATCATAAAATCGGAAGTTGGTGTTTAACCTATAGAACTTTATAAATTTTCAAGGTGTTAAGAAAATCATTGATGTGGAAGTTTCATAATATATTTTATACGAATAACCACGGCTAGTATAGGGATGGTGTGGATCCACGCACAGTAATTATGAGTGACTGTAATACCACTTGCTTTTCATTTAAAAAAATAATATTGTGTCAGCATATAATCAAATATACTTATTATTCCCATAACTCATTTAAACGTATTATACAATCAATGCTTCCTATACATTTTTAATGTATAAAACTTTTGTTTTATGGTAAACTAAGTTTGTGTCAAATATTTGACTAGAAGGATTTTTTGTTAAAGCGTTATATCAGTGGATGATTTTTTAATATTTTTAATTTATTACCCATGATGTAACAGTAGAATGGTACTAGAAAACTACTATTAACACAGTTATCCCTTTAACATCAATTTTAGAAATTCTTTATTTACTTAGGTAAATCTGTTATGGCCATTTTGATGGTTACATCTTCAAAATATGTTCTCTCCAGCAACAAACCACCAACCACCATACTGCTGTCTAAAATTAATAATCAATACAGAAAGTAACATTTTAAATGAACAAACACATCTTAGGTAGTAAAATTTATATAAGCCTAAGTGTTAATTCATATACATATTTAAATTTACGATGTGTACTTTCCAAATACAATTTTCAAACATAAGAATCTGAATGAAGCAAACTACTATGTAAAAACTAAGAGAGAGTGAAATGTTCTGTAGACAATTTATAAATAATTGTGAAAAATACCAAAAGGCTTCTTTGTTTTACTTGTTTATACAAAACATATTAAATAAAAGAAAACAGAAATGAAAAACACTTTATATTTTGGTTTATTTAAATCTTTTTTAAAGGACTAAAAGTATGAAAATGTTTCTATTTAGTGCCCTCAGGGGCTCATTGTAGTGAGTATGGATGTGATAATCTCAAGGAATCATAGCTGGATCTTCACTGTTTTTCATCAAGTCTTGGGTTATATCCCTCTCTTTGATCTTTCGTATCAGGTCTCTCTTGTCCAATTCTTGTTCTCTTCCTATCCTGATGCTATTAGAGTATTTGATTCGAAGGATGAGGGTATTTATTTTATGATCTTTTCTTCCTCTTTTTATAAGGCAATGATGACCTAAAGGTTTTCGCCTTTAAACAAGCAGAAAACATATAATCATCCAATACACTTGCTTAAAACAAACCAAATTGGTCCTTTTCATGACCAATTATTTGTATTAAATAGGAAACTTATATCAACCCAGTTTATATATCTTTGGAATAGCTAGACTTTGAGACATGATTTTATAATATCCAAAAAATTATTAAATAAAGTATGTGCCACATAATCTAATTAATTTTTATAAATTTCAAGCTTGAGTTTGGGAATTAAATAATTAAAGTTTCTACTTTGTCGGACAGAATAATGTGTAACACTGCTGGATCTAATATAGAACATTTTCAGTACTTTGGATATATAAAGATAATTTAAAAGAAGTACCGCAGTCAGTTTAAAAAGTGGAAGAGAAGGCTCGAAATCTGTTGTAAATTTAATTAAATGAATAGACATGAATTAAACCATGTTCTTTTGAGTGACATAGACAGGATTTGTTGTTGTATCATAAACACCCCCTCCTTTCCATACACAAATACCATACTGCATTCTAGACTGAACAAGATCTAAATTTTAAAAATAACACATTTTGGATACACCGCAACAAATAGAATTTTCATAAATTTATTTTCATAACATTATTCAATTTCCTAGTGTACTTCTTTCAACTTAATTTCTTATCAATTATAATACCCAAATATTACAAATTGTTAATTTGATAAATTTTTAAGCACTTTTGAAAGGACTCCTTTGATAAACAATAACTGCACTTAAAACTAAGACTCAGGGAATAAACTCATCATTTTAAAGTTAAAGGTAATGAATTTGTTTTTAGACTAAATACTAATTGACTTCTGTCAAGCCAATATTTAAGTTTATTGAGATCTACCTTAATTTAAAAATGCAATTAGGATACATTGTTAGTGACATATGATATAGTAGCGTCATCAGTGGAAGCTGCCATTAAAAATCTCCTGACAGCTCATTTGTATAAATTAAAAATAATAACGTCCTAGGACAAAGCTTTGAGGCACATCGTATGAAACAAATCCACTGCTACTAATTTAGATTATTTCCTTTTCTTGTAATATTTCTTCATTTCACACATTGCTTTCTGATTAAATAAATAAGAATTTAAAATATTTCCAAAATATAAAATTCTGATGGACTTGAGGACGGCTGAATACCTTTATTTTCATTACGGTAATTAATTAAAAACACTTTTTGGCTGCTCAAAATGGACATATTCGATAGGGGTAGCAGAACCGGGGCGAGATCGGGGGTCAGAAGTTTTTTTTAAACTTTAAAAATTATATAAATTTAAACACAAATACAATTAATGAAATGTACCTAACACAGGTAGTATCGAAAATAATCGGCATGTGTGGGGAGGGGAGCCTATCTCGTTGGCTTAGAGTTTGAATTAGAATAATCATGGACATCACCCTCCCTTTCTTTATTTTATTAAAAGCTTTGTATTTCGATCTGAACATCTGCCAAACACACGTATTCTGTCTATTCATTGGTCCTATTTCCAGTTGTATGGAAATTATAGCGTTGATCCGACACATGCTCTTTGTATGTCGGTAATAAAGAAAGAAATTTTCAAGAGATTAGTTTTTAAACAAACGTCATATGGTATATCCCTACACTCTACACCCTTCTTTTCCACCCCTTTTATTTGTTACTCTAAGCTCAAAATAAAACCATTTATAAAATTGAAAAGAATTTTGTGTGTCTGTCTTTGATATTATTACCCTTCCATTATTTTAGCTATTTATTTGAAAACAGTATCCATGATAAGTGGTATTAATCAGTGCAGTATTTTCTATTGGGTGCCATGAAGAAATGAACTGTTAAAGAATTACAGGTAAAAAAAGGTGCTGCAGGGTTTCTAGGCCGTAGTAAGAGTGGGGCGAGTGGAGCATCTTGAGGAAGGAAGTGCTGGAGAAGTTATGTGAAGCTTGCGGGCCAACATGTGTTCTTTTAAAATCAATATTATATATTTTGTGTAATAAAGAAGCTCAAAACTGTGTGCTTAGTTACAAATTTTGAGCTCTCTATGGAGCTCTATGAAACTTCAAATTTTTGTTTCTTTTTTCCAAAATTACATGGTATCTATTTTAGCTGAAATTTTAATCATGATGCCACCAACTTCACATTATGTTCCTTTTTTACTAATTACATGAATTTTTTTGAATATTAAATTTATGACTATGAGCTCACTAACTTCCATTTTTTGTTTCATTTTTCCAAAATTACACAGTTTTTATTGAAGTTCAAATATTTATCAATCTCTTTTCTTGTCTACCTTGTCATTACTCTGTCAGACTTAGTAAAGATTCTCAATGTCACTTTATTTAGACGTTTATACCTTTTAGTACATTTACTTGAATAGGTGCATTCACCAGATAATATTTTCCATCTTTAGAATTTTAAGACTATAGTTACTTTAGGTTTCTTCTAACCTTGAATTAAGCTAATACTTTTAACTTGTGGGCTCCACCAGACCCTTGTGGGTCAAAGGTCAGTGTGAAATGTAGCTGGTAGTGTTAAATTGACACATCAATTTTAATTTAATTAAAATATCATTCAACCAATATTTTGTACCAATTTCTACCATAAGTTTCAAAACAGATTGAATTAAAATAGGCCACCCAAACATCATTTTAATAAAATATAACAAATCCATTTGTTTACAGCGTAATTGTGACTCTATATGTGCCACAAAAATTAATTTTGTAATTTTTTACTATATTTGTAATCTTAATTGTGGGGTCAACTTTATTAATTATATTAATATTTAACTAAATCACATTTTGTGACAAATAATGATATAAAAATTTAGAATTTGTTATATCTTTTTTTACAGCACTTATTATGCAGTAATTTCATTCAGAATGCATATGGTTTGTGGATCAAAACTAAAGGCCTTCGCAGACAGACGCAATACAGGACTCGGGACAAACCGAGCGATACTGAACTCGGGAAAATATCGCCTGTTTACCGAACTGTACGTTCACACACGCGCTGCACTCAGACATTCGGGTTTCGGTAAAAATAACAATATCACTTCATTAAAAACTATATAACGTTATTTTATATGAATTTAATATTTTTATTGTTGTCATGCGTGGCAACAATTTTTTTTCACGAAATTGTCTAATATTTTGAGAAGGAATTTTATATATACTTACTGAGGCTTATCATGTTCGTCCTCGTCCATAGCGAGCGACAAAAGAAATGCTTCTTCTTCTAAATTCTGATTCGTATTTAAAAAAGTAAACTAAATAATCAAACTACACTACATTCATAACTTTGGATGCGGTAAAAAAAAGGTGTAAAATACTGACTCCCGCTTCGATTTCCGAGCGGTCTACCGACTAGATTCGGTAGACCGAATTACCGACGTGATGTACCGATTGCGATAATATCGTATTCCTTGGTATACCGCTGCTGTGTGAACATTTTCATTTACCGCTATGCAATAACCAATCGTACCAAGCCCTGTATCACGTCTGTCTGTGAAGGCCTTTATCCTTCCATCGGCACACACAAAACCCTTCAAGATTAAACCACTGAAAGAGAAAAGAGAAAAAAAAGTTTACCCACCTTGACCAAAGCTACAATACATTCCTGAAAATTTCACACAGGATATTTGGTACAACAAACAAATAAATTTAATATTAAGTCAAATAATTTTATAATGTTTTCTTATATTTCAGTTTCATTGATAACTCGATTAACATAATATACTGATAAAAACAATTTGGATGTTATTTTTACCTTTAAACAACAAATTAAAAATCAATTAAATGTCTTTTTTTTAAGTAGTCAATTTAACTTGTAATGGTAGATCCAATTTTTTTTTTTTTTTTTTAATGTTATTTTTTGTTTTTGTTAGTTTCAAAAAATTATATAGGTCTTATGTTTTTGTTATATTACTATTATCAGTGTTATTATTATTTTTGTATTATTATATATTTTTGGACACAAGGCAGAAACCCAAATGAATCAAGTACATCAATCCAGAGAAGCAAGACAGAATGAAGGAAGGGTCATCAAAATCCTTCAAGTGGTTTATGAATCTTAACAACTCTGATTTTTAAGAAAACCATTTTCTGCTACTTAACTTGCAGTTAATTTGTTTTTAAGCACTACCTTACTATGGTTCGAGGTTCAAAACTTGGCCTTGCGTCACCTCACACAAAGACCACTGAAAGATTAAACTACTGAAAGAAAAAAGAGAAAAAAATATTTACCCACATTGACCAAAGCTGGAATACACTTTTCAAAATTTCCCCGTACAGGATAGTAGATAGGATATAGCGACTCCAGGACATTTCCACATTCCAGAGGGGTTATTTTTGCATTCCGGAAGCTGGGGGACACTTCAATACATTTTATGAATGGATAACGGTATTTCCAGACTCTGGAGGTGTCAATGACTGCAGTCTGGACCTCCGGAGTCAATGATCTCTGTTAATTGGCGTACATCCTTGGGTTCAAGGCCCTGCGGAGTGTCAGGACTGTTGAGATTCGTGTTCCTCTACTTCTGGTGCACCAGCGGAGAAGTTGACGCCCTCTCTAGAACGTTGTTTATGTTTTGATCTGAGGTTCCTCCTCTCTGTCTTTGGGTTCTGGGCGCTGCGAAGTGTCGCCACTGTTGTAAAATATAAGATAAACTAAGTGACATAATAGATGATAATTTAGGATAGTTTGT
The DNA here is from genome assembly GCA_963513935.1 of Aphrophora alni. NCBI lineage: Eukaryota > Metazoa > Arthropoda > Insecta > Hemiptera > Aphrophoridae > Aphrophora > Aphrophora alni. The sequence continues at coordinate 86,414,356 of OY740765.1, forward strand.
GTTATATGAACTTGGCAACTTTCCCTGGTATTTATAGTTTCAAAATAATTTGAAAAAACTAAATTAAGTCATTGACTGTCATCAGTTAGAATAATATCAATATCATATCACAAAAATATGATGTATTTCAAAAACAAATTAATATGTAAGCATGTTCTGTGAATAAAATTACTGGTGAGAAAGTTTGCACACCATTTATTTGATTAACTACTCTTGAATTGTTATATTTATAAAGATAACAACTAATAAAACTTGACAAAACCCCCATCAAACATTCTCACACTGTAATGATAGAAATTATAGTTAGACCTCATATTTTTAATACCTTCTATGATCTAGAGCATAGAGAAAGATATCAGATGGGGAATATCCGATGTTGATTTTTTGCTATGATAATCATTTGAAATCACTTAAATGTACTTAAATCATTATTCAATTATTACATCTCATCTGTCCTGTCTATCTCAAAAGAATAGAACGATTTTAATATTATTCAGTATGATGAGGTTATATATTTTAATCTGCACAAAAAAAATTACAAATTTGAACTGATAAACGGACATAGTATCCTAAATATTTCAACACAGCAAACTATATAGAAGTTATAATGGAATAGAAATAGAACTTTTCAAATCATGTTGTAAAGAAGTACATAGAAAGGCGTGAGGGTAGAATGCGACAAAAAGGTCTCTACTCTCAAAAATAATTTTTAAATTTTTCTAGGAGTAACTTTATAAATTAGTTTTATTGTGATTTCTCTTATCTCTGAAATTTGTAATTATTCAAATATGAAACGAAACGTACCGATTGTAATATATATATTTGTTACAAGACAAAAGGTTTTTAACATTGCTTACTCTATCTGTTTTGAAGTAAATGGTATTTATATGTGTATGTGTGTGAACCACCTTTCCAATTTACCAACAGATATAAAGACATAATTTCCAAACATTCCCAATCACTTACAATACTCTTTTTTTTTCTTTTTTTTTTTTTTATAAAACAAAATGTTGTTTTTGTTCATAATAATAAGAAAATGCATTAATTTTTTAGTTATGACTTTATGGATGGAAAACAATTATAGCTGAACTTTAGGGGCCAACTGTTTTAAATAAGAGTATCTATTTAAATACCCAACTCCCAAAACATACAAAGGAAAATTATAAGGTTTGAAAAAATTCTGAGATTACTATGTAAGATTTGGAGTCCATTTTAGAACCATATGGGTTCTATAAAAGCATATTTTTTTAAATATATATGTAACAAATTAAAGTACATGTAGAGGCATCTGTATGAAATAAATAAAATGAGACCAATTTCTGAAAATTATAAAATATAATTAAACATTTGAAGTTAGTTGGTTCTTGGGATAATGAGTGATTACAATACTACAGACTTACAGACACAGACATATATCCTTCTGAAAATCATCTAAAGTTGTAAGCAGTAAATAAAAGATCAAAATGTATCGATAATGTTAATGACATTTTAGCACCATCAGCATTTTTACTTCAAAATATTTGACAAGTAAAATAAGGTAATTAAAACCACAGTCATAATCCATGATTTGTTTTAATGGGTTAAATATAATTCCAAAGAGGAGATGGCAGTTAATAAAAAAATTAGTTAAACCAAAATATTATTGCCGCCACACAGTGGCGGCGATAGCGGGCCCGCAGGGCCCGCGAGCCTTGACCAGTTTTCGGGAAATTTTACCAGAACCTGGACCCGCGACGGGCCCTGCCACACGGACCCCCCTATCATAACAATATTTTTATGAGTATTGTCAAGAAATTACTAAAATAAGGTAAAATGTCTTGAGACAAGATTGTGCATCGTGCATCCAAAACGGCAAAACCATTATTTTTTTAGAGAGCAGTATTTATTATTTAATGCCATGATACGAAGTATGTGTATTGTTTACCGTTGGCAGATAAGTAATGCAGCTATCTCTACGTCGCGCATCGCGGTGACTCACCGGCGCCGGCCGGCGAAAAGATAAACATTCGGGAAAAGATTATTGGGAGAGGGGGGCCCGATGAACAAATTTGCGGGGGGGGCCGCGGGTTCTTATCGCCGCCACTGCCGCCACATCTAAAAAAAAAAAAGAAAAGAAAGAAATTGGTCAAATTTGAAAAACATTTAATATTTAAATTGCTGTTATTAAATTTAATCTCAGTTATGGGACATATATAATTTAAAGCAAAATATATTATTACATTGAATATAACTAGGTGTTTAAAATGGCAGTTAGTTTGAAAATCGAGTTTAATAATTTTCGATCATTAAAGAAAACATGGTTGGATTTTAATTGAATGTTTTATTGTACTTATATTTAATGTGCTGACTTGTTGCATGTAATTTTATTGTCAACCACAACTAATAAATTAATAGGTGAGCCCTTTTATAATTATAAAATTTTTCACACATAGCTATAATCCTGTTTTATAGACACCAACTTTGTTGCTAAGGGCTTCATGTTTCTACATTCAGTTTGTTTAGTTCAGTAGCAATAAAATACATTCTCAATACTAAAAACACAGTTTTAATCACACTTATCAACAGCTTCTCGTATATTATAAATAGATTTAATAGTACTGCTTTTATTTGAACCAAAAAACTTCACATTAATAGCTTTACAATGTTCAGTTTTTGGGTATGTATTGGGATTTATTTACAGCTTATGAAACTCTTCTTTTTTATCACACTAAATAGCTGAGTAAGGCGCTTGGTGAAATGCATCCCCTAAAATCGTCAAGGTCTATGAATATGAGGACAGTGGCTTTATTTTATTATTATTATTATTATTTTTTTTTTTTTATCCGACTGAAATCTATCCTCATTAGGCTAGCTGGCATAAAACACAATTAATGTAAGTCGTGTGAAATGTGTTTGCTAATTTTTGATTTTGAATGAACCAGCCATTTGTTATTTTTATTTTTCTCATTGCTATGAATGAAATTCCTTAACAGTAGTACACAGCTTTGTATGAAAATGATCAGCTATATAAAAAAATAATAATAATAAACTAAACATTGTATTAATAAAAGGAAAAGGTTAAGAAATGATTTTTCTCTCATTATGGGTTGTATTTTTATTACTGTTAACATGATATATTAAAGGCACACACACACATACACAAAATCCAATTTGTACTTAAAATTAGGAACCTTCACTTTTTATTTTTCATTACCCATTGGCTCGGACAGTAAATGACTAACATAAAGATAAATTAACATAACATTTAATTAATATTAACATGCAATATAAGGTAAAGAGGGATACATAACATAGAAATAGCTGACCATGACTTTAATAAACTATTCCAGGTACGTTCACACAAATGTATTTAAAAACATAATTACAATCTTCTTAATGTAGCACAATATATATAGCCAATGAGCCAAACAAAAATTAACATGAAGCATCTAAAACAGCTTTAACAACTTAACAATAACAAGGCTGCAACATTATAGCCTTTAATCAAGTTTCAAATCATGCTAAATACAATGATGTAAACAAAGTTTTTGATTGTTTTATGCTCAGTAGATTCCTTTCTACACAATAAATTCTGCATAATAGAGTTTTACTCAACTTTACAGTACCTATTCGTACACATTTACTCTCTTGGTTATTAATAACATCTTTTATATTATCAAATACACAATATTTCATCTAACAATATAATCAAATTTTAATTTTCATCAATCAACATCTTATTCTAATGCCAAAAGAGTAAATGTATCAATAAAAAATTTAAAAATCTCTTCCTTTAAAATAAAATAATAAACAAATCAAAAAGTTTTTTTATTGTGTAAAAAGAGAAACTAAATTAAACTCAGAAATTAAACATATTTTATAAAAGCAACATACATGGTCAATCCATAACTATGCTATCAAACATAATGACAAATTGGGCTTTAAACATATACTTGAATATAATATATAATGTTATGAAATTATAAAAACACTGCATCTATAATGAACAAGATTTGATCATAGAGGTACAACTGCACATTTCCATTTAGCAAAGTAATAAAACCACCAAATTGCACTTTGATATGTTTTATTTGATAATGTCAATTCTAAAACAGTTCGGCATAGATGTTTTTACCAGTAATCAGCTGTAATTCAATTTTGTTTTGTTTTCAAACACAATGTATATAAATAACAAACAAACATTTTATTAAGATACTACGGTATATTATTGTTGTTCTAAGTAAAATTCACTGATGACTAATAACTCCAACTCGTAATAAAATATTTTATCAAACTCATTCATTTTTAAATTATAGACTACTGTAATATAAATATTAAATACTTGAAACCTATACAACACTAATTTTTAAGAAAGTTATTTTTATGAAGAATAAACAAATCTGTCAAAATATTTGTAAGAACTTATACAATAGTTTTAAAATAACAGTTTAGCCTACTGGTTCATTCATTTGTAATGAACGACGCTTGTGGATACTTCAATCATCAAATGAAAGGAAACCCACAACTTTCTACAACAATCACTTTAATAGCAACACGACAATGTTTCAGTAACAATAAGTCATCACAAGAAGTGGACAATATAGGTAAAACAGTGGTCTTGTCTGTTGTAGTTCATTATCAAAATGTTTCTATACACATAACAACATTGTTATGTGTATAGAAAATACACTTTTGAAAGATATAAAAGTGATATTGTTGCTAATGAATTGTTTGTTGTAGAAAGTCGTGTTTTCTTTCATTGGGTTGGGATATTTCAACAAAATTAGGTTTGACAGACTTTCGCGTAGACTATAAACCTGGTATATTCTAATTGTTAAAATATTTTGTATTTAAGAAATAAATATTCGGATGTTTTTAGTAAATTGAGTTGTAGTGTAGTATTTAGACTGTTTCCTCCATTTGTTAATAAAATTCAGAAGTAATACAACTTTTGCAATAAAAGTAATTATCACAGTTCACGTTGTTTTTTAATATTTGAAAAGAAATTTTTCGTTTTTATGAAATCACTTCAAAAAGAGTTGGAATTAAAAATCCAGTTTTTTACAAGAAACGAGTATGTATTGAGATCATTTATCAGTATGGAATAGCTGGAACAACTTATAACCTATTTTTGGCACCTTTCTCACAAATAATAGGGAACACAATAAAATGTAACTACAGGGGCAACGGAAATAGGGGCTCAGCTGATCCTCCGAAAATTTGACCAAAGGGGAACAGAAAATAAATGGGTGTTGTCTACTTGTCTGATGTTTAAAATTATTTCCATATATGTTTCTACTGAAGAATTTTGATTATTTAATCATAAATACTGGAATTACTGTAATCAAAGGTAATAATATTAATATTAAATCATTAATCAAGAATAATGGATTATTTACATAGCCTATTTTACGAAAAAAGTTATCAGCCTTTTCATTGTGATGATAAAACATACTGTTATTAAGGTATTATTTACTTATTTGACAAAACAGGCCCAACATTTGTTTCCTTACTGATAGTTAATTTAATTACGATGTTTTGGACAGAATGTTTATACATATTGAAGTTTTTACAAATTAATACAAAACTTTGCCACACATAAAATGAATAAATATATTTTAACATAAATGGAAATATCAATTTAATTCAAAAGGTAATAGAGTTTACTGAAATTTTCTGTTATAGGCATTGTAGAAAACAGGTTTCATCTACACTATAGAATTTAACAAATAAACAAAACTCAAATAATAAGTAACAATCTATATTAGGCTTTCTTGAAACTTTAAGAATTATATATATATATGAAAAGGCAAGTTTTATTTTAAAGAGAGAACACATAATCTAACTAAGTCACGAAATTTGTGTTGGGAAGAGGTATTCATAAATCATAATTTATTTAAGACCCCTATGATGAACACCATGATCCGTCACTCTTGTGTATATGTATGGATACGTATGTGTGTTTTCCTAGTAATGTTTTATAAATACAATAATTTAAACTAATTTTTCTCCTAATATTTCCAACCATTTATAACTTTTGTTCATTATTATACAAATAAGGTAATTTTGGGATGGTTGGACAAGGACAAAATTTCAAATATTCCAATAACAATAACATGGAATGATTTTTGTAGATACTATTCTATGCAGTCAAACCAATATTGGAACCATGCATAGAATAAATATTCAAATTATAAAATAGACATTTTTTGTTTTAATGTTTGGGGTATGTTGTATAACAAACACACAGCTACACCAACTAAACCACAACTTTGTGTAGCACTGAAGAGGACGACCTTGTCTTTGAAACGCGTCTGATACTTAGGCGTATTTTTTATGAGAATTGTGTTCTGTGTGTTTGTTATACTGTATAATTTTTCTCATAAGTCAAGCTCAACATTTAATTGGGGTATGTAGTCATTTTAGATCAAATTTGAAAAACCTCAGATTGGTGTTGTATATAAATGAGTGTTCATATTTTGCACATAGTGTTCAAGTTACATATTTTTGGGCTCATGTGAAATATCAACATCATGAATTGATCAAAGAAAAATAATTTTCTACAATTTCTACCATAGTGGTCCATTTAAAAAAATGTTTGAAGTTTTACAACAAACAAACAAAATGATTGAAGTTTCTTTGATATGCCACACACACACACACACACACACACACACACACACACACACACACACACACACACACACACACACACACACACACAAACACACACACACACACACACACTTATATATATCTGTATATATGACATATCAAAGTCCATGTGTATTACTTGTATATATCAAATTTGTGACAATGTTTGTATATATACACCCATTTTTGACATTTGTACATCCATTTGAAAATGTATACCTATGTTTGTTAACTTTAGATTTTGACATGCGTCAAATTCAATGAATTTTAGGTGCTGAAAATACTGGTTGTATTGACAACATTTTTTTTTTAGGAGCCAATTTTGAACCATTGTGTATACAATTGTTATATATTTAACAATATCAAGGGCCATGTATCTAAAAAATTAAGCTTTTGAATAACATATTTTAACTTGTCTATAATCTAACATATCAGTAACTTATACAAATTGTTTCTGCATTTGAAAATGTCACGATTGTAAATGTAAGTATTGTTGAAAACATTTTCTCTTTTAAAGTCCATTTTCTGTAATATATAAAGAGACTAATAGTACCATTTCTAAGAATAATGGAATAAAGTTTATTTGAGTGACACATGTTTCTATTGTGAAAATGATTTATAAATACATGGATGTTCTTTTCTATTTTCTTATCACTTATAATAAAAAATCATAATATGACACTACTCATCAATTGCCTAACCTTTGTATCCTCATTTAAACCGTTATGTTACCAGCTACAATTTATGACAACATTTGAAACTTTGGAGTGAAAGTATTATTCAAACAAGGTGTTTTCGAATTTATCTAAATATATTTAGTTCTTATCAAAACACAATGGCCTGTACTTATCCAGAACAAGAACATATTTTGTAGACCTTTTCTTGTAGTTTCAGGACAGTTTTAGTGTTAATATTTTAGCTGTATATAAGAAAGGTTAAGGAAAATACAAACTTTTCATTGTATTGTAGTAGCTTAAACTTATCCAATACTCCATCTATATTTTAGTTCTAAAAAAAGTAATTTCATTCTTTTGTCCAGTCATGGATTGTCTGTGTATTCTTTGAAACAAAATTTTTAAAAATGTATTTGTTTGTTAAAGATTTTTGTTGTTATTATCAGATGCTGTCATTACTATTTGACTTATGTCATTTTAAACATCTAATGATGATGATTTGCATGAAAACATAATTGTATCAAGTTTGTTTTTGAGAAAATAATGTTTAGAAATTGCAATTTGTCTGTGTGGAATAAAAGGGAAACTAAATAACGGTTATAACCTAAAAATTTAACTCCATTAGAATGCTCAAAATGTAACAAGATCTAGAGATCTTAGGTAAACTAATTAGATTAGTGTTTATTATGGTATTGACATCTTAGCTTGAAAGCAGGCCTGCAGAATTTAAAAACAAGTGAAAAACAAGATTTATGGTATAGCCATTAGATATTGGTAAGGTATTAAATAATAATAATAATTTCCAGCATTATAAATAAAATGAAATGAAACATTGATCATTTTAATATTTTTAGAGTCTGTAAATAGAAACAAGGACCTTTAATTTTCATTTATTCATTAGTTTGTTTGTAACACTGTGAATAATTGGTTTGAGACTTGAAATGGTTTTTTACTAGTTAGTGATAGATCCCTTTAATTCTCATTTCTTCATTAGCTTGTTTGTAACACTCTGAATTAGTGGTTTGACACTTTAAATTATTTTTTATTTGTTTATGATTGATCCCTTTAATTCTCATTTCTTCTTTGGTTTGTTTGCTACACTCCGAATGTGTTGAGCGGTTTGAGATAGAGATTTGAAATTGTTTTTCATTTGTTAGTGATTGATCCAACAGAAAGAAAAAATTAATATTTTAAAAGTTGGAAAGAGAATGACAAAATTCAAGGTCTTTTGTTAGTAATAAACACGTTTAAATAGGGTATTATACAAAATCTTATCTCCTAAAACATTTGTTTGTCTTAATTTCCTCTATCTTTTAAATGACTAAGATGAAATTGTGTAAAAATGCAGACATATGACTGGATTCTAATGATGTATACTATAATAACAATGTTTGTGTCAGATAGAGATATATTATCTGGTAATTCAATTATATGAGCTAATCTGAAACTAATGTGTGAAAACTATTGAAAAAATATGTGGGAAAATCACTGGACTTTAGTTTTAGGTGCACCTAGGATTAATGTTCTGGGTCACTTATCTATAGTGTGGAGCTATTAGTTATATGAAGAAAAGGTCTAGTCTTGGAAAATTTTGTGAATATAAAATAAAACATGGCAAGGAAAAGATATTTTAAGGCCAGTTCTAGACAAGTTTATGGTAATTTTTTGTCTGTTTACTGGCTTTTGGGATTACACCCCCCCCCATCAGTTCTAGATCATAATTAAATAAGAAAATTCTATTTTTAAAATGTGTTTAACAAATACTTTGTAAAAACTGATAAAATACACATAAATGTTGACATCTAAACATATACCACAAAATTGGTGGCATAAAAAACTGGATTAAAACTGTATGTTCCCTATTTATTGCTAATCCCTTAACACTGTTTAAACCTTATATTATAGTTACCGGTACTACACAAACAAATGTGTCTTTGTATAGTTAGGAATGACCTATTATTAGGCATTATACTAAAGAATTTATGTTCATTATTCATTTGGGTGTATATATTTATAAAATAAAACAGAATGGATATTCTTCAACATTAATCTAAATATAATATAATAACATTAAAAAAAAGTTAAATTAATTTAAAAAGGAAATGAAAACTTTACAGCTGATTTGTAAAATCTATGTAGTCTGCAAGTTATAAAAAAAACCAAATATAAAAATATTGTTAACTCTATAATTATACAGTAATTTGAGGAACTTTTAAAAGTTACAGGTACAGTATTTAACAAAATCTAATTTTACATCTAACTGCAGTTTCATTTTCGAACTAAGTTTCTAAACGAACAACAATTTTAGTTGAACTGTGCAAATGTTTTGCGCCCGAAGTCATCATGTAAATGGCTTAGTTCCATTTTAAAACATACACATAATAAGTATAAATGCTTACAATAAATGAATATATTCAGGTTTATATTTATCTATTTAACTATAGATACATATATACCCACACATACAATATTATTTATTTGTATATATCCTGCCATTAAAGTAAAGTTAAATTTCTACACACATACTTATTCTTATATGGTACTAAAATAATTTGATTTTATTACATGGACTCTTATACTAGATGTCCACAATCTAATACAATGTAATAATGTGTCTCCGACGATATAGTAATTAAATAACTCCTTAAAATAATTTATTTTGATTTGACAAAAACAATGCATTTGAAACAACAAAAGCATATTTTTAGGAACTGAGGATTAGGGCAGTTGCACTTGGTGCCTCAAATATCATACCTAATCCCACCCGTGGCAACTTTATCACTCAAACCAAATTAACAAAACTAACACAGGTTTTTTTTTTTGATTTCTCGCCATTTAAAAATAACAATATCTACTTTGGCATGTAATATGTACACCTAATCTTACAAGTAACATAACCTAGCCATTTCATTTTACAATAATAATTCCTGAGGAAAGAAATAAACACTTGTAGAAAGTGCATCTAATATAAAATTTAAATTGTTTGTTTAAAACACTATTTACTTTTATCTAGAATAAAATAAATTTAAAACTATCAAGTTCAGGCTCCAAACAAAATAAACTTTTAAAGCAAAACAACAAGTAACAGGTTGGTTCATTGTATTGCTATAGATATAATTTTTTACAGCAATCAATTTTGGTTTTATTGACTACAAAAATATTACCTATATATTTTACAAAAGTTTTGTTTTTTCTTTGTTTTGCAAAAAAGAAAGTAACCAATTTCTACTTTTACTCTCAATTAGAAGTAAATATAACATACTTAATAACAATGAAATAATGTTTTTTATTGTAGAATAACATTAGCTGTATAAAGAAGGAAATGTGTAAGTCTGCATATTTGTATATATTTAAAAACATGTTATTGAAATAGTTTAAACATGATATAATGATCTATCATTTCATTCATTATAAATAAAAATAATCATAAAAATATACTTATATTCATAGCTGTAGAAAACCGAGGAAGGCAACATAGCTGAGATCATATGAGACCCTGTCCTTCCTTTTTTCCACCAATCATTCAATGAAAGGTCATAAGAAGATTTTTTTAGAACATATATTATACATGTGATGACAATGACATCAAAATTGGATTTATTTTCAAGAAAAATGGCTCATACAAAACAGTTGATTCTTGATATATTTATATTTTGTATATTAAAGAGACCTGTTCTCAGATGACAGTTGATGTTGTCGATATTGTCCAAGTCCTTCATTTTTCACATTTGAATAGAGAAATTGGTAAAAACAATCAAACATATGAAAACAAGAACGAATTTATACAAAACTAGTATAATTTCACTGTTAAACAAGACTTCTCTACAAAGCTAATATCTCTACTGAGATGCTTACACTAAATGCAATTTTATTATAAAAAGAAATATCCCATGTTGAATTTGTATGTGTTTCTCATGTTTTTATCATCTTGGTCTATGTTTTTTGTCAGGTCTATTTATAATACAAATAATTAGATATTATACAATGAACACAAAATAATTATTAAAATGATTTTTTTTTTTTTGTATCCATCATTCTTTTAAGCAATTTGTTCAAAGTCAAATATATTGCATAAACTGAATATACTATTATCTATCCTAAACTCTTGTATGTTAAACTCTTAAGCCTACATCATTAATTTGATAATTTAGGTGCTTATGTAAATGTGTAGATGACATTATTTAATAGTGATGTTAGTTATGAAAAATGTAATTAATTTTTGGTTTATAGTAATTTATATTATTTGTTTGTTATATTCAGTATTTTATTGTTGTTAGATTATATACTGCATTATTATTATATTATATTATATACTCTGCATTCATGGATACATTAAAATGTCTTTATCAGTATGTTAGTAATACTGACAATATTATTTTCTTTCTAAACACGCATATATTTTAATCAGAGTTAGAATAGCAGGCCTGTCACATAGTCTATCAGTTGTGTCATGTCTCACTCAATGAGACCACATATAATAAATATCACTTAACTCAGTAGGCACACCTGAAACTATGGAGCCTGACCTCCCAGGATGGGGGCAGTAAAAAAGATGAAATCATGAAAAACAGAAGTATATACAAATTCACTGTGGAATATTTATTTTGGTAATAAAATATATGTGGCTAATTGACCCGTTCCCAAACAAAACCGTTGATAGTACAGAAAAAAACATTTTAAATTAAATATGGGTAGAGTATCCCAGTAAAGACTTCTTTATTATAAATAGTGGTAGCAAGTTTACGAAGGACTTGGCCATTAGAGATAGTCTCAATGAGAGAGCAGATCTCTAATGTAAAAAAAATATATAAATCAAGAATCAGCTGTTTTTTATGAACTACGTTGATCTTGTTAGAAGTAAATTCTGCTTTCACATCAATTGTTCAATCTATGTTCTTAAAAAATTACTTTTTTACTTTTAGTAGCTAATGAGTGTAAAAGATAGGGGGTCCATACAGTAGCAGCCATAGCTCAGCTCTCTACAGTCTTGCTTATAAGATACCAAACAGAAACCCAGCCCATGCTACCATTGACTTTGATGTCACAATAATAGTCTGAACCCTCTTTACTTAGATTATTAATACTTTACATTACATCATACTGGTCTGGGCATGTTTGGCCCTCATTTTATATTCTGTTATTATGCTATTCTGCCTAATATGTAAATGATTAGTAGTACTAATGGGTTATTTCAGTTGTAACTGAAGAAATAGATAAATGACAGTAAAACTCTATATTAGATTGTGTTAAACTTTATTTGAAGGTGATTATGAAAATAGGTCAGTTTTGTAACAAACAAAAAAAGCTTATTTAAATAAAAAACAATGAGCTCAATAAATGTGGTATAGTAATGGCAAAATAAATGTATTTCTCAAATATTGTTGATTAAATTACAATAGAAATTTTTTATTTCACTGTAGTGTACCCGGTTGTTACAGTATCTACAAGAATGGAGTGAATGTTTCAATTTCTAAACACTTTAATTTGAAACTAAAAGGAGTAAGATAAAACAGTATATTGTAATAACTTCATTCCAATGAATTTACCCTGGTGACCATTAAACATTCTCCCAAATTTTAATAATCGTGAGAACAAAACACATTTTGTATACACTAACAAATTTTTAGCTAACTTACTTATATGCTACAAATCCCTAATTTTATTTATCCAGATACATAAATACATAAATAGAAAAATAAATAAATCAATTAAATACTGAAAACGATTTTTTTTTTAAATAACTGATAATATAAATAATTTTGTAAACTTAGTCAAACTAAAATTGGTGTAAAAATTCTTAAATTTTAAAATAGATATTGTCAGAGAAGTTTTATTTGATACTGAATTTGAATTACGTAATAAATTAACAAATCTCAATGGACAAAGATAAATATGAAAAACATGGTAACATCTAGATTTATTTATAATGTTGTTCCTTTAGATACATATAAAATAATATATTATAAGTGGATTAACATATGCAATGTAAATATTGTATATAATGTAAAGAACGAACTAGACAAAAGTTTGCACAAATTAACAAATATGGATGATCAAAGTTCGTCTCCAGTAAAATTTATAAAAACTAATACAAATCAAATTTGATGTTTCATAGATCGTTTGATTTGTACTAGCAGTATTTTTTTTTAAATTTCCTGAAGCTTATAAAATATTGCCAAATTCAAATTGTATTATTTTGCCCCATCCTAACACTTAATAATGAAACTAGGTACCAAAAAATATGGCTTATATAAGTCACTTGAGACATTTACAACAGAAAATATAACATTAATAAGACAAAAAAGTATATGTTTCTTTAATGTTAGACCAACTTAACCCAAAACCGAGTATTACAAAAAAGGGTGGAAAAGTAGAGAGTAGACGTGGAGTAAAAGAGCAGACTCACGTTGTACCTATCATTAGTAGTGAATAAGAGAATGTTTTAAGTTCTTAGTGGTGGTAGTTTAAATGGCCATTCTATTAATTATTATAACAATGAACAAAAAGTATACATTTTATTTGGTACAGTCATAGAATTTATACCTAAGAGAAGAAGTCCCATATCATCCGTGTAGGTAAGTATAAGTTTTAATCCATGATTGTTCTGAACTAATATTAATTAATACTAAACTTATTATACTTACACTTACCTAAACACAGAAATACAAAGAGTGGTTCTCAAACTTCCTTGGTACTAGCTCACCCCTTGATATCTTCAGATTAATCCATGACTTCTGTTATAGAGATATAGTTTAATCATGAGATAATTTGGCAAGACTTCTTTCTCCACGTACAGTAGTTTCATTACAGTTAAGATTTTCTAATATAGTTGACACTGTGGTCCAGTAATGTTGGATGTTGTACATTAGTTCTTATGTAATTGTTCTTCAGATTTACAACTTCAGAGCCCTTCATATTTACTGTTACGTTTTCCAATCCATTAAAAGAGGTAAACATACATCATTTACAAGTAATAATATTTCATATGACCATTCTAATTAATGTTTCCAACTAAATTGCTCCATTATTAGACATGTTAAACGTATAGACTTTGTAAAAAGTAAAATTTGGAGATAATATATATTATAAAAACAGTGGTGTAATTAGGTGAGTGCTTAAACAATAATATATAGACAACTTCTCAATCAGTTAGTGTCCACATCTAACATTTTGGTTTTTACAGATTTCTGTACTATTAAAATACATTTGTGGCCAAAATATCGGTGTTAAAACATATAAGAAATTATAATTTCTAATATAAACGTAAAATATCCATACTCAGCATGTTACTCTTACTATGTTTTATTTTCGAGATTTTGGGTTTATAAATGGTTTTTCAGTATTTTTAAAGAGTTAATATTTACTAAACACATTACATGTTTTAAAAGGACTTGAGTGTATATTTCCAAATTTGTTATAGAATGTGGGTTTTTGTTTTAATACTTTTTCAAACTTTTAACTTTTAGCATTGTTTAATGACCTATTCTAAAGTAAACCAACAGTTTAACATTTTATAAGTCTTGATAAAAATTACAAAACCTCATATTTTGGGCAGAATTTCAACATTTTCAATATAGTTTTTTTTCTATGTATCTTATATAGAATCTTAAGCACAACAATTAATGTCCCTTGTAGAAAACCGCTATTATGTTACATTTGGCTAATAATAGGACTTTTATAATTCAAGTTATAGTTCAAAACCGTACTTGTGTATTTAAGATGTATTCAAGCCTACCAGATATACTGTGTTACCATATTTTTGAACTAGATGTCAACAACTGTAATTACCAAGTGCAATGAATCTTAGAAGGAATCAAATTATTCAAAATATTTCAATAGGATGTACAAGTAAAACTAATCTTATGTGTGTCAAAATGCCTAAGTACTCCATTTTGAGTTAATCTAGAGCATTCAAAAACAATATTGTTTTAAAAATGATGTCATAAACAAGAAAGATACAGTCAATACCTTCGTCTTGTTCTTAATAACATCAATTCTAAAATGAAAATTTGATCATATTTAGTTTTGTAACTATCCAGGTTCACAAAATTTAATAGTTTAATAGTATCTTAAGAGCCAGTCACGTTTAACCTTTATGGTTTAAAACGGTAGTTTAGTAAATGACATGATATCTAAGTTTTGGTTTTCCAAATTAATTGAAATTTGGAAACACTTATCTCTCTGTATTGAATTAAAATCAATTGTAAAGTAAAGTATAAATTAATTAAAATGTTTGACTTTTTAAGAATTTAAGACTAGTTTCATTTAGAAAAACTATATATTACGGTACAAACACCTCATTTAAGTAGTCAAACTACAATTTTAGTGTCATCAAATTTTTCTAATTTCCTAACAAATTTTAGTGTATTCTTGGTGAAAATTTTAGGTAAGTAGAACTCAGAAAATTAATATATTATGGTATAATAGCTCATATAAGTAGCCAAAACTGTACAATTTTAGGCAAGTTATAATCTCAAAAACTATATATTACAATAATGTCATAGCACCAGCAAATTTACAGTTTATCTTAAATTTTAACCATGATTAATCTCAAGGTTATCTAATTATCTAACAATTAAACTGTATCTGAAGATATCAAGGGGTGTGCTGGTATCAAGGAAGTTTGAGAACCACTCTCTGTCAGTCTGTATGTAGGTAAGTGTAAGTATAATAAGTTTAGTATTAATTAATATTAGTTCAGAACAATCATGGATTATAACTTATACTTACCTACACACAGAGTAACAGTTCAAGTTTTGCGAGTTCAGTTCAGGAATCCACTAGAATAGGAAGCGTTGGAACATGAGATACAACATGCTGTCCTTGAAGTTATCTGATGTGGGGCATTAGATGAGTAGCATAGAGAATCTAATTTCTGAATTTCAAACCATAATATAGAAAATCATCTCGATTTTCTATTTTGTATCCAAAATCAATGTTACAGTTAGATTTTTATAAGAACTGAAAAGGTTTTTTTTTATATTTGAAATAACTGATGAAATCAAAAAGAAGATTTTAAAATTTTTTGTATTTCTGATGGTCCTAAAAACATTTGCAGCTAAATATGAAGATCTTGGATGTAAATTACATATACAAATGTACCATGGGGTGTTAAGTATCCTCCGAAGTTCTTCATTTTGTAAAGAATTCCACCTATGACATTTCTATAAAAGTGATTGCATTATAATAATAATAGACATAAACTTTAGTCAATCTTTAATTAGATTGTTCAAGTTCTTATATATATATATATATATATATATATATATATATATATATAACATAAAAATGAAATATTACTCTCTAAAAATGAAAATAAATGACATTGCTGCATGCAGTGTCATTAACTTAAATATGGTTGTACTCTGTACTCTTTTCTTTTTTTTAATGACTTATTTACAGGAAGTTGTTATTTATGACTAAATTAAAACCTGTTCAATGTCACAGATAACAACTACTGTATGTTTTGTTATAGTATCTTAATTAGTTGTTAATACAAACTGAACCAATCTTAGAGACATTGTCTTAACTTTTGCTGATGTGTTTCAGATGATTGATTCTATTTTCAAAGGCTATTTTCATACTTAAAGAAGTAGCTATTGAAAATGGAGTTAATCTGAAATGCATATAAAAGTTATGACAATATTAAAGATATGGAAGAATGTACTCAAATCAATTATATACATACATGCAGAAATATAAATTATCATAATAATATTAAATCTAATTTTTATTCCTCTGTTATAATGATTTCCATTCTCATAAGTCTTATGGACATAAAGCATAGACTTTAACAACAATAAAAATAAATAAATAAAGATGAATAGGTTACTTAAAATGACAATAATAATAATTTAACAACAATTATCCATTTAGTTTAGTTCAACTATATTATAAATTAATTATTAGCTAATAAATTATTTCTGAAGGTGAAAATAACTTTAAACTAATTTAAGCTAATGATGAATTTGCTTGGAGCCTGAAATGTTTAGTAATTATAATTCTCTACACATAGTTATACTCTTAATATTTCTACGAAGTAAAACGGAAATTAATATCCTGTATGTGTTTAGGAATGGACCTTGTATTATTTGTACAACAAGAAACACTTTTCCCTGAATATAAAGTCATTAGAGAGCAGAGGAAGATCTTGATATAAATTACCAGTAAATGTAAATGGTGAGTATCGAGTAAACCTACACCTACTGCTCTCTAAGACTTAGGTTATGATTGACAAAGAGGCATGGTATCAGAAGTTTCAAAACCATTTAAGATAAAATGGTGCAATAACTCACTTCTTGAATTTACCACTCTATTAGCACATGTTTCAACTCAGTTTGTGGAATATTATCTGCTGAGTTGAATCTTGTATGTCCTATTGTACTGTTAAGTGTAGTGTAACCCTGAGTTGCTAAAGATAGCTTGGAAGTGCTATCATGAGCTCTCGTTGACATCTCTTGAAATCAAAGCACATTGAGCACAATATATTTTTGATTTTTAAAAAATGACACAACATAATGGCTCTCAGAGTATCAAGGCTCAATAGGAACTTTTGTAAATATCACCAATGATTCTAAATGTTACGAAGAATTTGTCCTCGGCACTCTAAGAATCAAAAAATAATGACTCAGTCTTGATTATAGCTAACTATTGTGCCAAACAAAAATACATAAATGTTATATAATACAAGGCATCACTCAAAAAATTATGGGCAGAAAAACATGGCAATAGCTTAAAAAAACTTTTAACTTAAATAAAGAGATCAGATTAACAGCTTAGCTACAACTATGGCCATCTATTAGTACTAGGTAATTTTCTTAATTTTATCTTTGATTTAATATTACAAAATGGATAGTGAATATAATTATACAAAATAATTATTATATTGACAATTCGATACAAAATAAAGCCTATATTAAATATTGTCATCACCATGTTTTGCTGCCTACAAGCACCCATGTTTTCTGCCTTTCACACATGCATAACTACATTCATACATCTTTATTATAATGATACACATTGTCCTGTCATTACTACCAATTTTTTAAAATATTGAAATCATCACAGATGTAGCTTTCACCACCTTTAACTGGCACCGTTATAATTTAATTTTCAGCTTAAAATCAACCACATAAGATCTTCTGTAACCAATAGGAATGTTTTTATTGCTTGTGGTATTGTATTGTTAGATGAGTTGTAGTTTTTTAAATATTTATACTGCAACACCATTACTTGTATAAAAATCTGAACCAAAGTCTTCATACAAAGTTATGAGAACTATGAAAACTATTTATCAGCAAATTCATGTCGGTGTTAGTTTAAAAGATGCTGTCACTGGATACTTAAATTTTTCTTTGACAGGCAAAAAGACAATTGAAGATAAGATAGATTTACCGAATCTTTTGTTAAAAGCATTGTCCACATTGTTGATTTCTTCTGATCCTTCTAAAATGAAAGCTTGCATTGTGAATGGATCTTGAGATTGAGGAACAGCAAATAATGCAGGAACTTCAGCTTTCCTAGCTATATGAGATAATGTATCCTTGATCTGTTCTAATGCCTCCAACAAATCTTCATCAACTTTTTTATTGTTGTGATATTGTTCTATGTGGTTGTTAAAAATGAGTATGTCGTCTGTTACAAATCCACATTTCTTACACTTGTGCCAAACTTCTTCAGGCTTCTTCTTAGTGTTATAGGATATAACTTTGGGGGTATCATATTGTTGTTTGTAACCATGTGTAGATTGCTTGGCTTCAAATGAAAACTTTCTTATAATTGAAGTACTTTTATCAGATAAATTTAAAATATCTTTCTTATTTGGTAACTCATTAAAAATTTCACCTTCTTCCGTTCTTTCCTCTTGTATTTTTGTATAATCATTTTTTAAGGAACTTTTACTCTGTACATTTGTGTCTTCATTAGTAGCTAATGCTTCTCCTAAATATTCTATAAGACCAGTTGCTTTATGTGATACACTGTGTTTTTCTAGAACATCCTTAGACTCAAAAATCTTTAGGCAAATTGAACATTGCCATATATGATCTCCTTCAGGGGAGAAAGCTGTTGATGTTGCCATATGAGACCTTTCATGCACAAAGAGAAATGCAAGAATTGATGTTGAAAAGGAACAGTATGAACATTGATAATTTTTTAAACTAGAATCATTGCCATTAATTAGCATAGAAAACATGGAGGTATTTGCTAAATTAGTATCCATTTGGGTTATTCTAGATATTGATTCAGGTCTCTCTGAAACTATTTCATTTGTGTTATACAAAGTATTAACAGGACTGTTAGATGTTGCATTGAGTTTAAATTGCACTGGTGTGTTAATTGAAACCTCAAGATTTGGGTCTGGTCTTTGTAAAGTCTCTTTCATTGAACGCTCATAATGCTGTGTTTTTATTTCTAATATGTTTTGAAATTCTTTCCACTTTTCTCTCCCTTCTTCACCATGATCATTGAGAAGATGCGCTTTTAGCCATTTAGTACCTCGGAATCTCCTGCTGCATATCATACATACTTCTGTAAAATGAGTAAAATATCGATGGTTTAGGTCAGCAGGATCTGATGGCTTCAATGCAG
Organism: Aphrophora alni; assembly: GCA_963513935.1. Classification (NCBI taxonomy): domain Eukaryota; kingdom Metazoa; phylum Arthropoda; class Insecta; order Hemiptera; family Aphrophoridae; genus Aphrophora; species Aphrophora alni. The sequence goes on from OY740765.1 coordinate 86,434,251, forward strand.
GATCCGAAGTAGGTGACTGTAATTGATTGTGAGTTCCATCAAGTCCTAACTGTGCCAAAAATACCTCATCCACTATTCCATGAGAATTTTGTTTGTGAACCCGAAGGAAATATTTGCTACACAACTCCTTGTTACAGATGTCACAAACTACACCACCGATATGGGCCCCATTTTCTATAGAAATGCCATGCATTCGTTGCATATGAGTTTTCATAAAATATTTGTTACATAATTCTTTTTTACAAATGTCGCAAAAACTGTTGGTTGGAGTTTGAAGATTCTGTCTGTCTTGTTGAGATATTACTGATGAAACTGAAGGGCTCTTTAAGCCGTCACTGTTTAAGTTACACGTCTTTGACATCGGAGATGGTGTTGAATTCAGTATTGGTTCTTCATCATTATGAAATTCACTGATATGCTCATCTAATAAATTTGAATTTGAAAATATTTTATGACAATGAAGGCAAGAAATTTTTTCAGAGTATGTACTAAGTAAAATACCTTGAGAATTTGAATTTTCATCATCTTCAATATTACCTAGTTCTTCTAAAAGACAAGAATGGTGTTTCATTACATGGCGTTCTAGCAAAGACACATGCCCGACATCTATATTACATACATCACATATTGAATTATCTCCAGCATTAGAACTGTGCAGCCTTAAAATCATTGAATGCAGTTTTTGTGCACATTCAAAATTAATGTTTTTGTTAGAGTTGATTTCAGTAGTTTCAACTGATTCTGCTTTATTTTCAACATTCATGTTTTCTAAATCACTGATATTAAGGGGCTTGTCACAACTTTGTTCATCTTTGGGAAGTATCCGACTGCTTGATGAGAGATCTTTTGCTGTTTCTTCTCCTGAATGCATATGTGCATAGTGCATTTTTAACAAAAAAATATTTGGGAAACTACGTTGACATATGAGACATATTGTTTCTTCTGATTTGAATTGAGTTTTTTCAGCAATTCCAAAATTAGACTCTCCTTGATCTGTAATTATGAGATTCAGTGGTGTGGTTTGACTTTGATTAGTGTACCACATTTGATTGCTATTACTATTGCTTCTATCGTCTTTCCTGTCTATCTCTGGTGTTATTATACCGTGACATTTCTGTTTATGAGTCCTTAAAAAATATTTGTTGCAATATTCTTTACAACAAATATCACAAAATGCATCAGTGTTTACAATTCCAAGTTTTTTAATTCTGCCAGGAGAAAGGCTAGAATCTTTGGTTTGTTCTCCATTTTGATTTTGTATATTTTGAAATATAGACGGAAATGATGAGGACACAAGTTGTCCTGTAAGTGGATCAGGACTTCCATCGCTTCTACTATCTATTTCTTTTTCTTGGTTTATTGAAACTTTACATGAAACATACTCAGTAGGTACAGTTTCTTTCCCAGAACTAGTAAACACAGGAGGGATATTATATACATCTGAATCATTGGCGGTTGGTTCAAACTTATCTTGTAAGCTATTGATGTTACCACTGCAGTGAGCCTTGAAGTCTTGACCATCAGAGCTTGTTCCATCTTTCAAAGAAGAATCAATTATCCCATGTATTTTTGCCTTATGCCTTCGAAGAAAATATTTGTTGCAAAATTCTCTTTGACAAATATCACAAAATGCTCTTATGTTTCCATTACTCTTTAAGGAAAACAAATTACTAGGCTGTGGATTCTGAATCTTCTTGGTAGCAGACCGAGAAACAGTACATGTGTTCTGACATAAAATTTCATTGGCAGTTGAAAAATAACTCATAAAAGGTAATGATGGAAAGGAATCAAGTATTGGAGGTCCACTAATGTTGTCCATATAAATGCCATGTTTGTTAGCTTTATGAGTCTTTAAGAAATATTTGTTACAAAACTCTTTATTACATAGGTCACAAAAAGCTTCTGGATTAAAAATTCGTAAAGGGGAATTCATCTGTGATGTTACATTTGGCAGTTGAATTTGCTTCCTGTAAGGGTATAACAGTGGAGAAGAAGAAGAAGATAGATATGAGTTTTCATGTGAAGTTATTTTCTTAGATATTGTGTCATCATTAATTGTACCTTGACAAGGTGATACTGTATCCCCTTGTAATTGTATAGAACTTGTTTTTCGGTTACTTTCATTCATTTGTAACAGTAAAAGACTATCTGCAAAGGATGTAGAAGGTTTTATATTAGAAAGATTAAGAGGAAAATTTGTATCACCATGTGTATATTTTTGTGTACCACAAAATGTATCTAATTGTTCCTCCGTTTTTTTATTTATATTATTGTTGTCATTCCCTTGATTAAAAGCTACTACATCAATTTTTTCTTCCAATGGTTTTAAGGTTAAAAATGTATTACCTGATTCAAATCTACCAACATCACTAATATTTTGATTGTTTCTATTTGAAATTTCACCATCAGACAAAGAATCTGATGATGCTATTTTTACAGGCTTAGACTGTTTTCTTCGTTTCTTCAAATAACTTTTATCATGATCTTCATCTAGTTCAGGAAATGGTCTTTTGTTACCTATATCTATCCCACCTCCCTCTTCAGAGTAAGGTTCAAAGCCTGTTTCCATATCAAGCATCATTAAATTGTCAGCTAACTGCATACAATGACTTGCTGATGTCATATGCACTAACGCTGACGCCATCAATATGAAATGTTAACAACTTGTTACAGGTAGATATCGTTCCAGTTCCAAAGAAAGTATCTTACAACACATTTCTCCATTTCTGAAACATACAAAAATAAAAAATCTTATAGTTATTACAAGTAATTGCATTTGTGTGTGTGTGTGTGTGTGTGTGTGTGTGTATATATATATATATATATATATATATATATATATATATATATATATATATATATCATGATAGTGAATACAATACAATTTGTAATGGTAACTATTCTGGATTCGAAAGTAAACAGAGTTTTCATTGACACTTTAAAATGGGGGCTCAAAATTTTATGAAGTTAACTCAGCATCGTGAGATAAAAGGTGGGAGCCACAACTGTAGTGAATCCTGGTCATAAAATGTTAAATTATTATATTGAAGGGAACTTCATGTTCTCTCCCCCCCCCCCATTATTACTTGATGAAAAGCCATTTAGCAAGCCTAAACCTAGAACAGGCTGTTGGAACAAGAATTTATTATTATTTTTTTAACTTTAAAAGTGTATCAAAAATTCTAAATAATCAATACAACATGGAACCTTCATTTTGTCTCTCAATCCTTTGTCGGGCTACTCTATTCATTCTGCCTTCGATTGATACCCATGGCTAATCACATCTTATCAGAATATTCATCTGGAATTGAAATAGTAACCAAATTTGGTAATGTCTCTACATTAAATAAAGAGGAACTGTTGAGTTCTAATATATACTAGTTTATCAAGGCTGGATGATAGGTAGTGATGTTGAGAACGTCTCTGCTTGTACAGCTCAATTTACAATACTATTAATGTGGGAAAGAATTGAGTAAAAAGCACCACTGTCTGTCACTCATCTAGTAACAATTCTTAAATTAACTTCTTTAGTGTGACTGTCTGGTATAATAAGACTGATAGTATCACTACACTTCAAATCAAATTACCATTTACATCGTTGTGTCTATTTATTACTTTAAATGCTTAAAAAATATACTTTCCAAAAATGTTAGAAAAAAAGTGTTGAACAACTTTATGAATGAAAGGAAAAAACTATTGTACATTTTATCAACATAAAATTAAAATTAACTTTAAATTATCCCACCATCTCCTACATATGCATACTGAAAAGAAACATTATTAACCATTGTTTCTTGTAAGATACTAAACTAAAAATGTTGTTAATTATATTAAATAAATACAATATAATCTCTGACGGAATTGCACAAACTTTATGACATGTTCATAGGCATAGAAACATAATGACATACTGAAATGTAACCATTAAAAAACAAACACACACACTTTTAGTTTTATATTTGTAGAGAAAAAGTATTGTGTGGATGCAAAGAATCGACGTTGAGATTATCGTGGATATAATTATGTGATATAATTAAGGGGTCTGAATGCAAAAATTATGACTTTCACAAAACAACTTTCTGTCTATATTTATTTTTGACAGTACTGATTTTTCACTAACCGCTGAAATGATTTTGTTCAAAATTGGTATCAATAAGTTTCTTTTACCAAATATTATCATCAAAAATATAATTGTTTTATCTCAAAATTTGTACCTACCATAAGAAAAACACAACTTTTTTTTTACAAATTGGCTGATAATTTAAAAAAATCTTTATTAAATGAGTGTCTAAGTAGTCTAACTCTAAGTACGAGGGGGGAACCAAAATAACGGGAATCGGGCTGGTGAGGAGAGGGGGTGACATGGCCAGTTGGCCGGAGAGGGAGTCTCGAGTCACTTTGCTACACGTTAGTGTGCAACGTTTATTCGCTGTGAGTGGATTAGTTCGTCCAAGAGAACTTTTTTTGTGAAAGATCTTTTTCCATTTCGGCAAAAACGTAAAATGGCTGACTACCGGAAGCAATGTGTGTCTGTGAAATTTTGTTTCCTGTTGGGAAAAACGCATGTAGAAGCTCTTGTAATCCTTAAAACAGCTTATGGGGAAGCCACTATCAGAAAAACATGTTTCTACGAGTGGTTTCAGGGTTTTAAAAATGGAGAAATGTCGATTGAAGACCAGCCTCTTTCTGGGCACCCTTCAACGTCAAGAACTGATGACAACATTGAGAAAATCAACATTCTGGTTCGTGAAAAACCAGAAAATGACTGGGGGAGAGCATTCGAAGAAAAAGGGCGGATTTGTGGCTCATAGGGGATTGGTTCTTTCATCATGACAATGCACCTGGCCACACCGCCCTGTCTGTGAAAGAGTTTTTGAAGAAAAACGGTATGACACCGATTGCTCACCTCCAATTTCTAATAGCAGTAAGAAGGGGCAGTAGGCAGAACTTGGGAACTAAGACCAGCAATGATGAGATACATCTACACTGGTATTAAACGACCTATGATGAGCTACGGGGCTGTAGTGTGTTGGGTTGGGAATGAGCGGGGACATGTCAAAACAATTCTGTCTAAGGTTCAAAGGTTGGTATGGCTATGCACAACTAAAGCCATGTCCACTACAACAACCGCTACAATATATATTATGGCGAAAGCAAGAAAAGCAGCCTACAGGCTGAGTTGTAACAGAGTCTGGAGAAACTCACATATTCTGGGGCATGCCAGAATTAATTATCGGGAAAAACTGGCCACATGATTTTAAGTATGGGTACCGATAAGATAGAAACCAGATACTCATTTTCAAGACCTTTGAAGTTACATTGACCAATGGGGACGAAAATTGAGTTCTATGAAACACGGGAAACCTGGTGTGGCATACCAATGGTTAAAAAACAACAGCAGGTACTGGTGCAAGGATATATGGTCTGAGACTGAGGTTGAAATATTCGTTTTCCTTGGGACAACATGCCATAGTTCTTCAGGTCGAGATTATGGCCATAAATGACTGTATATAAGAAAATTTGAAGCGGAACTCTAAGAAAAACCGTATCCACATATATACAGATAGTCAAGCTGTAATTATGGCACTTGCAGGCATTACCATAAAATCTAGGCTAGTGTGGAAATGCCGGATAAGGACGTTGAGGAGAATGAGTAGCTAACAGATTGCAGACAGGGCTCTGTATCAGAGTTTGTAGGACCCAAGTCAGCTGTAGGAATATCTGTGTGTCTGGCCAAGATGGCCATAAATAGGTGGGTTCATACACAACACCAGCAAAGATAGGGAAGCCTTAAGGGGCACAACCATAGTAAATTATACTTAAGTACATCCTCTCAAGTAATCCTGAGAAGACGATAATAAACCAAAGTAGGGGACAACTCAGAGAGATTAGGGACTTATTATGGAACACTGTGCTCTGAGAGTGCATTTGCACAGGATAGGAGCCTATCAGGACAAAACTGTGTGTAGACTCTGCAGGAAGGATGAGGAGACCGCAAACCACATAATTTTCAATTGTAAAGCCCAGACCCAATAAGAGGCGAAAGGTTTATGGATTCCAAATTCCTGGGGGAACTAATGTTGAAAGAGCTAGTTAGTGGATTACTTAAACTCGTAAGGGGAACAAACCTGCTAAGCTAGAATGAGGAGGCTTTAGTTGCACAATAGGCCATAGGTCACAGTGCCAGGGCTAGTCTCTAAACGGCCCTTTAAACTCCAAACATAATCAATCAATCAATCAATCAAGTAGCATTCTAAATTTTAACTCCATATCATTTACCATAAAAAAATATATGAATTTTTTGTTAAAAAAACAAAAATGGCAGCTAGATAGAAAACTAAACATTTTAAGAAATATGTTTATAATTATAAACTTTATCATTGGTTTTGATGTGAGGAATAAGTTCCTGAAGTTTTGGAATTATTTTTGAAACACTTAAATCAGGGAATTGTTGATGGGAAAATAGTGCAATATTGCCTTTTTATCTTTTCACACAGCCTACCACCATTTTGGATTTAAATGCTAAAATTAGTTTTGCCAAAGTTTTTATTATTCATAGACCTTTAAAACAAAATACCACTCTGTAATCTAAAATTAACATTGCAATGGTAATTCAAATAGGGTGAATCTAAAATGGCTGGTATACCTAATGATGAGCTGGAATGGTTCACAGGTGGCTCTAAAACTGAGCCACCTATAGTCCTGAGCTGTTCTATAGTCCATCCAAGAGCAAGCATTTGGGCTCAGGAAAAGCACGAGAGGAGTTGGTGTATCTCAGGTTTAAAGATGAATACTGTAAACTCTTACTTCATACCAAAATTCAGATTTTGAAACTATCTATTATCCATTTGGAAGTATAATAAGCTCTTATAGCTTATGTGCAAAAGGGATATATAACTTAATTGAAAAAGAAGGCAAAAATGAAGGGTAAACAAGGAGGGAAAATATCTTTAAAATATACCTATTTTAAACTAAAAAAGAAAGAGTTTTGTTTTAAAACAATACTACGTAACTGAATCTGTTGTTGTTACTGGCTGTATGACATCCGCTATATCTCAGATTGTGTTTATGATCAGGAAAATTAAAGAGTAGGTTATCCTATTGCCAAGAGTTGGGGTCTGCACAAGGGGGTGGCTAACCTACCACTTGCAAAAGACATTTGTGTCACTGATTATATGTGTCCAATAAAACAGGAAGATTATTATTATTATTATCTAGTTTTTCTACTATAATATGGGGATTTAACCACTAAACCGGTATGTTTTACTGGTATCTACCCAATACTTTAATCACTTTTTACTTCAATATGGGGGATTAAACTACTAATTTGGTACTTTTACTTGTAGAATAATAAGGTTCAAACAAAAACCAAAATAATAGAAAAAGGAATAAACATAATTTAATAAATTAGCAACATGAATAAACTCCTAACAAGTTTTATTTGCAGTTTTGAAGCGCGAATCATGTGGTGGTCAGAAAAGAAGAGAAATGTGAGAGGAAGCTAAGAGTCCAGTTCCCTCCTATTGGTGCTACGGTATGGTCGTTCTCGACAACCATGATTTTATTTTCATTTCTTTTTCTAAATTTGTAATCCTTAAATTTTAAACGGAGAGGTCATAGGTTTTTTCTCCACAGAATATATCAATAATTGTAAAGAGATATAAAATTGTTTGTATAACTTTAAATTTAATAATGTTTGTAATAAAAGGTAATGTTTCATTTGAACTTGAGTTGTTCTTGACTTTGCACCTAAAGTCCGATCGCCAGTCCATCCTGACAAGTTCCGGTCGATGTGACCTCTTAACCTGCCAGCTGGGAATTCATGGGTCCATCTCGAGAGGTTTTCGGCTGGAAAACAGCAAGAGGTGTCACATACTGATACAGTTGCTTACCATCCTTTGTATAATGTAGGCTTGTGGTGGTGGTTTTATCTTATCAAGTTTGTATTTAGTCCTATTACTGACTGCTTAGGCCTAGTTTTAGGCTCCAGTTTTTTCTCACATTTAGGTAAGAGTTGAGTAGCTTATGTCTTTATGCTACTTTTTTAATGTTCTAGGTTTATCACTTGATTTGGGAGTTGATTTATACCCTTAAAATGTTTGAGTTTTTATATACACAAATGATGGCAAACATCTGATACAAGCATATAAATAACATAAGCAATCCATCATTATCAAATTACTTTAAAACCAAAACACTACTTCATGTTTCAATAGATTTACGATAGGAAAAATCTAAATTATTACAGAACCAGTCGGTGCAGGTGTATATACAGTGTCTGTTGTATTTTCATTTCCCTCAAAATCAGGTCTGTTTTAGTGATATTTTCAGATTGCAGAACAGTTAAAAATCACAAGGTATCATGTATGTCCATGTTCGAGTTTTATTTGTCCACACAAATAAATGGTTAATCAATTATTTAAATAATAATAATTAATTATTTTAGTTAATTATTTTAAGTTTTGAGTAAATGCTCTGTAATTGAGATTTGATTTTCATAAAGATATTGAAGCATGAAGTAGTATTCTGGTTTTAAAGTAATTTGCTCATGATAGATTGCTCATGTTATCGATATATTTTAATTGGACATTTGCCATCATATGTGTATATAGAAACTAAACACAATGTTTTGAGAATATAAATAAACTCCCATAATTATGTGAATGAACTAGAACATAAAAAAGTGAAAAACATTGATATAGCCTAATACCCTAGTTCCAGTAAGACTAATAATATTAATATAAGAAACGATACTGGGCCTAAACGTCACACGAACAGTCAAATTAAATACCAACATGATTAGAAAAATCACAAGTTACAAAACTGTACTATAAAAAGAATGGTAAACAACTGGTGAGCTAACCATTAGAGTGCCAACAGAGTAATGACCTAATTATTTATCGGGATGAACAAGCTCACTTTTATCTTGTCTTCACTTTCAAAAAGTTTGGTGTATGATCTAGTCATCACTGCTAGTGGAGATATTATTGAAAATATTTCAGGCTTATTTAAAGTAAAACTTTTTTCGTACTCTAGGTTTATCACTTTATAATGGGGGTTGATTTATATTCTCAAAATGATGTTTACTAATGTATGTATACATAAATCCGATTAAAACATATCCCAATAATATGAACAATCTATCATTATCAAGTAACTTTAAAACTAGAACATATCCTTGGTTTACTAAAACTGTAAAAACAATTAAATTGCATAACAATTAAACGTAAATTTTATTACAAATAAGGAAACTTTACACAGATCATCATACTAAATAAAAACTAATAAATTCTGATTAGTTTATATATAAATTAAAATCTAAACAATTAAAATACACAAATTAGTTAGTAAACACAAACATATAATCCATAATACAGCAAAGAAAATAAAAATAAAAATGAACAAATAAATAATATTCTTGTATAGAGGATTGCCAGAGTAAATAAATTTAATTTAAAGGAAAAATTTGTAATCAATTTTGGTACATATAGTAAACTTTAGTACAAAATTAACACTCTTTGTTAAGATAGATAACAACTTGATAAATATAAATTACAGTATATTCAATTCATCAAAATTGTGTGCTTCATGTTTTAATCTTCCAGATTAATCTTGTTATAAATGAGTATTACGTTGATATTGCATAATTTCACTAAAAAAAAGGTATAAATGTTGAAGACAAATCCCATTTAACGCTTCAATACCTTTAGTTAAGAAATTGGCCCAACAACAAACAAAATATGGTGTGTTTAATGAATAATAGGTAATTTCTACTAAAACTTCCATATTTGAATGACATGTTTATTCACTTGAATAAATTTAATTTACAAATGCAGGCGGAAAATATGAATGTTATTGATACAACTGAAGCAATTGGCAAATTTTAAAAATTATACTTTAATGGTGAAGGATGATTTACATCCTTCAGAAAATTGTACATTTTATTTGAAAAATGAAGAAGATTCTGAATCTGAAAAACTTGTGATTTTTTTTTTTTTACTAAGCTAATAGAAAGCTTTGAGATGTAATTTACAGTATATACTATACTGAAATCAATGCAGGTATTCATAAAAAATTCCATTGCTCTGAACCAAATTCAGATATATGACATATAAGAGAGATACAATTTGAACTAATTTATATTCAGGGTTCAGAAGAACTTAAATATAATATAACCTAAGTGGCATTACCTGTGTAACTTTTACACACAATTTATGACACATTATTTAAATTTTAGAAACAGTTCATTTTCACTTTTACAATTAAATCCAGCAGAAATTTTTTCCGGTTTAATAGTTTTATAAGCAAAATGCGAAATAATGAAATACAATCACAAAGTTATAATTTTCAAGTTATAACTTAACATCCACTGCTAATCTTGAGTTGTATAATTACTGTGCAAGCACTCCAATCAGTTTTAGGTCTACGTTCGATTCATTCCCACATCCATACACAATGCACAGCAGTTTCACAGTGACAAGTAATATCTAAGGAGAGAGAGAGAGAGAAGAGAGAGAGAGAGAGAGAGAGAGAGAGAGAGAGAGAGAGAGAGAGAGAGAGAGAGAGAGAGAGAGAGAGAGAGAGAGAGAGAGAGAGAGAGAGAGAGAGAGAGAGATAGAGAGAGAGAGAGAGAGAGAGAGAGAGAGAGAGAGAGAGAGAGAGAGAGAGAGAGAGAGAGAGAGAGAGGGAGAGAGAGAGGGAGAGAGAGAGGGAGAGAGAGAGAGAGAGAGGAGAGAGAGAGAGAGAGAGAGAGAGAGAGAGAGAGAGAGAGAGAGAGAGAGAGAGAGAGAGAGAGAGAGAGAGAGAGAGAGAGAGAGAGACAGAGAGAGAGGGAGGGAGAGAGGAAAGGGAGGGAGAGAGAGAAAGAGAGAGAGAGAGAGAGGGAGGGAGAGAGAGGGGGAGAGAGGGAGGGAGGGAGAGAGAGAGGGAGAGAGAGGGAGAGAGAGGGAGAGAGGGAGAGGGAGGGAGAGGGAGGGAGCGAGGGAGGGAGGAGGGGAGAGAGAGAGGGAGAGAGAGGGAGAGAGAGGGAGAGAGGGAGAGGGAGGGAGAGAGAGAGAGGGGGAGAGGGAGAGAGAGAGAGAGAGGGAGAGAGAGGGAGAGATGGAGGGAGGGAGAGAGGGAGGGAGGGATGGAGGGTAGGAATGAGGGAGGGAGGGAGGGGGAGAGAGAGAGAGAGAGAGAGAGAGAGAGAGAGAGAGAGAGAGAGAGAGAGAGAGAGAGAGAGAGAGAGAGAGAGAGAGAGAGAGAGAGAGAGAGGAGAGAGAGAGAGAGAGAGAGAGAGAGAATATAGTGTACTAACAACACTATATAATATATAGTGTCTTATCTCTGTATATATAACAACCTACCAACTACTAGTAAACCACAGTCAGTAAGATTTGTGTGCATTTAGCAACTGAGGATGATGACTTAGTCATTGAAAATTCATCTTGTATTTGTATTCCACAAATGAAGTGTTTTTTTTATGAAAAATTGTGATTTCATTCATTTGGTTATTTGAAGTTTTCACAAGTGTATCTCATTATACAGTTGATAAAACATATATTTTATACTTATATATAAAGAGGGTTATTCTCCTCTTTTGTGATATAATTTAATTCTCTTATATGAATGGTCTGCATTGATAGTCTGTCATAATTAATTAAGTGAACTAAGTATATGTTATATCATTTAGTTGTTTGACAACAGGAAATGGGCCTTTTTCATTTTGGAAAAACAGCTTTTTTTATCATTTTTGGTGCATAGATATTATTGAAATTTATTTCCTGGATTTAGATTTTCTGTAAAATTATTTTTGAATTATTTTCAACAGTTTATAGTATTTAAGTCTTGTTTTCCAAATTTCCTCTATAATGTAAAATCTTTTCTTCACATTGTAACATGCAACTAATCATAAATTTACATTGTCGGTTGGTGCATTTCATTCACTTCCGAATAATAATCGGCTAAGTGAATATCCATTAGACATTTTTATTGCAATCAATATAATCTGAACAGGTGTTTGGCTTAGCTTGGACATAAAAACTTAATGCTTTACTGGGGGAGTAATACTTTTCGGTTAACCCTTGTATGTATGAGCAATAACTTCTAGAAAATACTTGAATTGTCCCTAAACCCTTTGTTAATTCTCTTATCACAGCATTATCAAACTGAGTTACTTTGTCCGAGAGTATTATCCATGGGATTTTTTATCTAGTAACCCTTTCCCTGATAAGTCATAGTGAATAGTTTTTCCATTCCAATTAAGTTGTAATTCAACTTTAAAAATAAATTTCTTTATTATATAATTTTTTGTTAAATTATATGACTTAGTTCATATGTTTTACATTTCATATGATTATAATATTTGGTTCAATCGGGAGTTTATATTTTTTTATACTAATTATAATAGTTGAGCAAAAGAGTGTTTAGTTATGAAAACTGCCCAATTGATCAATTTCATGCTTCAAATAAAAAACCAAAAATAGATTTTAGTTGAATTGTGATGGAAATTAAAAACAACTGAGGAATGCATAATTTGATTTTCTGCGTATCAAAGGTCTGAAGGTTGTCAATGAAAAAAATTTGGTTTTCTTTTGTTTTAAAAATGTCTGTGCAAGAGGTGAAGTTGTAGCATACCCTTTAATAAAGCAGCAAAAATATTAGGTTATCCCTATGCATTATCTAAATTCATGTATATTTTTCTGTATTTGAAAATTTTGAATATCTTCAACTTTTTATTTTAATGGTAAAATATCTACTTTTGAAACTTGGTATAAAAAATTTTGGGGGTAAATTGTTCTTTTCTAAAATCTGTGGTTTCGATGGTGGAAATGATTACATAATTTTGAATATTTTAGTGATGGGGTTTTTCCATATATAAATACGTTTGGGGTGATATATCTCTTGGATGATTCTTTTTTAATTTGTTACAATAAAAAGGGTTTTCTGGCCCTGCAGCAAAAAGGATTCAGCTCCACTTTTTACCATATTTTGGGTTATTAGGTTGGCATGACAAGGAAAAAATTCTCTATCGATTGGTGCAACAACGATGTAGCTCCAACATCAAATAAGAGAACTGTAAGCTAAGATAAATTCTATGTTTTCCATTCTTGGGTCAAAATGGATCTAGGTCCAGGAGCTGAATCATTTTGCCCCAAATAGTGCAGGGATATTTTGTTGCGGCATGACGACAGTTGGCAGCCTGCTTATACTACTTGAATGCTACATCTGTTATTAACAGTGCTGTTATCTGAAAAACTAGTTAAAGTTTTATGTTATCTTTGAAAGGTAGTAAGAAGTACCTTAATGTGTTGTGAAGCTTTGTTTTAAATAGGTGTGTTAGTGTGTAAGTGTGTAACTCTATTGCAATGTTGAGAATAGTGAAAGTTTGGTTGATTTTAGTGGCGATTCGACTGATAATTATGAGCCTAATAGTAACAAAAGTGAAAGTGACGGTCTTAGTGAAGAAGAAAAGAGAGTTACAAAGAAGAGGAAGATAAGGAATTAATCTAAATGGAAAAGAAACTCTAGGAAACAAAAGATTGCTGAAGGTACAAAACATTTAAATTCTAGTGGTATTGAAGTCGGGCCTAGAGTTATTGGACCAGATTGTAAACGTCAATATAAATGTTTTGAATACATCAAAGAGGACAAAAGAAAGTTAGTTTTGAAAAAGTTAAATTTATTAGGTGATAAGCATATGCAGAACATTTACTTAACAGGCTTAATGACATCAATACCAGTAGCACGTCATAGACCTGAAGAGGGTGTTGGTCTTATAAGGAGCTTTTGCAATATTTACTGTATCAAGGTGGGGGTCATTGGTACGTAAAGTGTGTAAATAGGCCTTTGGGTCTTTACACAGGATATCATCCAAACGAGTACAAAACATAGCATCCCACTTAAGCAAAGGGAAGTTATTATAGCACCTTCTGACAGAAGAGGAAACCATAATAATAGGCCTAACAGTGTTCTAGAAGCATTAATAGAACAGGTTGATGCACATTTTAGGAACTTCCCCCAAAGAGTCTCACATTACAGTAGATGTGACAATAATAAGACAGTGATAAGTAATATTACTTATCGGCTAACCTAAATGCTTAGCTTATACACTGGTTATATTTGCAGCAGTATTAAAAGAATATGTTTTCCGCCTTAATGTCTGGACTATAAGCCTAAGGTATTACGAGACTTTTATTTTCGTTATTTAAAGGCCAACTGTAAGTATACATTTGGTTGTCCTCGCAATGACACCTGTGTAAAATGTGATACAATGGAGAAGCAAATAAAAAAAAAGCAATATCTCTAGATGAAATTGAACATTTATAAGTGAAAAAAACAGCTTTATCTTTTAAAAGCTGAAAATTTTTATAAAGCATTAAGAGAAAAATCTGCTATTGCGGAAAAAAAACCTGAGGTTGAGTTACTATCATTCGATTATCAAGAGAACTTCCCCTTGCCAAAAGTACCATCTGGAGATGCATTTTACTGTTGACAGCTGTGGTTGTATAACTTTTGTATTCACTCAGCAAAAACCAAGGAAGGTGATTGTTATTTATTCGATGAAACAACTGGTAGCAAAAGCTTAACGACAAGTATTTGTTTACGCTAGGCAAAACGGGTAGATTTAAGAGAATAACCCACCATTACCCCCTGGGTCACATTGGACCTGGTCACAGCTTTTTACCTTGTGATAGGTTTTTTGGGGTAATTGAAAAGAAGCTCAAATTGATTGAGTGGGTATTTGTACCGAATGAATACCATACTCACATTGCAAATACATCTAAAAAGTTTCACACTGTTTTTTTTAACAGGATATGATTTTTAACTTTGCCAACTCTATTAATACTTTTATTGAAAAAAAGCGTACTAGATGAAAGCAAAGCAAAGTAAAGTTTCTAATAACAACCTCTCTGAGAAAGAATTCTCCTTCAAAGAATAGTTTTCAATATATTTGACTACAATTTCCTGTGGACGTTCAATTTTGTTCAACTTATAAGGTGGGTGAAGTCTATTAAGTAACTTTTAATTATAAAGTTAACCCCCCCCCCATAATGTCTTTCAAGGTTAAAATAGTACATACTTTCGGATATATGTATAAACATTTGAGCATACATATATTAGGAATACATTTAATCTTAACCATAATCATATATTTATTTTCCTCACAATCACATATTCTTGAAAATGCACAGATATACACATATAAATTCATTCATACATACATCCCTACTCCCTAAATATAATAGTAAACAGTCCTAAGAATAATATCCTAATCTATTTTTTTTTTAAATCATCATAATAATGAAGAACATTAATCAACAACATACAACTTAAAAAGAAAAATTATAATATGCTTTAAAAAAGAAAAAAAAAAAAAACAAAGTACCGGTACTACAGGTTTCAAAAACCACTTGAGACTCAATTGGCCCAAACAAATGGTTTATAGTCACTGGATCTTATCAGTCCTTTATTACAATGGTTATTTATACAATTTATAACCTAAATAGAAAGTTCTCAGATTAACAAAGAAACTTGAATTGGCCCTGCTTCATTATTAAAAATACTGTTTTTTTGTTTTTTTTTTAATTACTAAAAAGTGTCCCCAAAGTGTTCAGTATTCTAAAGTTTCTGTTTTTAGTCTAAAATAATTAATAATATGGGCTGATAAAATTACAAAATACTTTTGAATGAACTCACTATTTACAAAACACAACTTGGAGTTGGGTTTAAGCAAAAGTTAACAATTTCACTCTGTAATTTATCAATAATTTGTGTCTCATTCACTAAATAACTAAATTGAGTCAAACCAAACAGTAGAAGTAAAGAAACTCGCTAATAGGTAGTGTTTTTTCTAGTTCCTTAAATAAGTTAACAATATATGTAGTTTTAAGTGTGTGTGTGTGTGTGTGTGTGTGTGTGCGCGCGCGCGTGCGTGCGTGCGTGCGCGTGTGTGTGTGTGTATGTGTGTGTGTGTGTGTGTGTGTGTGTGTTAGTAAGTGACCGTCACTTTTTAGTGGTGTGGGCAGCAAGTGAGTTAATGTTCCGCCGTCTTTTTGTCAGTGCATTTCTAGACAGTGCATTACGAACAACCTCCACACTCAAAGCCAGACCGTCCTCCCTCCAAGTGCCACCACATAACAAATGAGCTATACTTGCTATTGAAATTAAGATAAAATATTTTTGGAAATAGCAATATTTTTGCCAGAACTCAACATGTATATGGTAAAGGTTATCACCTATGTGGTGGATTAGAAACTTGTGCTACTCAGTACCTATATAACGATATCAATTTTGTGGGGATTTGTAGAAAGAAGAGAGGAGAAGCAATACTGATTGTCACTCACTTAATTTCTAAAAACTTTCTTTTTTTATTAACTTTGTTAACTAGCTTTCTTAGTTTGAATGATTGGAATCAGGACAAAATAGTTTTAAAAATATGTATCCTATTATACAGAAGATAACTCAATCATAAATTTTATCAAAATTGAATTCTATTTTAACTCAAATAAAAAATTAAAAAACACATTTTTATAATGTTTTTATCAAGATAATATTCATTGTGATATTTTCCAAATTATTTAATAAATTAAATTTCTTTTTTACATAGTTTCAGTCGTTCGTCTATAAAGTTTGATCATAATTTTGACATAAATAAACTGCCACACTGGTGTTTACTCTGTAGATTATTCTACCATTTATTTTTAAATGAATATTTAATGTCCATGCAATTTCAATATAAATAATATAAGTTTATAGTATTTATATACTCTTTGTCGCTAACCAAAAATTTAAAATTTAATGGTTTGTTTAATAGTTGGTTTAGCAGTTTTGTACATTGTTTACAAACAGTAAACTAATTAACATTTTAATAATTAGATCAAAATCAAACTTTCTGACATATAGTTATAATAAAAACCTCTTTTCCTCTGCTGGAATGTTCTCTTCTACTTTAGTTATAATATTTTGTGTCACAATTCAACCCATTACATTTATTCCCACAGTCGCTCTACTACATTCAGACTAATTGGGTTAGATTGAACCTAGTTGACAGATATATTGTTTTGTAATGAAAAAAAATATTTTTTTAACATTCTTATAGAAAAATATGTCTGTAGGATGACATAACTGACAAGTGTAGAGAACTACACTGTCAGTATCAATTTGTTAAAATTAATAAATTAATAACAAAGGATTACATGATAAATAAGTTAGATACTGTAAATATCAATTAAGAAATAAAAGTTAAATATACATAAAACATGTGTATTTGTACTTTCTAAAGCATTAGTAACTTTTGTTAAATTGTCACAAAATTTGGTATATTTACAGGTTTGTAAAGGGGTTGGACAAGTTCAGTTTAAAAGAATAGGAAATTCAGGGTTTTAGCCAATTCTATATAGCAGCCACAATTTCGACCGATTTTCCTTCTAACTTGGTGGCATATTTACATTTATGACTCGGACACCAAAATCCTATATTTTAATATTTGTATATATAATCTAAATTAATTATATATTAATATATATGGCATTGGTTTTCAATATTTTATTTTATTTTCATATTTTGCTATAAATTAAACAAAATAATTGTGTTTATATAAAGAAGAGTACAATTAATTGAACTCTTACAGTAAATTAAAAAGTTTAATGAATTTCTTAGTAACACTTTTGATTCAATATTCCTTACTATGGAAAACAATGTCAATAATGAACTTTCGTTTTCGGATGTGTGTGTTGAGAGAGGTAAAGAATAGGGATATCCTTAAGACTTCAGTTTGTGGAAAAAAGACACACACTGGTCAGTACCTAAACTATTTTCTAACCATCTTAATAATGACGAAGATGATATAGTTCATTCTTTTTTGGAGAGGGGTAATAATATTCGTTTTAATAAAGATAGTGTAGACAAAAACTAAATTGTATTAGAGATGACTTAGTTATCATTGGATTCCTTAAGAACCTATAGAAAATGATAAACCTTTATTGTTCATGATGATAACTTATGTGTCAGAATTATCTGAAAAGTTAGGCGAACTGCTATGAAATATAAAATACATACTGCTTTCAATTATCAAAATACTGTTGGGGAACATTAATCAAACCAAACCTATAAATGGCATTTAGGACACTAAAAATTGTACTTATAGTATTTAATATCACAGGCAGTACATTGGCACGACAAGAAGGCCTCTAACATAACACACAAAAATATGCAATTAGGTCTAGTAGATAAAATGAAAATAGCAGAATATGTATGGTCTGAAAGTCATAAATCCATTTTGGAAGAGGCAAAAATATAATACACTGAAAAAAAAAACATGTATATATATATATATATATATATATATATATATATGAAAAATAATTGAAGCCTCAAATATATAAAGCTATCGGACAATCCTATCAACCAAACCAGTATAGAAAAATATGGCAGTGATTGCTTCCATTTTAAAAACTTAATTAAATATTGAAAATACAAACTAGACTACTTTAACTAAGGCTGAATTTTCCAGTTAAATCACAGCAAAGCGTGACTACAAAGTCATGTACAGACTAAACTTATGAGAGATGGGACAAATGATTGTACACCCTGATAAAACTATTATAGGTAACTACCCCATTGGAACTGAATGAACACCTTTTTGTAGCGAATCAGTTTATGATCTCAGTTCAACTTGGTATTTGTTAATTCTTGTGTTAGAGTGCAAATCTTGTTGACTTGTGATTTTTCTTGATCATGTTTGTATATAGTATTCATTATTTTGACTGCTAAGGACTAGCTTTAGTTGTGGATTCCTTTCTCTGGTTACTAGTCATACTTTTAGTTTCCAATATGGGCTTAGGCTACGAAGAAATTTTGGCTCTTTTAGTATTTTTCAGACTTTATTTTAGGTTTAACACTTGATAACAGAGGTCGATCCATTCTCTTGAATAGTTGTGTATTCATGTTTATATAAATCAATGGTGAGAAATGTCAGATTAAAATTTACCAATAACGGTACATCTTGTACAATATTATAGACATTGTATTTCCCATAGTATTTTAAGGAAATTTTGATTTTGTATAATTAAGTTTGATGATACCATTTCAGGAGGGAGAGTAGGTATACATTAGCTGTTAGTATAATCAAAAAGATGAGTGTATAAAAATTGTTGTTTTTTTCAATAAGTAGATATACAAATAATGAAATAAAAATCATCATGGAGGGGGGAGGGGGGTTCTAGGTCAGTTTAGAGTTAATCTAACTAAATCCTCTGCTAAATTATGTTTACATTACTTGTTCTGAAATAACTATATTTTTCATGAACCTAAAAAAATTGCAATTGACAGAAATAAATAGCAATTTAACGTAACATTTATTATGACAATGAGAGCCTCATTTGACATGCTTCTCCCTCATTGATAGACCACATAAAGACCATGTGTTTTATTACTTGTATGTGGACACTATGTATTTAAATATAATTAACATAAAGAATATATCTAATAAAAAAATATAATAAAGAATAGTCGATTTCATTCCATAAAAAAAATACAAATAATGATTACTGACATGGTGTTTTACATTTCAATAAAAAAATTAAAGAATGTATAAATTAGTAAGTATGTATTTTAATTATTTGTACAGCATTTCCTTTAAAAACATTATTATTGCATATAACGCATATAAACACAGGAATAACAGAATAACAAGAAGTAACTGGAGAGCAGAAGGCAATCAACCCCATACATTTTTCTAGCCAATAGCAATTTCCTATAGATCTGAAGAAATTTCCAAATTTGTCAGCGTTTATAGCAAAATTTTTAAAAAATAATAAAATTCCAATCAGATTTAGCAATTTCAAATTTCAAAAAATATACTTCTACAAAATTAGTTTATGAAGAAAAAATGAAAATCCAAAAAGTGTTTAGTTGCTATAAACAATCATTTCAAGAAAAGATGTTGCCATAAATCTATACCCAATGACTTTTTCCATCACTAGCTCTGCTTCCTTGAACAAACCTGAGGAGTTTGGTCAAACATCTGTTATGCAAAATCTATTTTTTAGTCATCAGTTATTATAAATAGCATACCTTTAATAGCGCATCATTTTGATAATTTTCAATAAATTTAAAAATAGAACTAGTTAACTCATTGGTTTTTTATGCTATTTTGCAGTCTCGGCTTTAAAGATTCTTTGACTATCAATAGAAATAAAACATTTCAATTTCCACAATCAGCAAACACACCAACAGACAATGTTTCAATGATCCTTAATTGTAACTACTGCAAAAACCTGGTGACATAGTTCCAAGAGAAGTTAGGCTCATGAGTTAGGCTTCATATGTCATGCCTAACTCCTTAACTATTAAATCTTTCTATTTCTTTTAATTAGTCATACCTTCTTTGTGGTATTGTTAATATCGATAAAGCCACACCTCCAAGACAAAAACCATTATCATATATAGTCAATCAAAATACAGTAGGAGTGGTTGGACTCAATTAGTCATTTAGTTCTCAACCAATACCATTTACTGCCTTAACTAGTTGAACAAGAGTAAAATAATTAAAATTAAAATTAATAATTTATTAAACTTAAAAATGGAACTGGCCAAAATCAAGTAAAACCCAAAACTATCACAAAAACTAACCTGGAATGTTATGTAGGTTACAAAATATCAATCAACCAAGATTAGCCCAATGACAAAAAAACCAAAACTCAGAGCTTATGGAACAGAATTAAACAAAAATAGAGTTTTAATATAACAAAAATTAAAAATCAAACCTAGCTCATCACCATTAACAATGTAGTCAACTAGTTCTATAAATAAAAAGTGTTTACGAAATATCCAGTGCCCTTGCATCTCTTATATGTTTTAAGAGAGTAGTTGAACTTGGTTTTAAATGAATGGAGAGATTCTAGGGAATGATTCGTCATAGCAAATTTCTCTATTCATTTTTATTTTATGTTTTGACTATGTTTAGTGCACTAAATTACATTTCCTTTTAATTTCCCTCTATTCAAAACATAAATACGAGTATTTAATTGTAGGATCAGTATTTATCTTGTTAGAGGTAACATAACTTTTTGTTTACATAGTTCACTCATTTATTATATAATAAAAACTTTAGCGGCTAAAAACTATTAAATTCTACAAAATTACTTGATTAGATAGGTCATCATTGTAAAAGGATAACTTTTTCGGTTCAGAAAACCAATTATTAAAATTAATTATCACAAATACTTGGTTTTTGTTTAGTGTATGGAATAGCAAAGAAGTAGCTAAGGTCGAATTTACTTGCCTAAAACAACATCTGTAGACTATGCTTTCTTATCTACCTCAAATCTGTCTTCTATTGTGATGAGATATATCATGAACTTTACATGTACAATTTTCTTGAAAGAGAAACTACAGAAGCCACTTCATAGGAGAATTCTTTGGAGAACCCTGTATTTTTTTTACAAATATTATAAAGACCTGGGAACAGGATCAAAAATTACTTATTGGAGGTAACATTCTGATCTCAGACAATCCAAACAGTTTATTGCTTTCTCTATAAAATGAGCTAAGCAATTCACAGTGCTCAGTGGGAAAGAGTTAAGGCTGATAATAGGGCTCATTTCTGGACACTAACCAGTGAACAGCCACCTTAAATACATAGGCAGAACTGAAACTGATTTGTACTGCTTCTACAGAAACTTCTCTAACAAGGAAACGACTGACGCTGAATATGTGACTGCAAGTTGAATATAGTTGTACAGTTAAGTTAAAAAGTTACCAGCCGCAGAACAATCATAGACCTTGGGTCTGACTGGGTGTAATGTTAGTAGAATAGTTACAAAAGATCCAACTGGATTATGGTTACAGAAGGCAGAAACGCCTCAGAACCCAGTATAACATTAGACCTTCATATTCTCATATGAAGCGTAGTAGTAAACAGTACTTGTAGATTCTATTGTTTTAGTTAAGTATATAATAAGTAATAATAGTTCATTTTTCACAGAAGTTGCACAACAAAATTATCGTAATTTTACATAAAAATTAAACAAAAACAAAGAATTTATTTATTTATTATTTTATTTTTTTTTAATATGCAATTTTTATATAGCAATAATCATTTATAATTTACTAACAATAATAAAAAAATACATTAAAAATTAAGGAAAACAATTTTATAATATCTAACATAACATAGCACATAACATAAAATACAATAATGCATTCTCAAATCGAATGTTTGCAGAGTAGACAACTAAAATTCACTTCGGCAGACCCGCTAGAAATTGTTTTTAGGTTTTCAAAAGAAACTTATTTCTTAATAAGTATGTATATCTATCAACAACTTAATGCATCTTCTTGCCTATTCTAAATTTATTGGAATATTATTAGACTTAATATCTAAAGCGACATATGTAGGTGTTAATACTAAGAAATTCACAAAATTAAAACCATGCATAACTGGTGATATTTGTAAGCGCATTAAAAAAAGAGATTTAATTTATTAAAAAACTTTTAAAACGTCCTAATGATGATAGATTAAGGGAAACTTTAAAAAAAATTAGAATAAATTACACCATGATATACGTAAAACAAAAAGTAATTATTATCTTGGTCTTCTAGACGACTGCAAGAGGGACTCCGGAATGACATGGAGTATTCTAAAAAAATAACTGTTCAAAGTGAGTCAATAAATAATAAAAGAAGTTTGATGGTGGATGGTAAATTGCAGGAATTTGCTGAGTTAGTGGCTGATAGGTTTAACACATACTTTTTGTCTATTGTGGATGATATATCTTGTGAGCTAGATTATAAGAATGATTCATATTATGTTTCACCCGATCTCGAAGTTTGTTTTAGTGGCAGGTGTGAGGCTTCTTGTTTTTAGATTCAATTTCAGGAAGAAATAATGATTGCGTGATTAACTGTTTACAAAGTAGAAAATCTCCAGGCATTGATAGTGTTATAGCTCATTTGTTATGTGGTGGCGCTTGAAGAGAGGGCGGTCTGGCTTGGAGTGGGAAGGTTGTTCGTAATACACTGTCTAGAAATGAACTGACGAAAGGACGGCGGAACACTGACTCACTTGCTTCCCCCACCACACTAAAAAGTGACAGGAACCTGTTTGCCCGATGAAGGTCAAGCGCCACTACATACCAAATGACCTCTAGCTCTACTATGGTAAAACTTACTTGTTGTAAATTTATTGATATCTTGCTACACGTTTTTAATTTTAGTTTTATTCTGGTGTTTTCCCTGACCAACTCAAAGAAACCGTAGTGATTCCTATTCATAAAAAAGGCTCTACTAATGTAAGTAATAAGTTTAGACCAACATCCCTGGTTTCAATCTTTTCAAAAATACTCTAAAAATTATGAAATGGAAATTGATGAGTTATTTAAATAAAATTAACTTTTTTAGTAGTAACTAATATGAGTTCAGAGAAAGTATGAGTACTGAAGAAGCACTTTCAAATTTAATGAGGGCATAAATCGTAGTAAATGTGTGAGGTGGGCTTTTCTTAGACATTAAAAAGCTTTTGATACTGTTGATCATTCGATATTGATCCATAAACATTCAAATTGTGGCATCAGAGGAGTTGTACTGAGTTGGTTTCAAAGCCATCTTGCTGGAAGGAAACAATGTGTGAAGATAAATGGTGTTATTAGTAAAATGGGTCAAATCAAGTATGGCGTACCCCAAGGGTCTGTTTTGGGTCCTATATTATTTCTTATATATATTAATGACCTTTGTAATGTGCGACTAAATGGCAGCTTAACACCATTTGCGGATGATACTGTTGTATGTTATATTGATGTTAAACATGTTATGAATAATGACTTAAGAGCCATTAGATGGTGGTTTAAAAAACAAAATTATGGTCCTGAGTGTGGAAAAAACTAACTATGTTAAAGATATGACTTTTCGGAGGATATAATATATCCTTGCTCAAATTGTACTTGTGAAAGAAGTTTTTTACAAAATTACGTGTTCAGTTATTAAAGCAAGTAACTACATAAAATATTTGGGTGTATTCCTCGACAGTGAATTAAATTGGAAAGAACATTTGTCTAAGTTAAAATCTAAGTTGGGTAGTATATTAAGAATATTTTATTTTCTTAGAAATATGTGTCCTCCGGATGTTGCAAATGATTTATTTTTCTATGGTTCAGAGTAGGATAGAGTATGGTTTATATATAGTTGGGAGGGGATTTACATTAGTACCTCTAATACCTGTAATTAATATTCAGAAACAGTTTGTCCGGATGATCCTAAACAAAAGTAGTTTGGAACATTCAAAGCCATTATTCCTTTCTTTACGAATATTACCTTTAAGATACTTGTATATTTACAAAGCACTTAAGTTATTTTTTATAAAAAGTGGAAACAGGCAGCTTTCTGATAGGTCTGATGGGAAGAGGGTACAGTTAAGAAGTGCAGGAAATTTTGCAGTGTCAAAACCTTTTAAAACTTACTTTATGAAGACTTTTTGTTTCCTCGGGCCAAAATTATTTATTTGTGACCTTATGTATTATTGCTCTTACAGATAGTTTAGAATATGTGTCAGGTTTTTATGATTTGGCTTTTTACTTTTTTTCTCTCTTGATAAGTAAGAATATGTGAATGTATATTGTTAATATTTGTGTATAATGCTCGCCGATATTTTTTGGGAAAAATTAAAGAAAACTCTATATATAGTTAGGTTAATTTTGTCTTACTACTGTCATATTTTTTTTCACAAAATGTACGAATGGATATTCCCAAAGCGGGCTATGCCTTTAGAGAAGCCAGGTGTTTTTCTTTGTTTGCTTTTTCTCTTCCAGAGTAATGTGGGGTTTTCTTTGAACTATATTATATTTTTAATTCAAGTAAATGTTTTTTATACTTTTAGTTTAGATAAGCAAATGTTATAGTTATATACCATGTATATTAGTTTTATGTATAGATGTGTAAGTATGATTGAGTGTAAGTGTATATATTTAAGAATATGGTACAGGTCAATGTACCTTTATGTCTATTTTTTGACATAAACACTTTGATTTTTTTTCTTTTTCTTTTTTCTCTCTCAGTGATTAATATTGTATAAAATAGTTGTAATAGATGTGTTAATATTTTGTATATGTTTTTTTTCTGGAGGGAATAAAATTTAAAAAATTTGATTTAATTTAAAAAATAACTAAACTAATCAAAATCAAAACTTAAAATACTTGTTTATTCCAGGTATGACCTTTACAGATAGATTAAAACACTCAGACAAAAATGTTTGCACATACATTTATAAAAATGTTGTACAAAATATACACATTCAAACTTAATAAAACGCATATACACCTTTCCACTCTCATGTCCACATATATTCAAATATTTATATATCAGTATTTAAAATACTGATTTGTAGTGTGAATTGCAGGTAGGTAAGACATGCATAACATATGTTTCTCCTTTGATATATTCCAATTTGTATTTGTTTACTGATTTCCTTTTCATGCACCTCATCACGCATCGTTATTTATTCATAATTCACACAGATGAGAGTCTATTTTCATACTTTTTTTTCAAAAAATCAATACATTTATCTAAATATTATAAGTTTGTTTTTAAAATTAATATCAATACAGTAACTGGAAAACAATCACAATTTCATCACTTTTATTATACAGTATTGTAAAGAGTATTATACTGTTATGTTAATATTTTCAAAAATTCCAATAATGTAATACTTTCCTTACGATTATCATAAGTTAAACCGTGATTGCCTAATTTAAAAATTACATTAATATGGTGTGTTATTCCCCTGTAAAATATGAGAAAAAAGTAATTGAATAAATTTTTACAATATTCAATAAAAATGATTAAAATCTATAAAATGATTTAGCTCTTTATTATGTATGCATAGTGTTTTTATTTATATATTGGTGATAAAACTGCAAATGCCAAATCAATCAAATCAATTTAAAAAAAGACCTACATTTAGTATGTACAATAATATGAAACATAAACAACATCAACAAAACCAGAGATTGGAGACATAAACTTAAACTGAAAATCATGTAATATAACATTGTAATCGGACATAGGCTTTATTATATATTTTTTTATTTTTGACAATTACACTGAAATGTTGCGCTGTCTCAATTAGTATTTGATATAATTTTAATGTTCATATATTTGTCAACTTATTACAAGCATTTAAAATAGTTTGAGGATAAAATTCAAAACCTTCCTTTTAATTTAATAGAATATTGTACCTACAATTGTTGTTATGTTATAAGTTCAACAGAAATAGCATCAAAATTTAAAAAAATTATTACTATTTAAATTATAAATTATAATATTTACTTCACTGATATCAACAAGCATTATAGAAACAAAATAATTTTTACATCCACAAAGTCGTGGATTACTACAGAGAAGTTACCATATACTTTTAATGGATATAGCAAAATGACTGTTGAACTCAATGGAAATCAATAATAGGTCTTCTAGTAATATGACATTTCTATCAGAAATTATCGTCAACACATTTCTGAGTATTTTCTTTTTTAGTATTAATAGACCATAGCCCTCTTTATTGCCTTAGTGTTTAGTTAACAAAACATAGTTATACTTTATTCAATATAATTAGTATTGGATAATATTGTTTAAAATTACAGTCGTCAGGTTTTTGTTACTGACTTTTTAATAAGATGATAAATAGGGAAATTTATTTGCATTAAACAATTAAGTTCTGTAACAAAATTAAAGCATGGATTCAAAATCTGCAAATAAAATCAAATCAAAAAATAATAATAATATATATATATATATATTTTTTAATACCTATAGTTTATTTATCAAAAACACACATATGTATAAAGTTTAAACAAATAATCTTACAATTCAAAATACGCCTGTATTTTGAGTGAAAGTTGTATATACAATTTAACTATTACGATGATTTAATTTAATTGGATGAGATAATGTCAGTCTAAAGCTTTGATATACACTAATTTCAGATATAAAAGAAAAAATCAATCAATATCTTAATTCTGACTGTATTAAACATTTTTTTAATTGTAATTAGAGTTCTTCCTATAGGTAATTTTATGCAACGTATGGATCATGAAGCTTAGGCATTCTATTATTTTGTGTATTAGTCAGATAATAGTCCAATATATATTTTTTTAATTCTAATTTTAAATAAGGCAACCACCTATATATTCTGGTTTAAAAGTTGTTGGATAGTAATGAATTGTTATTATTATTAATCTAATTTATTTAAACATTTGCTATTATTTGAATATATAAAACCTAAAAATGGCACCCAGGACAATAAAAACCATATATCTACAGTATTAAATGTGAATGTGATAAGCAGTACATTGGTGAGACAAAAATACCTCTAAATTCAAAAATTATTAGTGAACATAAAAAGAACATGACATTAGGCCTAGTAAATAAATCGAAAATAGCTGATCATATCTGGTCAAAAATTCATATATTTTATTTGGAAAGGCAAAGATAATATATCGGGGGAAAACACTTTATAAATGACAAATAATTGAAACCTTGTATATAACGTTAATGTTATAATATCAACCTGTGGTTTTTTCCTAGAAGTTTGGCCTACTAGCAAAACTAATATAAAAATAAGGCCATTAAGGATTCTACTAATAAAAACTGAATTAAAAATTGAAAATAAAAATTCCTCTACTTTAAGTAATGCTGAAATTTGTCTTGGTAATTGGAATTTCTTGTGTTAGTATGTAGTTCTTTTGACTTGTCAGTCTTCTAAACATATTTGTATATTAGTCATAGTTATTTTTACTACTAATAAGCCTAGTTATAGACCTGGATTCCTTTTTTAGATTACTAGTTGCCAACATAGTCCTAGGATAATTAGTTATGTGAGCTTTTTCATTTTTGTCATGCTTTATGTGTTTTTCATTTGATAACTAGAGATGATCCATATTTTCGAAATGTTGTATATTAGATTTTATATACAAAAATGTTGCCAAATGTCAAAATAAACTATTTCAATCGCCTTATGACTTTAGAACTCTGAAAAGTTCTATTTAATTCATGAAGGTCTTAGATAAGTTTGTTCAACAAATTTCAATCACAAATTTCAAAATGGATAAACTCTTTAAAAAATCATATCCATTTTAACTGTAATGAGTTACACTTGTGGAAACTTCAACCACTAAATGAATGAAAACACAATTAAAAAAAAAAAACTTTATTTGTGCAATACAAATACAAGATGATGTTTTAATGAGTAAATCATCATATTCAGTTGTTACTTGCACACAAAACCCTTTTGATACTGGACCATGTGATAATTTTAAAATTCTGATTTCATTATCTGAAAGAGTAATATAAAAACACACGTAAAAACATATTTTGAATGTATATATTTTTTTGTTTTTTAAGAATATTAAATAAACAATAATTGGACAGTTCGTCAATGTCATTTTTTTGGGATATGTTTGAATTGAAGATAGTGAGAAAACCAACAAATGTTATTTATGTGTACATAAGTTCAATAGATTTCTTGCATAAAAACAATATCAAAGAAGATCCATACACAAAATTAGTACATTTTAGAGACAAAAATATAGTGATCAGTTTGAATTTAGAAGTACAAAGAATCATGTATTCCAAATTAACATTTAACATCAACATTTACTTGTTTGTCTTGTAATAGTCAGTTACTTCAATTTTTATATTGTTTTGTAAAATAAATCAAGCAATTTAAAGTATAAAGTTAATATACTGCAATAAAATGTCTTATATAAATATACCCACTTTCATTGTAGAATCACTGTGAATGATGTTTGCAAAATTTCATTGGAGTAAAATAAGGTAAAATTGTAACATGCATCAATTCACATGTCCTATGTGATAAATTAAAAATAAACCAGAACTATAAAGACTTAACTATGATGTGCTGTGAAAAAATATCAAATAGTTTTTGAGTCGTTCGGAGTTCATATACACCTCCAAGAATGGTACTGAGATAAAAAACAAAAACATAATCACCCACAACAAGAATGTGGAAACTCTGACATCAAAATTTTACAACCTCAGTGATTAGAATACCATTTAGAGATATGTCGAAAAAAAACTGCCTCCAGACCATCATCTGATTAAAGATTTAGACCAGTATATTTCAGCAGTTCTTGTAAAACAAATCTTTTAAAGTGTAAATTTAGAGATGATGTTCTGGTACTATAGTTATTTTATTATATATCAAAACAAATGTTTTATTTTATATTCATAAAACATTGTTAGCTAAATAAAATTTCTTATTTAGCTAACAGTTCAATATTGTTTCTTAGGAATGTATTTTCCTTTATTCAGTGTTATAGTAGATGTCAAAGTGTTGCATTAATTTTCTTCTATGATAGAACAAAAAGGTTTCAGTTGTTAAATTTTGAACATGATATTTGTATTTACATACGTAGATACCAAAAATACAGTTTAAACATATATTTCCAAAAGCCCATCAAAAATTTATTCATGATCCAACATGATATTTAAATCTTGTATTCTTAAATTAAAAATAATTAAAAGAATGATTACAAGCATCAAGCTAATAATTATTATTTATGACATCTTGTAGTCTTTCTTATTACCACAAGTAACTGGTCTAATGGTATTAATGGTTTAATGTCAGTGTAACAGACTAAAAGTTACTTAAGTCTGAAAACAATGGTATCATTTTAAAATTACAATTTCATTATGGTTATCTTCTTTTATATTATCATTATTCTTCAGTTATTATGGAATCTTCTTTTTGAGAAAATATAAACCTGTTTTAAAAACAAAATAATATTTGAGTTGGGTGTATTAATAATATTTTTAATATCGCAACTAACTGGAAACATTAAATTTCGTAATTATAAGTTTTAATATAAGCAAATTACTTTTAATCACAAAAGAGTAGAGAAAATACAGAGTTTTTATTTATTATTATCAATTTTCAAAAATGTTTTAATTTCATCAAAATAGTTATTTATTTGTTTTTAATTGTCCTTTTTTTCTTAAAGATTTATGATAAACTTATTCAACTTAAATGAAATATTTTCATTTCATAGAAATAGTTAAATGTATACTGTCAAAATAATTGTGTATATTATACAAAATTAAGAAGGTAGTTAAGACTGAAATTTAATCTAATTGGATTAGATTAGGTATTATTTTTTAGAAACTTGCAACATAATAATTTTATTTTCTCACAAGATATAATTCCTAAATTTAATAAAATAATAATTTTGTCAAAGATAGTAAACAAATACCATACATATAATAAGGAAATTACAATTAGTAAAAATTCAGGTAACAAAAAAGTTAATGACCAAACAGTAGATCCAAACTAGAATTTAAAAATCTTCAAGTTTTAGGGATTTTTTAAATTTTATCTGTATTATTATTTCATACACTGTTAATGAGAGTTTATATATTTTATATTCCTCCGTGTTCATATGTATACATTGTTCACATAAATAAATTTAAAAAACATAACAGGTTGGCTATACGTCTTCTTCTAATATAACTGATATAAGTCTTCTTCTTCTGATATATAGCTGATCATATCTGGTCAAAAATAAATAATGAATATGTTATATATATATATATTTGTCTTGGACCAAATTTTCTTCATATGTAATTCTTTAGCATATTGTAATAAAATACATTTCAAATGATTAGTTTAGCCATGGAAGATATGACAAAATTATTATAACATTCTTTATTTATCTTTCAGGAATTCTTGTCACCTTATTATTTGATGTTTTGACTTTATACTAGTTGATGCTTTTAGAGTCCTTACATCTTCAATATTTAACAAGTACTGCTTAATCCTCTGATTGGGAATGTGTCTTATATAGCCTAACACTCCTCTTTACAACTTTCTAACATCCGCCCTTTCTTAGGATCTTTTCTTCTTCTTTGTGCAGATATTTTATTGATTTAAAGATTTATCTCTTAAAATTCTTCAACAACATTAGATTGTAAACATGATATCTGACCGATTGGTTGCCTTGTTTGTTAATAATATTTTTGCATTTAATTTTAACTTATATATCTCCATTTTTTCCAATATTTTCAACGTTACTCTTTTGTCACACTTAAATATAGTAATTTCACAAAATCTTTTATTTCTTTTGTAATGTGCTTTTTTCTAATAAATATATTAGATAGTTTGAATATTTCTTTTCAAATTTACAAGACTTGATATGTCATTTAAATCTTGTCTTTAGTTTCAGCCCAGTTTGTCCCATATGATTTTATTTCATAAATTCTGTTCTTGTAATATATCTTTCATTTTCTTCAATATTTTTGTATAACCTCTTCCTAATAGTGTTATTTCTGTTTATTGCTTATTTAAAAAAAGGTGTTTCTTTAAAAATAGTTTAATTTCATATATTCAAGTGAACCTACCCTACACATATTTCTTTTTCTCTGTGTCTCATATTGTACACTTTATAATACTTTCTTTTATATAACAAAGGAATTGCAGCTAAAAATAATAATGTGTGGGCTAGGTTTGTGTACACAGAAAATGAGACAAATCAAACAAAATATTGTTTAGAAATTCAATATAAAATCAGCCATGAACACAAATAACATTCTTAGGAAAAGGTTAAACAAAATATTGAAGAAAATTATAGGTATAACAAGAATCCAGTTTATGAAATAAAATATAGGTGTAAAAGTATCATATATTGAACAAACTGAAAGAAAATCGTAGACAAGATTTAGGTAATATATCAAGACTGATAAATACAAAAATCATATTTCAATAGAAATGAAAGATTGTATTAAATTATTACATAGTTGTAATAAATGTGAGGAGGTTGACCATATTTGAAATTAGGTAAATTAAGATAAAATTAAATGGGAAAAATAACATTAACAATTAGTCAGATATAATGTTTCAAAATATAAAGTTATTGAAAAAAGATAATTCAAGAGATAAATGTTTAAATTTATCATAAGCAACGTAACAATACTAGGAATAGCTGAAAATTGTACTCAACATAATTAATATTCAAATATATAAAAACACTCTTAGTTCACATAAATAAAACATAAGATGTCAATAAGTGTTGTTTTGCTTGTTTTTCTGTCTTGGGTCAAATTCTCTTCATATGTAATTCTTTAAAATATTATAATAAAATAGATTTCAAATGATTAATTTATCTATGGAAAATATGTATACTTAACAGAATATATGGTAGAATACATAAATTATCTCCTAATATTTCCGGTGTTTGTTTCTACATATAATTTACAATTCTTTATTTGTTTACTCTAACTATTTCACATTAAACTGAAGTTCAAAATATGTTTGTTTACAAAATATAGCTTGTTTGTCCGAGTAGTATCCAAATTAAAAATATTACATTGTCCTTCAATACAAATATAGTGTATATAATATACATTGATTTTATGTACATCATAAAATATAAAAACTCAGATTATTATATAAATATTGTTATAATGTTTGTTGATTGTTGATATTTAGTAAGCTATTGCAATGTTATGTTAGACAGCCATTTAAATGGATTATTACCTTACATTTTCCATCCTGGTTACTGAACATTAATATACAGTATATGTTATAACTAAATTGTAAATAATATAATTGTAACATTTTAAAATCAGTTTTTGTGGACAATATTTGTATGAGAGATACAGATGTTATACAATTTAACCAGTTCAAATAAAAAAATATTAATCTACATTGCAAATCAAATTGATTTAGTTTGACGTAGGGTCAGGTTAGTGGAGAAGGAAGAGCGGTGCAGGGAACGTAGAGTTGGCCCTGAAGTAGAGGTAGTTGAGCCTGGAGGCGACTGGTAGAGGAAGGGTGCGATCGGATTACGGACTCGGGAAGGATTCGAGGACTTGGTACGAGGAATGTTGATAGAGATTATGGAACCTAGTAACCAGGAAAAGGACCTTACCAGAAATGTCTAGAGCACCACATACATGGGAGCTCTGGGATCGCCAGGAGTGGGGTTGAGGAGATGGACTGGATGGATAGGTATGAAGATTGGTCTCAAGGTGGCGTACGCGATCTCGGCTGAGATGCGTTTGGACCAGGATTGCCTCCTGGCCTTCCGGCGGTTGATTCGTCACTCTCGGTTGGTTTTAGGCATGGGTTGGAGAAAAACAAACAAAGGTTAGGAATAGCAGAACCTAGGAGTGTTGCTGGCCCTGAAAAAGGCCAGTTGTCTTAGGTGAGGTGAGGAGAAGTAGGACGAGAGCTGGCCCCTGTGGTGAATTGTTCACCCACTATCGCCGGCGCCAAAGCACCTACAATTTCTTTTTCAGGAGGCGACTAGGGTGAAGCAAGTGCTGCCGTTGCCCGGATTTCTCCGTTTAATTAACCTTACGGGAGGCCACGGGGTGAGTCTTGAAGAAGGCGTTTTGGTGTGGAGTTAGAGCAGGAGTCAGGTGGTGTATGAAATGATCGAAAATGGGTTGAACAGCAGGTTGGTATGGGCAAGTGGTTCAAGATTGGCAGCAAGTGAGGCGTAATTGTGAGTCAAGATGGTTTTGAAATTATAACTTGAAAATGGTGCTGGCAGGTGTCCAGGTTGACAAATGATGATTTTGTCCCTGAGAAATGAGTACTTATACAATTTTGCTCTGCTAGCTTGTAGCCTAGCTTGCCTAGGATTGGTTGGCTCCTAGACAATGAACTGTCCATTGTTAAGTTTCCCGAGAAGCGAACCAATCTCGACATACGATGTGTGTAAGGTCGGTTCGGAGTTGTGTCCGCGGACTTTTAGATGCTTGACGTGAGCTGTCGGCTAATCAGAGACGAGTATCGTGTGCGGGTCTTGTATTGTGAGATTGGCCGATGTAGAGCCATTTAAGGCCGGGGTATTGATGCCTGTAAGTGTTGAGTGAGTGTTGGCAGGTTTTGCCGTGTAGATTGTGGGAAACTAGTCGGGTGAACTAGTTCCTTTGGTGGTGGCGTTAACAATTCCCCCCTCACTTGAGGAACTAAGTTCACCCTAGTGGGATTTGAGCGGGGAGTGTGTGTGTTGTGTGAAGGTGTGAGTGTTAATGTATTACTGCCAAAGCCGGAGCTTTCTACCACATACCAACTTTTTTTTTTTTCTTACACAGATAAAATATATGCTAGGGTTTTTCAAAAACCCAACAGAGTATATTATTGAAAAAACAGGCTATAATCGCAAGTGTCCTTACCTTCAAAGTAGGGGACAAAATTGTTCATAGACTTACATACTAAGCAGTCCAACCTTACATACTAAACAAAACAGAATAAAAAATTAGACATAGAAAAGAAAACAACAACGACACATGAGAAAATATACAAGTGTCCCTACTTTCAAATTAGAGGACAAAATTGTTCATATAATCTTACAAACTAAATACGATACAACCTTACATACTAACACAAGAAAACAAGACAAAGACAATCAATTGTAAATACAAGGGCCACTACTTACAAAGTAGGGAAAAATTGTTCCATGTAAACTTACATACTAAAAACCTTACATACTAAACAGTTCAATTGTTTGTTCTTAACGCTAATGGGAGGGCATACAATAATGAGAACCACAGTTCGACGGGTGAAAAACACTATTCCCGTTCAGGGGGAACACACTTGTAGGGGAGTACTGAGTCACTTTCTTTGCACTGTCATGGGGAACACTTATAGGGGGAGCATTGAACGTCACTGTCACACTATTCAGGGGAAGCACTTTCACTGTGTGGCTAGGGCGTTGTTCTTGGTGGTGTTGGTGTTGGTTGGGGCAGGTTTGAGGTCATCGGCGTGTACCTTGGCGATGGCGTTTCCTCGAGGGATCCAGTAGCTGCTGGCTCTGGCGTGACTGCGGACGGGGAAGGGTCCTTCCCAGTGTCACTCGAATCCAGCGTGGTATCTAGCGGCTGCGTTGGATTGAGGGTGTGTATGCATCATCACCATATCGCCGATTTTGTTGTGAGGTGATGTGGGAGGTGGGTAGTGCTGTTGGTACGTTTTCTGCTGGCGCCGCATGTCGGCGTGACGCTGTTCGGCAGGTCCCAAAGATTCTTGAGGGAGCTTCCACTCCCCTGGATGGCGGAGGTTGAAACCCAGGACGGCTTTGCTTGGTGACATCCCCGTTGCAGCATTGCAACGGGTTCGCAAATGGAAGAGGACCATTGGAAGGTATTGGCTCCATCTGCGGTGGTGGTCGTCTTGGAGGTGCAAGCGAAGTCCAACCTTGATTCCCTGATTGCGTCGTTCAGTAGGGTTGGCTCGAGGGTGATAGACGGGCCTGGTCCAATGGATCATCTGGTGGCGGTTGCAGAACTGCGCCCACTCCTGACTCATGAATTGGGGCCCGTTGTCGGACAGGATGGCTCTCGGGTATCCCCACCTGGGGAATAACTCCTGTTGCAGTGTGGTGGTGACACAGTTTACCTCTGAACTGAACAGGGTGTATCCTTCTGTCCAGCGGGTAAACAGGTCCGTGACAACCAGGATGAAGAGCTTCCGATTATTGGACATCGGATAGGGTCCCATCAAGTCCAAGGCAATGGTGTCAAATGGGTGTTGTGGCTGGTGTGGACGTTGCAGTGGTTGGTTCTTGTGGTGGCGTCAGTGGCATCATCAAAGGCCGGGGAATTGATGCCTGTAAGCGTTGAGTGAGTGTTGGCAGGTTTTGCCGTGTAGATTGTGGGAAACTAGTCTGGTGAACTAGTTCCCTTGGTGGTGACGTTAACAAGTGGATGATATTTTTTAACAAAAAAGTATAAAGTATTTTCCAGACAGTACTGCTTCCTATCACCTCTTCCAAGAATTTAAAAAAAAAATACATATATAACTTTAAAATTTGTCAATATTTGTGAGAAGTATTGCTTTAAATTTCATCTCCTGTCCTTATTTTAAATGAACTAGTAATGAATTTTTTTTTTAAATATAATGTTGATACATAATTACTATTAAATCAATTTAATTTTACAAAGATAATATATAAAATACTTCTGATACAATTAATTTACTTTGTGAAATTAGTAGTGACTTATTTGTGTACATTCTGCGAGCATCCATGTTAAATATTATTATTATTTAACAGATAAAAAAAAAAAATGTATTTTATGAGGTTTTTTGTAAAAAATTACTAATTCATTCGTCAAAATAGTTGAGTTTTCAGTGAGGAATATTATTTATTAAAAATACTTTAAGATGAACCGGGTTCAATTCCTGCAAAGGACAAAGAATTAAATAGGGGTCTTTCTACAATTGATCTTTGAGGTGGCAGTGGAAAGAGGCCTCTCCTCCCTACACAAAATAGATATTATATATTCTTTTTTTAAAGCAGCCATGACTAGTCTTTCTAAATTAATTTTAATATGGTGTATAGTTCAAATGAATGAAACTTAAATCAAGTAAAAGTTTAGGTGATATAGTATTTTACTAGACAAATGAATTCAAACACATAAACCCATTAAATGAATGGCAAATTTTAGATACCTGTACTAAAAATTCAATGTTTCTCCGGAGAAAAAGAAATGTTAACATAATAGACTGCTAGTTTTTTAATGTTACTGCTGTTATGTGCATTTAAATAAAAAATATTATCTCTTTTATAACATATACATTACTGATTACCATATTTGAAATTTGTGTTTAAAATATTATTGTTGATTGAAGAATGTTACTATAAATATAAATATATTAATTTAACATTGTCATTGACAATGTTTACATTTTACTATAAAATTATACATATTGTTTGCTTATTAACCATATTTGGATAACCAATAGTGAAATTATATGAAGAACTTACATTATAAAATAATTTTTAAAACCACTTATTGGTATCATATATAAGTCAATAAAATAGTTTTGGTGTTCAAAAATTTGACAAGATGGAATTTATTTACAACTACCTTTATCCGCAGCTGAATCAGCATTGAAATTGGGCTTTGTGTGCATATCCATAATTTGACCTCGGCTTCGCTGGTATGGAATACACAAATTATATTATTTAGTGTGTTAAACTCAGAATAGTTTGATTTTAACTTTTGAAGCTAGATTGATAAAGTATAGGACATTTTAGTAAAGTTTATCTAAATAACATTTAAAAAAAATCTATTTAAAATGTTTTATTTACCCTTTACAAATTACAATAGATATCACAGAAAACAGAGAAGGGAAAATGAGAAGGCATATTAGAAAAGTCTTTTTATCTAAGGGCCACTTGTAAACAATAATTTTGTTTACTATAAGGTGCCACAAGGTAGTGATTCCTGTTATATGTTGTGTGCGAACATGCCATGTATCTATGTGAGAAGTATGGGTTACACAGATAAATTACTACCTTGATTTGATACAAGTCAGATCATTCAAATTAAAGTATGCCAGTTATCACACTAAAAACTAACTGTAACCTTGAAAACTCAAGTGATTTTAAGAATTTTCAATAATGATTTAATTTGTTCCAACTTTGTTACTGATAAAAGTATGTTAACAGTAAAATTTCGATTTCCTCTTAATTATTAACAAAAATTGTTAAACTTTACTGGGAACTACTGTCCCAAATTTTAAATTTTTTAAAAGTTGTCAATTTTAATTATCGTTTAATTTATATACCAATTTTGTTGCTGAAAATGATTCAGAAAATATGGTTCTCTTGCTTTCCAGTATCAAAAAATGATAATAACTCAGGAACTACTGCACCGAATTAAAAATGTTTTCAGTTCTAATTCGTTTTCAAATCATATACCAATTATGTAACTGACAATACAAATTATGTTACTGAAAATTTTAAGAAATGTGTAAAATATATTGAAAAATGTGGATTTTCAACTTTTAGCAACAAAAAATGTTTATAACTCGGGAATTATTGCACTGATTTCAACCTTCAGGGTAAGTATTGGCTTCAACCTCTCTTATAGTATGTATGGGCTTGGTAAGACCAAGTCAACCTAGCAAGATCCACACCTTTTTTCATGTAGTCTTGGGTTAGCTCCCTCTCTTTCATGTTTCCTATTTCTCCTGACCAACTCTTGTTCTTTTCTGACACTAACGTTATTAGAGTATTTGAGGTCTTTTTTTTTTTTTTTTTTTTTTTTAATACTAACCTCCATGGATCGTATTAATGATCCGGAAGAATACCATCAGTCAAGAGCAGAGAGGAAATCTCCAGCAGAGAAGGTCCTCAGTCTGCTTCTTGATGATGAGGAAATGCCTTTGGAAGTCCCAATGGGTCAGGCCAGCAAGAAGGCAGAAGAAGGGAAGGTAGAAGCTCCAGCTGAGCAAGCTACCACTTCCTCAAGGGACAGTGTTGACAGGTCTGCTGAGGCAGAAAGTTGATCTACTGTACTACCCTCTGAGGGAATACCATCAGATGTAGATCTGAAATAAACGGCATCTAGGATAAACCGGATAAACAGTCAAGAAAGGCGCAGCCTTCTACAGGGAGAAGAAGAGGCGGCGCAGAGAGGAGAAGATGGCTGCGGGCACTTGGGTGGAATACCCGAAAGCTACTCCTAAGAGCAGGGGGGGGGAGCTGTTGACGAAGGAACGCCAAAAAGGCAAAGGTCCGAAGTCAGCAGTCCTTCAGGCTCAGGAGTAAAACAGGTACCAAAGAGACCTAGGAGTGGGTTGGAATTCTTTTATGCAGAAAGGTTGACCTCTTTCAAGGTTGCGGTGGTGCCTAAGGACTTTTCGGAGAGGCTACTCACTGAGGAGGACATCCTGGAGCTTTCGTCTGCTCTCATCGTGCAGATGAAGCCCCTCTCAGATGGATGTCTACCAGGCTTCAATGAGTCGCCGAGACTGGAAAGCGGAGATATGGTATTGTAGTGCTGCAATCTGTAAACCAAGGGGTGGCTAGAGCAGGCTGTTACCAAATGCAATCCCTGGAAAGGAGCGATCTTGGAAGTGGTGGACGCGAAAAAGGTGATAAACATTAGAAAGGTTATCACCAGGTTTCCGCCCCCATTTGACAATATGAAGGTGGAGGATGTACTGGTCAGGATCCATCAACATGACCTCAAGATCTCTACAAGAGACTGGAGGATGATCAACTCGAGAACCATGGGCCCTCAGGGAAGGACAGTGGTTCTTGGACACAATGAGAAGGATCTGGAAGAGCTCAAGAAGAGATACCTCAGGGTTAGGCTCGGTCTTGGGCAGATCCAGTTCCAAATCATTGGGAAAAAGACAAAGGATGGTGATGCCAAGGAAGGTGCTGCAGGTGGTTCAGGCCAACCTTCACCATAAAAAGGCAGCCAGCCTTAACCTAGCCAGCAGATTAAAGGCCGAAGGCATCGATGTGGCTCTGATCCAGGAGCCATGGGCGGTGAAAGGTAAGGTTCTGGGGCTGGGAGATTCTGGGGGCAGGTTGATGTACGATACGTCATTGGACGCGCCCAGAACATGCATGTTAGTGAATAAGGATCTAAATGTCTTTTTGCTAAATGAGTTCTGTTCCAGGGATCTGGTGGCAGCTAAGGTGATATTGGAGGATCTGGAGGTGTGTGGAGAAATCACCATAGGCTCTGCATACTTCCCGTTCGACTCGGCCAATCCACCACCAACTGAAGAGTTTACACGCATTGGGGGAGAAGCAAAGAGGAAAGG
Source organism: Aphrophora alni (assembly GCA_963513935.1). Lineage (NCBI taxonomy): Eukaryota > Metazoa > Arthropoda > Insecta > Hemiptera > Aphrophoridae > Aphrophora > Aphrophora alni. Next base: position 86,473,816 of record OY740765.1, read on the forward strand.
TGAACACCAAGTCCTTGGAGTGGACTCCAATGCGCACCACCTCGCATGGGGCAGTTCAAACTGTAATGCAAGAGGTAAGTCTCTAATTGATTATATGTCTAGTAATAATTTAGATATAGTAGGTAACAAACCAACCTTCATCAACAGAGTGAGGAGGGAGGTCATTGACATCACAGTCTGTAATGAACGTACTGCTCAACTCATCAAGGGTTGGAGGGTCTCGGTGGAGCCATCACTGGCAGATCACCAGCACATTCTATTCGAGATGAGGTGGAAGCAGAGGATAGACATCTGGTACAGAAACCCCAAAAGGACGAACTGGGATAAGTACAGGGAGGACTTGGGGTAGGCTGTTCATGATATAGAGTCTGAAGTGAGGGGGATAGAAGAGTTGGAAGAAGTTTCGGAGCAGCTGCAGGCTGCGGTGCAGGGAGCTTTTCAGGCCAACTGCCCCTTCACACAAAGGAAAAAACACGAAACGGTAAGGTGATGGAACAAGGAACTAGCAAAGATGAAGAGGGAGGTAAGAACTTTGTTCAAGGTCTCTAAACATCTTGGTTGCTGGGAACCCTACCATAAAAAACTCAGCCATTCAGGATTCCTGGAGAAAGTACTTTGAAAGAGTGGAAGAGTGCTCTGAAACAGCTAGACTCCAGAAGATCCTGAGGGCAGAACATACATGCTTTCCAATATGGTGGGCTCTCTGGAAAAACCTGATGGCTCGTACACGCAGTCCGGAAAAGAGACTCTGGAAGTACTTCTGGGATGTCACTTTCCGGATTGTGAGATAGAGGGAGGGAGTGATCCCTCTCTGTACACTAGGGCAGGGCCGCGTAGAGTGGACTAGAACTGCTCGAGGAGACTCATAAATGAGGATAAGGTGGACTGGGCCATAAGATTGTTTGAGCTGCACAAAGCCCCGGGTCCGGATGGGATCACACCCTTACTACTCATGGAGGGTTTGGAGGTGCTCAGGCCGGTACTCACGGGTGTGCTTCGAGCGAGCTTGGCGCTGAGCCATGTTCCAAGGAATTGGGCTGTGGTGAGGGTGGTCTTCACTCCAAAGCCTGGAAGAGTGGGATATGTTCAGGCCAAGACATACAGACCAATTTGCCTAAACTCCTTCTTGCTAAAGGCAATGGAAAGAATACTGGATGTAAATATCAGAGAAAGTGTGCTAAGGAGTTCTGGCCTGCATGAAAATCAATTTGATTATAGACCAGGCAGGTCCACAAAGTCTGGAAGCAAAGTTTAGTTACAGCTGATTGTGTCCATCTCAGGATAACATTAGCAGATAATATATGTGTAGAAATTCTAGGAATTTACAGATTACAAGAGTTTAGCCCCAATCGGTTTACAATAGAATTAGATAATTATTTACACTTAATTAAAAATAAAAATTTGATAATTTGTGGAGACATAAATATAAATTTGTTGGAATTTACAACTTGTGTTAATAACTATTTGATGGTTATGGCTAATCATGGTCTCGATAGTAAGGTTAAAGAACCGACAAGAATTAAAAATAATTCATTTTCTCTAATTGATCATGTGTTTGTCAGATGGAATGTTAACTTAGAAAATGAAATGATAACATGGGTTATTGACTCCCAGGTTACTGATCATTTTATGACTTCTTTAAGTATTAAACACGATCGACGATTCAAGAGACTTGAAACTAACATTGGTAAACGTATCATTGATTTTCAGATACTAAACAAAGCTTTAAGGAATGTTGACTGGAAGGTAATGTATACATCGTCCACGGTCTCAATCGCTTTTTCTCACTTTTCAAAAATTTTGGAATCATGCATTCAATCATCTTTTAGATTGCCAAATTATAAGAAAGGTTTTAAAAAATTGAAACCGTGGATGACTAAGGAGTTGTTGATTAAAGTAAACACTAAGAATGCATTGTATAAGGATTGCTTGAAAGAACCACTAAATGTGCTGTTAAAAGACCGTTATGTAAGAATCAAAACGTTACTGAAACGGGATATCACAAATGCGAAAAATGAATATTATAAAACTTATCTCGGAAGCAATAGGTTAAATCCCAGGCGCCAGTGGAGGTGTGTTAAAGAACTTATAGGAGTATCTACGAGTCCATCAACTCAGCTAAGTGTAAGAGATACAAACGGTAGTGTAGTTTCAGATCCAAAAATGGTTGCGAATATATTTAACAATTTTTTTAGTTCAGTAGCACATGATTTACGATTGAATATAGACCGACACAAAACGTTTATTAGAAATGCAAGAACTAATTTAGATTTCGCTAAAAACAAATATTCAAAAAATTCACTATTTTTATATCCTTCTAACTGTACCGAGATTCAAAATATTATTAACACTCTAAGTGCTCGCAAAGCTCCGGGGTATGACTCAGTAACGCCGGTTATAGTTAAAGGTATTGCAGAAAATATAATTGAACACCTCGTTTATCTCATTAATTTTAGCATGTCCTCAGGTGAATTCCCAAATGATTTAAAAAATGCTATTGTCGTACCTTTGTATAAAAAATCGGATAAACTATGCCCTAGTAATTATAGACCGATTGCTTTGCTTTCAATCTTTTCTAAGATACTTGAAAAAATATTAAAATCTCGATTGGTAAATTTTTTAGAGAAAGAAGGTTTCCTTAGTAAAAATCAATATGGATTCCAAAAAAAAGAATACTGAAAATGCCCTTTTGGATTTCTTTGGGAAGGTTTATGAAGGAATGAACGACGGTGACTTTTGTGCTGGAATTTTCGTGGACGTGATGAAGGCTTTCGATACAGTAGATCGCACTATTCTCCTAGATAAAATGTATAAAGCAGGAATCAGAGGAGTAGCATATGAATTGTTTTTATCTTATCTTTCTGGAAGAAAGCAGAGAGTGAAAGTCGGAGATAAGCTCAGTGAGGAAGTTGAAGTAATCTATGGAATTCCGCAAGGATCTGTGTTATCAGGGCCATTGTTCCTTATATATGTAAATAGTTTATGTGACGGTATCTTTAAAGGAATGTTAACAGCATTCGCGGATGATACTTCACTTTTTTACAGATCTAAAACTCTCCAAGATTTACAAAACAGTATGCAAAACGATATTAATTTGCTTAGACTTTGGTTTACCGAAAATTGTTTAGCAATGAGCCCTAAAACCCAAGCGTTAATTTTTAACTTAAATGACAAAAAACGTGTAAACCTATTACTCAAATACCATGAAGTTGACTGTACATTACCAAACTGCAACTGTTTACCTATTACTCTTGTAGATGAAATTAAATACTTAGGATTATTTGTTGACAGCAGGCTAAGTTGGAAGACTCATATAAATTACATAAAAGATAAGGTTATTAAATATACAAGGATTTTCTATTTACTTAGACCCTTTTGTAATCAGGACCTATTACGAACTTTGTACTTTGCCTTTGTTAATTCAAAGTTAGAGTATGCTTTGACATTATGGGGCGGCACTTATAATACTACAATGAAAACAATTGTTGTTCAACAAAACTCATTTATTCGTATTATAGATAATAAATCAAAATTAGAACACGCTTTACCTATTTATAGAAAACTTGAGATTCTACCTATAAAGAATTTGTATATTTATAAGGTATTAAAAGTTTATTATAATAAGAGTAACAAACAAAGAGAAGATATTCGAAATCCTACTGTAATCCTTAGAAATAGATTAAATGCGTATGTTCCAAGACCTAGACTTACTTTATATAAAAAGTTTTTCACCTATCTTGCTCCGAAATTTTATAATTACTTGCCGCGTCAAATTAAAATTGTTAAAAAGTTAAGTAAATTCTTAAGAGTGTTAAAAACATATCTTCTGTTTCATGATAATATTTCTATGTTTTATGACTGTTTAGAATAAGATATGACTTATAAGGAATATTTTTTGTGTTGTTTTATTGTTGGGTTTAAGAATAGCCTACTTAATTGTTTAGGGTAAGATTATTATTATTTTTTTTTGTTTTTGTTTTTTTTTGTGTTAACTAAGATATATATTTTCTATTTTTGCATAATTAATATTATTTATATATTTAAAAAAAAAATTGTTTGTCCTGTATAAATAATAAGTAGCCTTTGTCTTTTTGTTGTTTCTTCCATGTTGAGAGATGTAATTTTAACAAAGTTCGGTGAATCATCAAATGTAACCGATCAGCCGCCACCTTTATCTCTAGCTCTTGTCATAGATTCTAAGTTTCATGTGTATCACCCCAAACAGGTTTTTTTTTTTTATAAACCTCGGGGTCAGACTTTATTAGTCTTAAGTTTGTTAAGTGTGTAATCTGAACATGTATATGTATATAGTGACTAATAAAGATATTTCATTTCATTTCAAATAGCCCTGGGGGCTTCCCTGGACATAGAGGGTGCCTTCAGTAACACTTCAATACAATCGATGATTAGAGCTTTGGAGGATTGTGAGGTGAACAAGACTGTTGTAGGATGGGTGTCTGCCATGCTGAACAGCAGGTTAATCCAGGCTACTCTGTATGATGAAATCATGGTCAGGGCTAGGCGTGGATGTTCACAGGGAGGAGTCCTATCTCCCCTGTTATGGAACCTGGTAGTGGATAAGATCCTTAGGTGTCTAAACGAACAAGGATTCTACTCATAGGGATATGCTGATGATGTGGCCATCGTGGTAAGAGGTGAGGGTCGTTTGTTATCTCATGCAGGCTGCCTTTATCCAGGTGGAAATGTGGTGCCAGGAGGAACAGCTAGCTGTGAATCCCGGAAAAACTTCTCTCATTCCCTTCACAAGAAAAAGGTATTCCTTTTTTTTGTGAAGTCGCTCCCTAATCTTTTTGGGAGGTAGCGCTGGAGAACCAGGTGAAGTACCTAGGTATTGTGCTGGATAAAAGGCTCACCTGGAACCCGCAGATAGAACGGGTAGTAACCAGCGCCAAGTGTCTTATGTTTGCATGTAAGAGGGCTGTTGGTAAACAATGGGGTCTGCAACCTAAGGTGGTGATGTGGATATACACCATGATTATTAGACCACTAATTACCTACGCAGCGGTGGTTTGGTGGACAAAGACGGTACAAGGTGGGGTTGAAAGTAGAATGGATGGTGTCCAAAGGGTGGCCTGTTTGGCCATCACGGGGGCCATTGGGTCTACACCAACAGTTACCTTGAATGCTCTACTGGATCTCCCTCCCCTAGAGGTTTATATTCAGGGACAGGCCAGGATGAGTGCATACAGACTGCAGCAAACGGGTTGCTGGAGAATGAGATGGCCTGCGATCGGTCACTGCAGTATAAATCAAGTGGTCAACAAGGAAGTGTTAGACATGCCCTCTGATCACATGATACCTAATGTTTCATTAGATAAGGCATTCAAGACGAAAATCTTCTCTAGGGAAGAAAAGGGAGTCTGGAAAGAGGCTATATAATGAGCAGGATATGGTCTGGTTTATTACAGATTGTTCGAAAACGGAGATAGGTACGGGCGGTGGTATAAATGGGACTAACCCAGAGAGTTCCATCGTACTGCGCCTAGGTAAGCATGCTACTGTTTTCCAAGCAGAAGTAGGTGCCATCTCTGAATGTATCAAGGAGAATCTAAGAATAGAATACACAGGTAAGAACATTCTGATCTTCACAGACAGTCAAGCTGCAATTAAGTCACTAAACACGACTAGAGTAAAGTCGAAGCTGGTATGGGACTACATCTCATCATTGATAAAGCTTAGTCAGGTGAACACGGTTACTGTGGGCTGGGTTCCTGGCCACTCAGGTATCGATGGAATTGAGAGAGCAGATGAATTAGCCAGGTCAGGTTCAGAATCCCCTTTCATGGGCCCGGAACCGGTGTTCGGGATCTCCTATGCACATGCCAGAGCAGTGGTTGATACATGGATACGGGAGGGAATGAATAGGGCCTGGACGGATTCAACTACAAGTAGACTTGCAAAGAGGCTACTTAGACGAAGCAAGAAACATGCTGAACAACTCATATCTCTTAGAAGGGATAACATGAGGTGGGTGGTTGGGCTCTTAACGAGCCACTGTCACCTCAGAAAACACCTACACAGGATAGGGATTGCTGTAGAAAATACTTGCAGGAAATGTGGTTTGGCTGAAGAGTCCACAAAACACATTCTCTTAGAGTGTGAGGCGTTAGGACGAGCCAGGCTATACTCTCTAGGCCCTCCGGGGAAGGAGATGGAAACCATCCTAGACAACCCTATAGGTAGCATCTGTTCCTTCATAAGGATGACAGGTATTACTGAGTGGGTGTAGGAAGGAACTTGGGGCGGCAAAAGACCTTTAGGTCGACGCCGGTGAGGCCTATGACGGAGGCTATCACAGCCCAGTACAAAAAAAAATTGAGGTCTTAAAAAAAATTTTTTTATAACGTCATGATGACAGAGGTTTTCCTCTTTAAACAAAAATAAAAGAAAAAATTCATCAATTTCAGTTCCAATTAAATTCATATACAATATTTGTCACTAAAATAATAGAAATTTAGTCACTGAATTTTTTTTTAGAAAATGCATAAAATTAATTGAAAATTTGGGATTTTCATAATACCTTTATACACAAATAGTACACTAACTTGGGAAATACTGAACCAATTTTCATCAAACATAGACTAAAACTTACTACAATTATGTACAGTAGGTACATTGTAAATAAAACTGCATGAAAATCAAAACAGCAGTTCCTGATTTTAGACTACAGACAGAGAAATGTTGCATTTTATATATGTATTGCATATCCACAACATATGTATATTATACATACATTTGTTGATTGTACAGATTATTATATTGTTTAGAATACAAGCAAATCATTATTTATCAACCTGATACTTTGAATTTGTCTGTACATTTTATAGTCTATATGAGAGTCGGCATTTAATTGTGTGAATTGCCCTGAAGGCCAAGTGTGCATTGCTAAAGTGATATTTCTTAACTAATATTCTATGCAGGTATATTAGATGATATAACCGTCATGAGAAAAACCTTTGTGTTCCTTGTTTCATAGATCAGGACTATTTACAGCTTTATGTTCTTCACTAATTTATTTTACTAATAAAAAATCTATTAATTTTGTTTTTAACAAAACACATTCCTAATACCTTAACAAACAATGGTCGACGGATTCCTCAGGGGCAGAGATTATTTCACAGTTAGATATTTATGTTTTCTCAACTTTTGTTTTCTTTGAGCTAAAATAAATAAACATTACTAATAATGATTATTAATTGACTCATAAACAGAAAAAATTTAACAAGGTCTTAAATTTTAGCAATAATAAAATATATGAAAATACTATAGCAAAAAAGATTAGTAATTTATTACCGAAAATAAATATTAGGTTTAGTTTAATCTGCAAAATGAAAATATTTTATAATACAAATTTATAATACACATCCTTCTTTTCTGTATTTCAGATTATTTCTTATATTCACTCTGCATTCTACTTCTATTATGGTTAATTAGACTTTGGTCTGTATTGAGAACAGAATAGTGTTTCCTGTTTACCACACATTAACTTGGAAATTAAGAGTGAGTTAGAGTATTGGATTCTAAGGTTTGTGGTAATGTTCACATATCTTTTCTATTAGTGATGGTGGAAATTAAGGTCAAGTTTTATAACATAATTTTTAAGTCTGTTAAGTTATAAAATAAAAATTAGTTATTAATATATTTAAACATGAGCATCTCTTCAAGAAAATTAATATATACAATAATTTTTAGCATGTGGAGTGTGGTAGCTAGTTCAATGGTCTTATTATTAATATTATTGTGTCACAGTAATTGAAATATCGAAACATTAATGTGTTTACCAGCTATACTTTAAATTGAAAGAAAATGCATCTTTTACTTTCTTCAAACTGTGCATGCCAACATAATCTTTATTATACAGGTCATTTATGTATTCTTTCACTTAGTATTAACTTTCAGGAAACAACAAAAGAAAGATATTGCCACTTTATCGCATGGACTATTAATAATAGTATTATTATTATTATTAATTTATTCCTCCATAAATAACTATTAAACATTTATATAAACTCTTTAATATAACTTACTACCATTATTCTATTACTATTATATATATATAATCAAAACAGTAGAAATTTATAAATGAACTAGGTACGCCAAAGGATGGTATACTGTTTTGGGATTATCATTATAAAATTAAGAGTGCTAGACTAGGACTGGAAAAATTATATTTAAAATCAAAATTTTAAAATGAAAACAATAATAGTACAACCTAATTAATTAAGTTAAATATATTAGCACAGCTAATATAATACATACCGTACATAATTGATTATTTAAATCAAATTGATGGAAATACTTCAAAAACCAAGTTTATATCTTGCATATCTAAGAGTCAACTTTTTATTTTATTTACAGATGGTTTTTGAGAAAGAAAATGCTTTAATAAAACTGAAGAATATTTAATAATTTTGGTGTATTGTAGTCGAAAGACTGCTTATAGCATACACCATTTGGTTGAATTTCAAACATCTTTTCGTAACTTTCCATAGACTATGCTTGAAGATATTTATTTTTTGTAATTGTGAGAGTGGGTATAAAATATACTCAGTACTCTATATACATATAAGAATTTCAGTAGAAAAAGTACATAATTTGAAAAGTGGGAATTAAGGTTCAAAAGAAGGGGTTTTTATAATGTAACACATAATATTGTGAGTGTGAGTGTGTGTGTGTGTGTGTGCGCGTGTGCGTGTGTGTGTGCGTGCGTGTGTGTGTGTGTGTGGGAGTGTCTTCATCTATTGTGAGTGGGTGCGTGTATGTATGGGGCGGATTGTGTGCATATGTATTTCTGTGAGTAGATAAATCCCAGTTTCAGATCTCATCCCCTATAACCAACAATTAAATACACATACCCCTTTACCAAACATTAACGCTTTCCACTCATTAACAAAAGAGTTAATGTTAAAAGCATCCATTTTTATGTGACTCAAGCTTTTACTTCCGAAGATGTTCCTACAAAACAAAACTAAATTCTAATAGTTTATTTCAATATTATAAGTACAGTCAAGATTTCATCGTTGAAAAAAATTATAATCAATTGCAGTCAGGGACGGACTTGCCATGTGGGCATTTGGGCAAAATGTCAGAAGGGCCGGTCATGCTTTAACAAAAAAGGGCCGATAGATTCTATTATGTCACTGAAATAAAAATCAGCCTTTATTGTTGCTGGGCTGAGGTCGGGTATTGTATAATTACGTGGCCCACCCGATTGAATTGTTCCTTGAAAAGTGAAAAATTACTGTAGAAGAGAGGCTGCAGCACAGGGAGTAGGCCGGTTGATAAATCGTAAAACATTTTACTTGGTGCCCTGGTGGTAAAACAAGGAAACTTTACTCATGTTCGTTTAATTCTTCCTGTCATACGTCATTTGTGTTGCACAATATTGTGTTATGATGTGATGTGTGTACCTTACTGTTAACAGTGTTTGATTATTCCATTGGTATGAATATCTTTTTAAAATGTAAGTATAATTAATGTTATTTACAATATCTTGTTTACTAATTTTGACTCTGTAGAGTAGTTAATAATTACAATTAATGAAATAAAATTTGAGGTAGGTACCTAACTTACAAAAAGAAGCAATTTAAAATAATTGGCTGCAACAAGCATTCACGTAAAAAAAAAAAATAAATAAATAAAAATAAAAAAAACAATCTCAATTATGGACGAAGGCTAAATTTACGATTTGAATTTGAAATATGACTGCAACATAACCTATGTTATACAGTCATTCCTACATTTTTGTAATGTGGGTTGTGTTACACAAATGAACTAAATGCCCAAGCGCTTTACTACACCACTATACCTGTACTTGAAAAAGTTGTCAAACGCAAGGGCGTTAAGGTTTTGCTTTAAGAATTCATCACATGACTTTATGTGTCCATAATATAACAACATTATTAGACATGTTGCTGGGCTATGAGGGCTTGTTTGTGACCTTATGACCTTTAACGATATGCAAAAGTAAATTTTTAAAAAATATCTAATATCAAGATAGCTTTTAGATGTTGTTATTTTATGGTTTTTTTTTAGGGAGAGTAAAAATAAAACCTCATAAAACGACTCCTCTGGCTCTGATAATGAAGACCAAGATATTGAATTTGAAGCTAAGGCACATAAAAGAAAAGTAAAAGGAGGCGCACAAAAAATAAGTGAAAAAAGATGAAATTATTGCAATCAGAAGCTTGTAAATGCTAGAAGAAAACTACATTATTTTCATTCACTAAAAAGAGGAGAAAAGAGTAATTAATTTTAACAGAACCTTCAACATCTGAACCCTAAGAGTTAACCAAGCAAGATACCATCATCACAATCACAGCTTAAACTACCTTCCACGACCAAGACAGAAGATAAAATGTTAAAATATATATTTGAACCTGAACCAGAACTAGAAAACATGTCTGTGTCCATGCCATGTGATGAGGATAAAGTTGATGTAGGTGAGAATTTGGAAAGCTCTGCCATATATGGGCAGTATTTAGAGTCGCAGCTGTCTCTCAAAAGTAATGACATCATGGTAGACAAAGTCAAATCCAGTACTATTACCATATTGAAATAAGTTGGAGAATAGTCAGAACGAAGAGATCAAACAAACTAGGTAAAATTTTTCAAATGACCGGATTTGAAGATGTAGAACAATTTTTTCAAATTTCATCCAAAGCAAGTGACTACTGACTGACCCTATTATTCAAAAAATGTTGTCATAAAGACGGTATAATTAGAGGTTGGATTTATTTTTTTGAAGAGCAGCAAACTTCATTTTACATGGTATGTTTGGCCTATTGTAAACACCAAGAAAAGAATCCTCTAACAGATGGCTTATCAGATAGAAGACATATCCATCAGTGGGTGGAACAACATGCGAAGAATGAATGCCATAATAGGTGTTCGGATGCCTATATATTGGCCATAAAATCTTCTGATACAAAAAGTCTTCTTTTTTTGATCAATCAAGTTTCAAAAAGAAGAGATATCATGGAACGAATTGTCAGCATTATTAATATCATTGGTAAAGGTGACTTGAGCTATAGAGAACGAATCTGTTTACACTTTTCAAAATGAGCAATCTGATCACAGGAACTTTTGGAAATTCTGTTTCTTCTTGCAAAGTATGATAAATGTTTACGAGATCATATAAATGATTTTATCAACAAAAGCTTACACAATGTCAATTTAAAAGGAAAAGTTAGGCAGGATAAAAACCCTAAAAAGAAATTACCAAAAGTAAGAGGAAACTTTGTGACAATAATGTTGAAAAACACAGTAAATCATGTAATAAATGTCATTGGAAATCAAATCAAACAACAGATTAGTCAGAAGTCATTGAGGCAGGAATGTTTTCAGTCCAGATTGATATGACACAGAACATTTCATGGCATGATTTCTGTCATTAGATATGTGTTAAATGACAAGATAAATGAAAAACTATTTACTGTGGGCAGATATGATCAACAACTGGATAAGCTTTTACACAAGTTTTCACTAGTGATGACAAAAATTAACATTGATCAGAAAAAAATGTATTGGAAGTTCAACAGATGGGGCATCAAACATGCAAGGCCGGTATAATAGGTTTTCTACCATGTTAACTGCCGAGACTTCCGAACACGTACACGTGTGGTGCTATGCACATGTTTTGAATTGATTTTAAGTGTTTCAAAAAGTTCAGTAATATCAAGTACTTCCCTTTTCCTTACTCAATGATGTTGCTATACTTTTTAGAAGTTTTTATCTTCTCATGGATAAGTTGTAAAATGTAGCGCAAGATGATCACCACAGAAAACTGAACACTATTGGAGAAACTTGTTGGTAGTCAAAATCAAAAGCTTTGTTTAAGGTTTTTGGATCAGCTGAAAACAAGGAAAAGTCAATGTATATTGGAGTTATTTCAGTGCTAGAAATTATTTAAACAAAACCTGAGGTACGAGTAAAAGCCAAGTCGTACAAAGACGCATACTCGTACCGTAACTTTTTCAAGTACAGGTATAGTGGTGTAGTAAAGCGCTTGGGCATTTAGTTCATTTGTGTAACACAACCCACATTACAAAAATGTAGGACTGACTGTATAACATAGGTTATGTTGAAGTCATATTTCAAATTCAAATTGTAAATTTAGTCTTCGTCCATAATTGAGATTGTTTTATTTGTTTTTTTTTTTTTTTTTTTTTACTTGAATGCGTGTTGCAGCCAATTATTTTAAATTGCTTCTTTTTGTAGGTTAGGTACCTCAAATTTTATTTCATTAATTGTAATTATTAACTACTCTACAGAGTCAACATTAGTAAACAAGATATTGTAAATAACATTAATTATACTTACATTTAAAAAAGATATTCATACCAATGGAATAATCAAAGGATGAAATTCTTTTAACAAACCGTTAACACTGTTAGCAGTAAGGTACACACATCACATCATGACACAATATTGTGCAACACAAATTACGTATGACAGGAAGAATTAAACGAACATGAATAAAGTTTCCTTGTTTTACCACCAGGGTACCAGGTAAAATGTTTTACGACTTATAAACCGGCCTACTCACCTGTGCTGCAGCCTCTCTTCTACAGTAATTTTTCACTTTTCAAGGAACAATTCAAACGGGCAGGCCACGTAATTATACAATACCCGACCTCAGCCCAGCAACCTCTATCAATGGTTAATTTATAAAATATTACGCGAAAATGTTATGTATTAAACACTTTTGTGGGATCTTTATGAGAGATAATCTTCCGAAAAAGTCCAACAGAAAGCGGTATTATGAACTTGGACAAGTTTAGTTCAAACCGCACTCATTGGACTTGATATGTCAAAAAGTCAGATTTTAAGTTCTACTTTGATTCTTTCGGAAACGTTCGGCCACCATTAGATAGGGGTACCGCTTAGAAAAGAACCTCGCTCCGGTTTTGTCTCACACAGGTAGAACTGTGGTGGGAGAGGGAGAGCCCAAGGTAGGCCAGACCACTGAATACAGAACACTATAAGAAGCGAAACCTTAGGCACTAAAAAGGATCACTAGTTGGTAGTTTGCCGAGAATCCACTTTGAGCGCCACCCAGTGGCGGCGATAGCGGGCCCGCGAGCCTTGACCGGGATTTTTCGGGAAATTTTACCAGGACCCGGACCCACGACGGGCTCTGCCACATGGGCCCCCCTATCATAACAATATTTTTATGAGTATTGTCAAGAAATTACCTAAATAAGGTAAAATGTCTTCAGACAAGATTGTGCATCGTGCATCCAAAACGGCAATAACCATTATTTTTAGAGAGCAGTATTTATTATTTAATGTCATGATACGAAGTATGTGTATTGTTTACCGTTGGTCGATAAGATTAGTAATGCAGCTATCGCTACGTCGCGCATCGCGGTGACTCACCGGCGCCGGCCGGCGAAAAGATAAACATCAGGGAAAAGATAAACATCGGGAGGGGGGCCCGATGAACAAATTTGCGGGGGGGGCCCGCGGGTTCTTATCGCCGCCACTGGCGCCACCAGTCTTTTTGCGGGCTGCCGAGAGTACGAGACTGTACTCCAGTACCACTTCCAGTATCAGTTGTGGAGAAATGTACAGTCCCGGTCTGACAAAAAAGTACAGTCCACCGCGTTGACGCTAGCGAACCTGTTGGCCTCTCGATGAAGTAGGCTTTCTCGGTGACTCATAAGCGTCGCCCTCAAAACCACTATGGTTTCGCTTCTGTATTCATTGGCCAGACATACCCGCCCGCTGCTTCATTGTGTAGGGCTTAATATTTTCTTTTTCAAACCTACTACAGCGCTAAAAAACTGTGAATGTGTATAGTTTATGTTCCTGAGAACTACAATTAGTAAATTTAAATATTTTACAAAGTAAAAGACGTAAATAGGCATTAAATTATAGGTTTTAAATTCCTTTATATTATGGCAAAAATATAATAATTTATCCCCATCACCACTCCAATCCATTCCTCGTCATCGCCTCTACATGCTTGCGCGAGCCACTCTCGAGATGGCGGTTCTGCGCAGGTTTCTTCTGTCTGGTAGGCCTATAGTAAAATAATTGAACGCAAAAGGACTATCTTACAATACCGAATGTGTATAAGAATATTCGGATCCTCCTATATGCGGTCACTTGTCCTTGAAAGTCCTGATACAGTTTTTAGACGGAAATCTATCTCACATATAATTAAGAACAACAAGTATGTATGGAAAAAAGGGTTTTTTAATATGATAGGTTTGGTGTTACAGTGTTAAAATTTCAAGTAGTAATATGCAGTAGAATAGTTATGGTGAGTTAAAGTTGAAAAACTGCGAATTTTAACTAAAAAAACAGTTTTCCTTAAAATTATATAGTGCCTCACCTAAAATTAAAAAAAAAAGTTATTGGTAAATCTTCGTCAATATAATATTATACATATTTTTAAACCAAAATTGACCGATCGAACCGAGTGGTCGGTACATGGATGTGTCAATCGTTCATCGATAATGTAATATATAATATATAATAGTATTGAAATATAATTAGAAGCAAGGCTTTCAATAACACAAACTATTTTATCAAGGCTGCATTTCTGATGAATGGGTTCTTTTTCTTGTAATCTTTGCTTACTAAGTAACAGCCACAACACTGTCTACAAATTATACTTTATCAGCGCTCGTCTTCTCTGACAATAATGATTTAGCTTTAGAAAACCGAAACACTCTTTCGCTTATTTATCAAAATTGGTTCTTTGATAAAATGTTGCTAAAATGTACACCTAAAAGAGACGTAACTGTTGGCATGTCCTCAAAATGCCGGTATAGGAGTTTCTTGATAGGGCACGGTTCTAAAACTTCAAATATCACATAATCGCTCTCCTAGTTACGTTGCGTTAATAAAGCACCACCAACAGTTGTGGGTAATCCTAGTGATGATAAAACCTTTATGTTTTGTTTTTGATAAATGTTCATCTGTTTTTACAAAACGAAACGTCAGACGATGTTTTCATAACTTGTTAAAATACGAGAAAGGATTTTTTCTTAATTTATTCATCAAAAATAAAGAAAGGATTTCATGAAGCGAATATTTTTAACGATTAACCACAAAGAAATTTCATTTCTGTAAGATACAATTTTTTTTTTCTAAAACAACATGGTGTTGTAGATCGGATTATTTCTGTCAAATTTGGGAAATAATAGTGAAGGTATAAAATTTCATTTCGAGATTTTTACAGGAATTTTACAGTTCGAATTTAATTTGTCGGAAAAATAATGTGAACTCCCTAACCTACCTTGTATAATTACTATTAAACTGTTAATATCCGACAAGAATTAAATACTAGGCTATCCTGTCTACACTATAGTATACTTGGTAAAGCAAATTTTTGTAATTATATTAAACTTATATGATATCTACAAAATGTGGAAAACATTAGCTTTCCATATATTTACCCTAAATGCTTCAAACCATCAAGGGCGGGCTTAGCAATCCCGAGTAATCTTAGCAAAATGTAACCTTTTTATGTTTCTTTGGTTAGATCCCTCTCTCTCATTTTTCATATTAAATAAAAGAATTAATTTGACTAGGCGTTATCTACAATTGATAACACAAAATTGACTTATCTTCGAGTGTTTGTTTATTCAGAAAAGTTGAATTAACTCGTAAGGATTAGATTTAGTCTTCATAGCTTTTGGCAAATAAAAGATTAAATGAGTTTTCATACTAAGGCTCTGCAGGAGTGAAATGAAATAACCGAATTGAAACCGCAACATCAGGGCACGGGAGATTTGTGAATTAGCCTACTAGCAGCACTAGCACCATTGCGCAGTAGCCGTTGCACAAAATAGGTCCTAGTTTCATTTCCAATGGCGGAGATAACTCGAAATAGACGTTAGGCTAGACTACTACTACGCATACGTGTAAATCTCTGCCGCTCTTATCAGTTGACATCCTTTCTTGAAGCTGTTTGTTTATATTTTCAACTCACTAAGTATTCCGGGCTTTAGGCCTTCACATTTGCTTAGTTTACACATGACATGTCCTATCTACACTAGACCACTGCTCTGGGCTTCGAGCTTGGAGCTTTCTTTGTATTGTAGACTTTGTTGACTTCAAGTAACCTATAAATCAGAATATCTAAAATTGATTAACACCTATGAATATTATATTTTTTAATAACTTTCATAATAACCAGTTTTGACACTGTATCCAATATTGTAGAATAATTGATCTACGTCTAACTATATTTTACACATAGAAAAAAAATACACATTTTGAAGCGTTGGTGTTCAATTTTTAAAATTGATAATACTTGTAATTAATTAAGATTTATTTAATTTGTGACATGACAAAGGTTAGGGTATGCATCTAAATAAATTGAGCTTTTGAGAGAGAAATATTTAAATAGTGATAGGTACTGCTAATTATTAAATTTATGGACGAGTGAATAATAAGGTGCAAATATTGTTATTAACATTAAATAATAATAATAATACGTGGTATATAAATTCTTAAACAAACTTCGTCTTCTCCCATCCGTAAAACCAAAAACAAATCCTCACAAAAAATTACAGTTAGGTAGTTATCAATGAAAATAATGAATAAGAACTATGAACGTTGGCTATGAAAAAATAGTTATATATTTCAATAAGGGACAAATCTTCCTTCGCTTGTACCATAAACTTGTCCGTAAACCGTATTTGGTAAACATCGATGTTTTAATGACGGCGGCCAAGGTTAGTTTTGTTTTTTGTCAATTATTCCTAAAATGTACTACTTATTTTTACTTGCGATTTATTTGGGTTATTATTCTTCACATTCCAATATAATCTGACAAAATCTGTGGATCCATGACTGATTATTGATTTTTTGATAACTCAAGAAACTATATTTTTGGAGAGATGGCAACCACCAATACGTTTTGTTTGATCTCTTGGAGGCTACACATTCCCAAAATTTTTAGAAGAAAATCTTTGATCCGATTATGAGAAAATCGTCATTTTGTGTTTTTCTTATGGCAGCTACCCTTTAAGTTCGAATTATGAACAAAATAAAATAACTATAACAATAATATATGTAACCACATAACAAATTTGATTAAATTCGGTCCACGCGTTTGATCTGTAGAACTTACGACAGACAGACAATATTCTAAAATCCACCATTTTGGACTCAGGGGACCTCAAAAAGGATTCGAAAACAAAACTAGACTTCGATTTTTTGACAATTTTGTTGAAAAGTGAATGTAAATCCAAATCATAAATCAAGTAACTTTGTGTCGAATAACTGTGCATGTATTGCGATTGAAAAACTACATAATTTAACATTAAACATTTCGGACAGAATGCATTGGTCAGTCCAAATTATATCTATTAAGAGAATAATTCAAAAATGTATTTACATTTTTAGTTTTTCTTAGATTACGTGAAAACCATTTCGGTCTCATTGGCTTAATAAAAAACAGAGTATAAAATACAAAGCCCAGAAACCTTGAATACCGTCAGGATATGAAGAGACAAAGAGTTGGCCTGAGGAGGTATTTATTTTGCTTATATTCCGTCATTTTAGAAGGAGGTATAATTGTATGAAGTGGATGGTGTATGTCTAGGCCTATATTGAATCCTTTAATAAAAACGTAGAAGACCGCCATTAACGCGGCTATAAGGGGAAATCTGTACTACTAATAATAACAATAATAATAGTGTATTTATTTTGCACAAATATATTTTGAAAAATTTACAAGAATAAAGAAAAAGAACAATGTAGGATAAAACATTTCTTGGATATCTCTCTTTTAGATACGCAGCACCGTATGCCCCAACGTATTATTTTATTTACTATAACTATTATGATAATGTGACTTATTACACGCTCCAACCATGTTTGCCTAAAATCACCTTTTAGTCTAATCACCAATAGTCTATTTAATTTTTGTTACCAGTGTACGTCTTTAAACCAACGATTTCTCTCAAGCCCGCCCAAAATTTAGTCCAAGAGATTTTCCTCCTAAAACCAGCTAAGATAATTTTTTTGGCATTTTATCCACCGAAAAATATAATGTCTTTCTTATATTATACTAAAAATTATTTCCAAACATGTAGATACAAAAATATGCCACCTGTCTCTAAATATAATTATATTACCCTAATAGACAATCAGCTTGTTCAATGATAGCTATCTAATAACATTAAGACAACTTTGTTAGAAAACTTATTATTTATTTATAATAATCATATATTCCCTAAATTATAACATCCGTACTCAGTTCAGATTGATTCAGTGAGGGTCAAAAATTAAATAAAACCATTTCAAGTACCAACTCTGGGTATATCTTAATATATTATCCCGAAGCAATAAAAAGATAATGTATGTGTGTTTTTGTATAAATAAACAGTGCAAAAACAATGCACAAACTTTCCCACTCACCCATCTCCAAAACCAAAGAAAAACTATTCCTCACACAAAATGTCACTTTCGCATTTGTATATGAAAAAAAAATGAACCATGAACCATGAACGCTCTTTATCATGAAAGATATAACCGTATCTATTTAAAAAGGACTAAACTTGCTTCGAAACAGGTCCTCAGCATAAATCCGTGGTCAAGGTTCATTTAGATTTTTGCTTGGGTTAATGATCAATCTTCACATTTAATTAAAATTTCTACAAAATCAGTGGAGCCGATTTTGAGAAATTCGTGTCTTATAACAACCACATGACAGATGTTGTGGTTTTTATCGATAATTCTTGAACTGGCAATTTTAAAGGGATTGGCGACCAATAGGTTTTGTTCGGATCCTTAGAGGTTAATTTTGGAATTTTTTTTTAAATTATCAAAATCACCAGAGACGATTTTGAGAAAATTGCAACTTTGATTTTTTCATAAGACAGCTCCCTCACATTTTGAGTTATCAAAAAGCGATAAAAACTTTATCAGATGTGGTCAAAATATCTCGTAGGATTCTGTATTATAGGCCCTTCACTTTGCGGCGCTGCTGTAGTGACAAAAGTTATGCTAAAAATTAAATGAGCATATCATCGTATTCCTTATTAAATTTCCTGTATAACCATATATAGTTTATATATTTTTTAACATTTTGTTAAATGCAAAAATAACGATGGAAGGTATAAAAAACATGGTTTTGCAGCCGTTTTCATAAAAACGCGTCTTTGAATTTGCACAGTATAGAAACTAAGGGTGCTAAAACATTTTCCTGTTAGGAGTTTATTAACAGTATTATTGTTAACAACATAATCAAGTTTCGTAATAAAATAATCACTACAACAATTGTTATTATAGGTTTTGTGAATTACTAGTATCTTAATTTTAGGTAAGAATACAGGAAAAAGGTTTTTATGAATCTAACTTAATAATTATTATGTAGAACTCAAAAAAAAATCAACTTATAGAAGTAAAATTTAAAATTACATGTGAAAAATTTTTTTTCATGTGTTTTATAAAGGCGTAAAAAAGTGGTGTAATCGTTCTGCTACTTGTGCAGAGAGTAAGTAATACTGGGCCCAATACAAATAGAACACACTCTCACTTATTGTAGCAGTAATAATAATTGTTTTATTCTATAAATTTGGTTTATACAAATTGTATTTTGTGGTTTTAAATTTATTTCCATAAATAAAGTAGGTTTAATTTATAGTCACGTTTTGTCAACGTTTTCTCATCATGTGTCAATATTTATAGTCGTTACTTCAGTTTTTAATACATTGTGCACTCATCCATCACTGCATCGCTACACTATCTTTCACAAACAAACAAATGTTCCCAACATCAAGGTCTAGCTTTGGACTGATCAATATTTATCTAAGAAAAGCAGTCTGTGTGTAAATAAGCTGCAGTTCTTTGGCTGTCTATGAGTTAGTTGTCACTGTTGTCTTGTATTTTCTTCGTGTCGTGCTCGAAGAGTTCGTTTTTAGAATTGTTTAGTTTGTGTGTGCGAGTGTTGATAGTTGTGACACAATTAATAAGCTTTCATATTTTTCATTTCTTTTTACTTAGTAGCAAAGTAAGACAATGCAAAAATCCCCATATATTCGAAAATCACAAAAACAATTTATATCAAGTGCAAAGTTGTATTTCGAAAACAAAAAACAGGCCGGTCGTGCAAATGATATTATGGTACCTGTGAAAAGGACTGTGGAGTGCCTTAACATTTCTGAAAGAACAATAAAACGTGTTACAAGTGAAGCCCGAAGGAGTGGAGGTAATTTGAAAGGCATAATTCGAAGTAAAATCTACCCTATTATATTGAAAAAAATTATCCAACAGTAGAAAAGGTAAAATAAATATCTAGAAGAGAATATCCCCGATTTTCCAAAAATAAGTAGGTCTTCATTACTAAACAAATAAAACTAATGGGATTTCGATTTAAGAAATTTTGCAATAAACCTATCTTTATGGAGTCGATGACCATTAGAGGAGCCAGGGCAGAGTACCTAATGAAAATTAAAATGTTGCGAGCGTCAGAGTATACAGTTTATTATACAGATGAAACGTGTGGCGCAAATAACTTGATGAAATACGGCTGACAAGAACAAATTCTATCTGGTAAAGAACATCAAAATTTTGATTTTTTTTTTTTTTTTTTTTTTTTAGGGTTGTCCAGCAGATAAATGGATGGAGGGGAGGTATATGTAAACCATCTGGTGGTGGGAAAAGAGTAATCAGTTTACACATAGGAAGCGAAAATGGACTTTTGAAAGCGGTAAAAAATGTTTTGTTGTGAAGAAAAATAAGACTGCAGATTATCAGGATGAGATGAATGCAAAGCATTAAGAAGAGTGGTTTAACGCCATTGCACAAAATATTCCTGAAAAATCTGCTATTGTAATAGATGAGGCTCCTTAATATACGATGATAAATTCGAAAACAAGAAACCATTGTAGTAGTTGGCTTAAAGACGACATCATTTTATGGCTGTTAAGGAAAAAAACATCCCATTACCCCGGAAGGAGTGCCACAATGGACAGATCTTACCAAACCAGTGTTACTAAATAACAAAGCCATACTTCAGTGTAAAAGAAAAGTTACTGGACAAAATAGTGAAAAGACATAAAAATAAAGACATTCAAATGCTTTGGCTGCCTGTTGCTCATTGTGAATTAAATGCAAATGAACTTATTTGGGCTTATGTTAAAAATGATGTGGCAAAAAGAAATAAAAGTTATAAGATAGAAGAAGTATGTCAGTATGGATAATGTGCCAGATTATTTGTAGAAAAACTGTGTCGAACATGTTAAGAAAATAGAAAATCAATATGTTCAAAGTGAATATTTAGTTGACATTGCTGTGGAACCCATGGATAGTAAATGTAAATGAGTCGGAGTCGAGTGAGGATAGTGGGAGTGGAAACTCGAGTGAAGGTGATTTAGATTAATTACTGAAATTTAAATTTGAAAGACCAAGTTTGATATTTTATCATTCTTACTCTACACATGGCATGGAGTACAGACAGGTACGCCTATTTATTTTTAACTAATAATAATTAATCTGTGTGTTATAACTATCGTTTTCCTTCCAATGGGACTGTTATATTGTAAAGTCGCGATACAAGAAGTATACATATATTAAGATATAAGATATATATCCATTATTAAGATATAAGAGATTACACAGCTGTAAGTTAAATCCATATTAAATATAAAACTTGAATCTGTTGAGGCTCGGAAAAAATGAACCCAGTATAAACTGACTGTTAACCTCGCTGTTAACCGTAGCCGGTTGATAAAAAACGCTTTGTTTAAAATTGTACAATAAAATATTTCTAATCCAAATTACAATTTCAACTCCTACATTGGAGTTTATTTACATATTTAAAAATGCCAGTTGAAAGTTGCAATTATTTATAAAAATCCGTTATTGAGATATCAATAATTCACAAAAACGTTAATAACAGTTGTTGTATTGATAATTTTATTATGAAACATGATTATGTTGTTAACAATAATACTGTTAAAAACTCATAACAGGAAAATTTTTTAGCACCCTTAGTTTCTATACTACGCAAATTCAGAGACGCGTGTTTATGAAAAACGGCTGCAAACCATGTTTTTTTTTTTACTTTCCATCGTTATTTTTGCATTTAACAAAATGTTTTTAAAATATAAACTATACCGGGTGAGTCAGACCACCCGTGCAGTACTTATAGCTGTCTTACAAACTTACTTTAACACTTTTTCATTCTCATTTCCTCCTAATTTGGCTCCACTGAATCCAATGAAATTAATTTCAATTTTGACAAATGCCCCAAAAGGGCCCTTTTTGGGGGTAGGGGTGCTTTTTGAGGAATTTTGAAATGTAAACATGGGTTGTGTGATACATCATTTTAAAGGTCTAATTACCTTGAACATTTTGGCGCAATCAAAAGTTAATTATCTTTAACCGTATGTACAGGGTGTACCAAAACGTATTGAAATTGGACTTTAAAATAAAATACCGTGTTATCCTAACTACAATACGGAACAGAACCAGATTTTTGTCCAAGCTTATTATTGAGCTATTCTTTAAGAAATCGTGTGGTACGGCCATTTTTCACTGGATTTTGAATATTTTAAAAATGCTCAAAATTGAAGAATTTAAAAAAGCCTAAAACTCAAAATTCTTAAATAGCAACTTATAGCAAATGTTATATCAAGTAAAAGGTCTTTTAAAAACAAACATTTTTTGTATTTTATTTTTTTATCTATCTCTTACTGTTAAAAAATGGCAGCCAAAAAACTTAATTATGCCAGTTTACAAAATGTAACAAATTAATTGTACATGATATTAAATAAAAAGTTTTCCTACAATGTTACCTTCACAGCTCTGAAGGTCCACTGGACTAGCCATAACCTTATCTTTCACTGATTTTGCTAGTACAGGTGCTCAAACTGTAGTCCATCATTTTCTAAACACACTTTCTGGAACTGAAGCTATCTACAGCTCGCAACACTTCTTCCTGGCTGATCGAATTTACAGCATTCCGGATGCGCTGCATCATATCTTCGGGTGTTGTCGGTCGTAAACCATATACTAGGTCTTTCAGCCTACCCCATAAGTAAAAGTCCATACAGGTCAAATCAGGGGATCTTGGTGGGTAGTTAACTGGACCCCCTCTTCCAAGCCATCTTCCACGATATTGTTCATCAAGCGTTAGTCGTACGTCGTGAGAGTAGTGAGCCGGAGCACCATCGTGCATAAACCACATGTTGTCAACAACTTCGTCAGGTACATCTATTAATAAGTTGGCAAAGTGATTAATTAAAAAATTGTTATAAGTCACTCCATCCAAGTGTCCTGCAAAGAAAAAAGGACCTACAATTTTCCCGCCAACAATACCACACCAGGTATTCACATTCCAGTACCTCTGGTTGTCAACCTCTTGCATCCAGTGGGGGTTCTCATGAGCCCAGTACCTCATGTTGTAGCAGTTAACTTCGCCATTGCTCCGAAATGTAGCTTCGTCACACCTTAGTACATTACGAAAAAAGTGTTCATTTCGTTGCAACTGTTCTCTGGCCCACAAACAAAAATTCATTCTTTGAATGCCATCATCACCATGAAGTTCTTGGTGCAGTGACATCTTGTAGGGATGCATTTTACTGTCTTTCAGGATCCTCATCACTGACGTTTGGCTTATACCTGAATCAAGAGCTATTCTTCTGGAAGACTCTTGGGTTTAGTAGAACTGCTGCCAATAATTCTGGTGCCCTATCACTTCTTACAGGCCTTTCAAGCGATTTTCCTTTATTACTGTCAGGCTGCATCTGTCCTTTTTCACGAACTCGACTATCAAGTCTACTAAAGACCATTCGAGACTGAGGTTCTCTACCTGGATACCGCTCGGCATACACTCTTGAAACATGGACAACTACTTCTAAAGTATTGAGCCACATTGAAAAATAAAAACAAGTTGAATTTTGTTCTTATTACATAACAGAGACTGTTTATTTAATCATAAACACATTTTTGTTCAAATAAAAGTAATTTGTTAAATTTTGTAAACTGGCATAATTAAGTTTTTTGGCTGCCATTTTTTAACAGTAAGAGATAGATAAAAAAATAAAATACAAAAAATGTTTGTTTTTAAAAGACCTTTTACTTGATATAACATTTGCTATAAGTTGCTATTTAAGAATTTTGAGTTTTAGGCTTTTTTAAATTCTTCAATTTTGAGCATTTTTAAAATATTCAAAATCCAGTGAAAAATGCCCGTACCACACGTTTTCTTAAAGAATAGCTCAATAATAAGCTTGGACAAAAATCTGGTGCTGTTCCGTATTGTAGTTAGGATAACACGGTATTTTATTTTAAAGTCCAATTTCAATACGTTTTGGTACACCCTGTACATACGGTTAAAGATAATTAACTTTTGATTGCGCCAAAATGTTCAAGGTAATTAGACCTTTAAAATGATGTATCACACAACCCATGTTTACATTTCAAAATTCCTCAAAAAGCACCCCTACCCCCCAAAAAGGGCCCTTTTGGGGCATTTTTCAAAATTGAAATTAATTTCATTGGATTCAGTGGAGCCAAATTAGGGGGAAATGAGAATGAAAAAGTGTTAAAGTAAGTTTGTAAGACAGCTATAAGTACTGCACGGGTGGTCTGACTCACCCCGTATATGGTTATACAGCGAATTTAATAAGGAACACGATGATATGTTCATTTAATTTTTAGCAAAACTTTTGTCAATACAGCAGCGTCGCAAAGTGAAGGGCCTATAATAAAACATCCTATAGAGCACTGCACATACGAGAACGCGAGACTCCATTATTCCAAGAACTACTTTTTTTGACTCAGGAGTTCTCAAAACGAATATCACATATCTTTCTCTTTATTACACGTGAGAGGTAAGAATGTGTTAGGAAATGATTGTACTAAATTGTAAGAGATGGGATTGAATCTATACATAGGTAGGAATTCCTTCTTTTTTTATTTCTGGAGTTTCAGATCATCGATCATTAGCCAGGCCCAACAATTCCGAGGCATGACGACCTCGTCTTTTAACACCTTGTCTTATACACCTGTTATAGACAATTTGTATACCTGTCTATATATATAATATTAATTTACAATTGTCAATAGTGATAACACAATCCGATAAGTACTTGCTATAGGACATCCCCTTTCTTTATTTTTCAAATTTGTTTGTTTGGAGTAAAGTCAAGTAAGTATACAGTTTCATTCCTGTAATGATTTTTTTTTTATGTTTGTTTTTTTAATATCTCAGGACCTATTTGACAGATTAATGAATCCGATTCCAAAATGTTCATTACGAGCAGATTGTTATTCCAAGTAAAATTTCATTAACAATAAAAACGGCACGAGAATTGTTTAGACGTATTTACAGCTCATAACAAACATTTTGTAGTGATTTCATTATATCCCGAAATATTTTTAAAAAATGCATGAAAACTCATATTTTAGAACATCAATTGGTGTAAACAGTACGTTCCTGCATACAGAATCCGATGTAGTCTTTATAAAATTTAAAAATTGATTTCCGCATATTATATTAGTAAATTGTTTCTGAAATTGAAATTTTTATCTTTAAATGTTAAATGCTTGGAACAGGCAATATTAAACGATTTGTGTTAATTGCTCCTGATTTTGTTGTCATTGAAATATTCTGTATGTGTTACAACAACAACAACAACACATATCATATTGAGCTACGAGTTGCTTTGTACAAAGTTTATGAGATTTTGTATCTGTCTTTAGCTCAAGTATTTTATTAAATTTAACGGGGAATTTTTTCATGAGATAAGATTAATTCGGAGAATAAATAAAAATATTCGTTTTTAGTTTTATATAAATATCGAATTAATTTCGTTTTCGTTGTGAATAAGTGGATGTAACTTATATTAGTTTTATTACTAAAGCTAATATTTTCTTGTAAGTAGTTTTTGTTTGGTTAAACACGGTTAATTTTCCCGAATCACAATAAATTGTAGGTTTAAGATCGTAGATGGTTTAAAAAGTTAAAACAAGTTTATAATAAACTTCTTACAGATTTTTTTTATACATTCAGTAAAATATTTTATAAACTCTATATATTAAAGCACCGAGAACGAAATTGATTTATAATTAAATTTACAAAATTGTGGGCAGGATTATCGATTAACATAAATAGTCGAGTAAAATTAGAGTTTTAAGCTATTTTTTTCAAACAGAATTCACATATTTCTCAAGCGAGACTAAATAAAAATCAAGATCTTATTAATTCTCAGACAGTACCCTTTGTAAATGGAGGAAAGTTATCAGGTGCACCTAGTTTATTAAATTAAGTGGAAAGAGCACGTTAACAAGATTGAACATCAAGTGCAGAATGCCATATTTTTTTACTTCGACGTAGCTCCGAGTTGTCATCCACAATAGACTTTATTATATAAACAAGTACTTAAACCTTTATGGACGGGTCTGGGATTGGACAAAGGAATCTGATATAAGATTATTCTAATATAAGTGCATCCGTAACAGTAATATAGACAGATTTTATGCTATTAACACGATTAAGTAAGTAATGAAGGAGGTCGTAAAGACTGGACAATCAACTTCCACTGAAGAAAATCAAAGCATACGTGCTGGTTCATTAAGTAAAAAGAAATGTAAATAAATTACGCAATATTTGTGGCATTCCTATAAAAGTGGTCCTACTATAGTACTTTACTCGATCTTTAATTACATTAGTCAAGTTCTTGTAAAGATTTGAAAAATTCTTAAATTTAGGGATGTTATTTCTGTTTCTCGAACAAGGACTATGCATGTGATAGGATAGATTGTAACTATAATATTATAAAGTAAAGAGTTCCTATTTCATTTTTCATGAAAAATATGTCTGTTGCACTATTTCACATTTTATATTCATTTTGTAACATACTTACACGGTACTATTGATTTAGTTTTTTGGAGACCTTTATTACATTTTCTAGGTTATGTAATACACTTACACGGTTCTATAGATTTAGTTTATTGTATGGCTTTATAACGAATAAATTGCAGTTTTGTCTAGGTTATGGACACACTTATATAGTTCTATACCATATAGTTTTTGGTAGGCTTTAAATCGAAGAAATCCCAATTTTGTCTAGGTTATTAAACACATTTATATAGTTCTCTACCATATAGTTTTATAGAGCTTTATAACGCAAAATCACAATTTTGTATAGGTTATGACCACACTTATATCGTTAATGTGTGGTCATAACCATATAGTTATATAGTTAATTAATGTTAATTTGATGATTCTTGATTTTTTTTAATGTACTTCTGTGTTCCTTATAAAACAAAAGAAAACTTTTTTTTTTTGAAAATACCAAACCATCTATTTCAATTAGTCGATGGTTAGATTAATAGTAAACATCCTCTTTGACTTATACTGTTATCACCCTTGCGGTGTCATGCAGACAGTATTACATACACAAAAATAAGCTTTACATAAAAATTAAGCTAAAACACATCCTATCAAATAAAACTTAAAATAATACAAACATAATAACACAATTATACTATATACCTCTCTTTAAAGTTCATCCAAAGATTCAATACCAAATAGTCATTTCTTAAAACACGCTATAAAAGTAAATACTAATCTAATTATTTTAAATTTCGGAAGACAATATGTTCTAAAAATCTTATGCCTAATAAATAAAAGAACCTCTTAAAACAAAATCAGTTATTCTTTGATAGTTTTATATTCATTTTGGCAGTATTCTTGTTGCATAGGGTCTAGTAATTTTTTTAATCGGGATTGTCTCAAGCCTAAGGACTTTGTAGATAAGCAAATGTTTTATAGACAGTAGGCCTATGTTCAATTGTTTGAATAGTGAAATTAAAGGAAACTGTTTGTTCTTAAATAAATGACAGCTACTCCCAAATTATGAGTTATCGTAAAAAAATCGTACAGAAGTCCCAAAATATAGTCAAAATAGTTCACATATCAAATTTGATTGAAATCGGACCACGCGTTTGAGCTGTAGAGGACGCACAGACATCATAAACTTGTTTGAACACGTGGGACCTCAAAACGGAGATATTCGCAAAAAAACTCGACATCGATTTTTTAACTCATTACTTTGTTTAAACTACGTATATGTGAGAAAGTAAAAATGGCCAAAAGTTTAAATAACATCCCATTTCAAGAGGGCCACATTCCCTTAAAAGTAAATTTATTAAAGCTTATTCAAAAATTATAATATCCTAATTTATTGGCTATTCTTGTAACTCTAACTATGGTGCACCCAGAGTTTTTGTAAAAAAGGCTATGTCAAAAGTATATTTCAACTGAAATAGTAAGAAACTTATTGTTTGTGGAAGTCATTTGTTTCACCATTTAAATGGACGCTTGTTTACATTTTAAATTGACTTTCTTTTAAATTGCAAACCTTTCGAGAAAACGATTTAACTTTTAATTTTAAAATTTGGTTCCATAACAGACATATCAAAAACGTTGTGAATCCCAACTGTGCTTCAAATTTGATCAAAAATTAGACCCAAAAAACCGATAGAGCGAGAAATAGTAAGTAAGTACCTATTTGGGAACAGTTCGATTAACGAATATAGTCAAGGTATTGGAAAAACTAATCTGCGTACCGTATTTCATTACAAAAACTGCATTTTTTCGCTTATTAATAGACAGATAACAAACATTTGGAATGTATCGGAAAAGCGCAGATTAACTTCAGGAGCAGGTTTCTTATATTAAAATAATGAAAAACGTTTCTATAAATACTGTATGTGTCGAGAAACACTTCGTTTCCCGCCTGCCTGTCTGTTCGAGGTTTTGATGAAACAATTTAGGTACGGAAATGGACAAGATATTCAATCCAAATTTTGTAATCGCATTTTTTATGCACATTATCAGTGTACCAAAAATCAAGACTTTATTTTGCTCAATTATAAAAAGGTTGTGGTTTAAAATGTTTTATGTGGTGTATTTCGGAACCATTAACTTTACAAAACACTTACAAGAGACTGGATATTATGCTCTCTTAGTGATAAACACAAAAGATAATACTATCTTGATGAGGTCTAAGGATAAGAGAACTATCGATTAAGAAAATAAAAACATACATATTTGTACATCGGTTGCGACACATAGTCATTCCTTATTATTATTATTTATTACATGCTACACCATATGTTTCTTACTGGTTTATCACTTGTGGTTTCGTGTAATAAAGACTTTATTTTCACCATTGTATTGTTACAACCCTTGTGTCGATTAATAACAAATTTACTTGGAATTGGAAACCAGAGGTGATCAAGTTGACTATGAATCGTTCGATTTTATAAAATGTTATACATATTTAATGTAGTAACAATTAAAGAGTATCAAAACGGGAGAATAGATCTAATTAAAAGCTTAATTAGAATAAAACCAAAATATATTCACATAAATATGTTTAGAAATGAAAAACTAAACACATATTTGTTACAAAATAACAACAACTGTTTATAGTGTCCACCATTAGATCCAATGTACGCTTGAATAAGTTTGAAGAGATAAGATCTAACATCAAATGATGAAAAGGAATAGCCGGTATATTACTTGTGAGTGTTTTGTCTATTACCAAAAAAATTATGTTATTATTTTATTATCGATAATTTTGTTAACTTTGGTTGACAGAAAAATAAACATGCCATTGCGTTTTTGTTGTTATAAGAGCAAAATATTTTGTTTCTTATACATTTTTTTTTTTAACGTGAGCGATTTCCGAATTAATCAACTTTAAAATATTTAAACGTCTGCTATTTTGAATATGTTCAAAATAAATTCTTGATTTTTTATATATATATATATATACTGATAAAAGATTATAGATAAAAATCGCTTATAGATACACTCAATATCTCTCGCATTTTATAGTTTTTATTTTGAAATCAACAACAGCTACAGACAGATAGGATTTTTGGACATATGTCTTGAGGAACATTTTTCTTTATTTCAACATAAGAAACATGTTCCTGAGTTTTCCGGTACTTTTCAGTTACATTGTATGCATAATACAAACAACAAAAGCAAAACTGTGTTATGTGTATAGTTCCACATTTAACATGATTTTGAAACATTTCGTTGTATGGCATCGCCCATTTTATGTATACATCCAAACTGAGCCCGTGTATTCAAAATTAAAATGTTTGTCTTTCTACACAAAAAATTAAAAGAAATGTAAATAAAGAGAGTCTCAGTATTTATTATAACTCACTATTTTATTTGTGTTTTAATTGAGAAAATTAATGTTGACAAGAAGTCAATAGATCCAGAAAACTGAATTGTAGTTATCGCCATTCCGACTATTGATCTACGCAAAGTCTTGTCCGTAACTCTAATAGCGTTTATCAGATTTTCCTATGTAGGTACGAAGTTTGGTCAGGTTTTAGTCTCTGACTGAACTCGATTCAATAGGTCTCAAGTTATAACAATATAAACGATTCTATATATTTTACGCATTTTCTTAAAATTTTCAGAGTAAACATATATTTTTATCAGTGCCAGAGTTGGTATACTTTGAATTTATTTAGGAGGAAATCTTCTTTATCCAATTTTTGACATTTTAGTGAAAACATACATTTGTGTATCTTTGTATCAATAACAAAATGGGTACATAACTAAAATGTTATTTTTGAATTGAAAGGATTATTATAATCGCTTCACATGTTTCAAAATTATACATAGTTTTTAGTTTGAACGCTGCCGATTGACGCGACTGGCGGAATACACTACGTGAGGCGTAGCCTGAGCTATGACCTTTAGATGCGCCGAGGTACCGAGTCTATTGCATGGGTGGGGGGGAATACATGGTTCGGTTTATTAGCTCTCCTTTGTGTTATAGAAACACATTTTTAAAGGAAAGGGTTTTTGCCAATCAGGTAGGCTTATAAAATTGAACACACCCAACAAACAAAGGTTGTACAAAATCTAGGCTAATTAATGATATAGGTACATACAAAGTTCGATATCCATCCATGCGGAGGGCATAGCTATTTAATTAATTATAAAATGGTTCAGTTTTTAATATCTATTTCTGTCTTTCTACACTACTGCCGTTTTGGTTCTCTCACGTGTTGCTGGGATCAGACCCTCTGTCTCAACGCATACTGTCGCTGTTGTCCAATAGTCAGATGGACAGTCATAAAATATGTCTTCGCCTCTCCTGTCTCATCACACATTCAAACATATTTTATCGCAACAATAATAATTGTTGTAGCATTCTTTATAGGAAATTAAAAGGGTTCTTGCGATGTTAGCGTTTTTTATTAGTCATTAAAATTTTAATTTATAAAATTAAATTACCCAGAAAACTATCTTAATTCGTACGTTTCGTGGCATGGAAAAATTACTAAGCGAGAAGGTTTTGTTAGATCTGATTGGATTACATTTTAGTGAATATTAAAGAAAGACGCTTGAATTATTATTTTTTTATTAGAAACTTTTTATACGACCGCTTGATAAGCTAGGAAAAATTCCAAAATACGAACTGTACATTCGTTAGAATTATTTTACTTCTACAAAAATATAGCTGTGAAAATTTATATAAAAGCTTAATTTAATTTGTAAATAAGTAAATTAACATATAAAATAATTACCTGAACATTAAAAATTTTACAACTGAAACTGGAAATAATTAAAGTTAAAACAAAAACAAAATAGCAATTGAAAATTTGTTTCATTTCAAGTTCAATCCTTTTCTGTCATTTGACTTACTATCATGGTAGTGTTACTCTTTACTGTAACAAGTCAGTAAACAAACTAGTAATGGAATTTGATGTAAAGTTCACACCACACTACACAATTAACTACAGCTTTTAAAAGTGTATGAAGCTATTCAAATTGTGATTGTTGATCAGCTGTTAGTTAATACTGCCAATTAAAAAAAATGAAGAAACTTATTTATTTGTCCAATCATATTTTTATTTTTTTGAAGCGAGCGCAGTTGGTAATTTTTGTAATTAAAAGTTTGTAATAAAGACAACATTAAAGTTTTTTTTTTTTTTTAGTATGTTATGATAAAAAATAATGCTTTTTAGCACGAGTTATTGATACTGTCTATCATAATGTTTTGTGTGTTCTTGACAATTAACCATTTTTTTCGTTTTAAGTTTTTGACGATAACATAATTATTTTTCAAGGTTTGACAGAAAAAAATTAAAAACCTATCTTCTTTGTAATTAAATAATATAAATATTTTGTCGCTTATAAAATATTCGTAAAATTTACGGTGTCCGAGATATTTGGCTTTAAAAAATTTCAACGGTAGCCATTTTGAATATTTATATAGTAAAGTTTTGTATCTTGGTATACTGATAAAACTATAAACAATATGCATACTCAATTTAAACTCATAATCTTACTAATTTTAAAAATTATAAATATTTGTTTAAACACGACAGACGGAAAACGTAGCTTTTCCGAACCTATATTCATATGGACTTATTTCATTATTTTCACCAGTAGAACTTGTCCTGAAATTCTTTCCGTTTCTTCTGAAACGCCCTGTATATTAACTAGATGATGAAAACTACACGTTTCGTCATAATATGTAGTCTTGGGTTAAACTATTCTCTTTCATCGTTCTTATTTGTATGAATCATAATCAAAGTGGCCCAGTAAAAATAGTTACCGGTATTAAATTATGTCACTCGCACACGGATGTAAGATTACTTGGAGCGGAACTTATCTGCGGGCGTGAAATTTGTCTCCTTTAATCTTTATTTTGAAATTATGTAGTTGAAAAATATTTTTTTCTCTAGTGAAAATATTTTTTAATCTTCAATGAAGAGGGTATCAATGAGTACAGATTTTGTTTGTAACAGTTTACATTATTTTTGTATACGTTAAATACTTGGTATTTGATGTCGCAGGTGACGGAAAATATTTTCAAAAATGAGTCTCTCAATAAAATTCAAGAAGGAGTTCATAATGATCGTAAACTTTACAAGTTTGTAACTAGAATGCTAAAACATACAAATCAACTCATCCCAACACATATAATCAACATCTCTGTCCGTCCATCTGTTAAGTTTATAACTTAAGAATCGCTTTTCCGATTTTCATCCGGTTTACTTTTATAATTAGGAAATCTAGTTAGGTTTTAGTTTATGTTTGGTTTAAATTGGTTCAGTAGTTAGAGGGTAACTATATACCCTGCAAGGGTAATACGAAAACTAAAATTGTTGAGATAGTTTAAGTATTTTCTTAAAACTTTCAACAACTGCATATTCAGTGATAAAATTGGTATATGACAAACACTAATTGGATTTTTTTTAAATGATCAGTACAGTAGTTCCCAAGTTTTAACTTCTTTTTACTAGAGCTTAAGAATAAATCTATATTCTCTCGTATATTTTAACAATAACAAATTGAAACAAAATTAAATCATTTATAGAATTATTAAATTGGTTTTAGAACTCAAAGTTATAGGGGATTTTAGTTTGAAAGGAGCTGTATTTTTAATTTAAGGGACAATAATCATGTCAAATTCTCAAGGTAGTTGGAGCCCATGATTCTCACTAGGACAAGTGCCATTTTCTTGTTAGTTAGCAGCAATCTCATCTGCTGGCACATAATGGTAAAACTAAAAATATTGTTTAAAGTGCCCAGATAAATAACGTTACCCATTATAATAAATAAGGGTAAACGAAATTAATAGATATTTTGATTGAATGTTTAGTAGATTTAATTCACTAAAATCAATACTTTATTAATCTAGCTACAACAGTTAAAATCAAACATAATTCTATAATAGGCTATCTCGAGTTTCACACATTAAATAATACAGATCATGTCGTCCATGCGGGCGGAACTGAAGGCAAATTATGGATATGAACACAAAGCTCCATTTCCTGGAGGGCAGAGTCGCGGGCAATACAAATTATGTATAAGATATGTGTATTTATTACCTGTGGTATAGATATCCACAATGTAAAGGAATGTTGACAACAAAGTCCTGCTATACCTATTCCAAACGGATGTAATACCAGAATATCGGCATAAAACTTTACCTTTAGGAAAAATAAAATTCTAGCATCACTGAACAGAGTGATTAACACGCATGCGTAGTCAGTACAGGCTTAGGCCTACTGCTTTCTCGCCTCTATGAAACTTTGACTTGTGACACTAGTTGATAGAACGGTAGGTAAAACACTATGCAAATTATACAATATACAAGTCGCCAAGAGTCGAGTTCATTGAAGGAGGAGCCAGTAGACGCCTGACCTTCAAGAAACCAATAGGGACCTTGTGGGTTTGACAATTAATTCGTCTCCCCACTGTGAC
Organism: Aphrophora alni; assembly: GCA_963513935.1. Classification (NCBI taxonomy): domain Eukaryota; kingdom Metazoa; phylum Arthropoda; class Insecta; order Hemiptera; family Aphrophoridae; genus Aphrophora; species Aphrophora alni. The sequence continues at coordinate 86,508,071 of OY740765.1, forward strand.
AGCGCTTGGTACCGCGATTCTTTTGCAGTTACAGTACGTTCAACGTTCATTTAAGACGCTCGGGAAAATCATAGATATTCCATTTAATTTTGCATCACAGTTGCAAAGAGCATAATTTAACGAACAATTAAAAAAAAAAATACGTCCATAGCTGGTTTCCTTCCTTGTAAACGCAAAATCAGAAATTTTTCAACCAAAACAATATTCTTTTTCCTAAATTATTATTATTACTAAATAAATAAATGTAATAGAAATCTTTCTCCTTAAATTGGAAAACTTCAATTATAAACTAATATTTATTTTTGTATTGTATTATTACTATTATTAAAGGGGAAATAATAGTTTTATCTTTAAACTAAAAAATAAAAATAAATAAATAAATAAAATCAGTACCTCTGATATAATGTTAATGTATCAGTTGTACTAAACATTTTAAAATTATTAACAAAAAACGATTGTTTAACTCATAAAAAAATACACAAACATAATAAAACTACTTATTTATGCAACTCTATTAGCATTGCAAGACTTCGGTAGCCTCGCTCGGGGGGTTACCTCGTTCAGGGGGTGCTGATCGAATTGACAACGCGCATTACTCTTACTCTCCCATTGTCTATTACCCAACAGAATTGATTCGTAGCGAATAGCGCTATAGAGCATCGTTCGTTGCGTGCTGATGTCAACTCGTAAATTTTATTTCACTTCTGCTGAGCCTTAATTTTACATATTGTAACGACATAATATTTTTAAAAAGTAATTGAGGGTTATAATAGTGTAATAGGCAAAGGCACGTTTAGCTCGCTATAATTCAGACTTTGTAACCTTAGTAATGCCAAAGTGTACACATTCGAGTTCGGTTGTTGGCGTTGGATTTTTCAGTGTGTCGCTGCTTGAAATCCGTGACGTAAATGATAACAATATGTAACACAGGGCCACGAAGCGTCAATTGCTGTATTGAAAATAACGTTTCGCACATCTTATTATCAGTTTCTGCAAGTTAAATTAATTTAAGAAAAAATTTAATCTCCTAAAATAAAAAAAATAACAAATGCTATCTTTGTTTTCATTACGACGGTTTTTACGTTGGATAACAAAAATAAATTACAAGTACAATGTAAATACAAATATTGTTGCAAAACCAAATCTTGGTTATTTGCTAGACCATATTATGAGAGTACATTATTTTTGGTTTTACCAATCAAGTTTTAAAATAGTTATTCAAAGAACTACCGAGTAGGCCTACTGGATGACCAAAGAAAGCTCATATAATATAGGCTATATATATATATATATATATATATATATATATATATATATATAAATTTAAGTTATCAACATAAATCTAATATTTATTTTCACAAATTGAATAGTCATAGAATACAAAATTTATTTTTTGGAACTTTAGGAAGAATTTGGTATACAAATATTTGGAATTTCTTCATCTAAGCCTATATTATATTAAATAGATATTTTCATTTTTCAGGTAAAAGTGTAAAAATATTTACATGATAAATTATTAAACTTATTCAGTACTGTTAACAGTATTATCGAATATTACGTATTACGAAAACTTAACTTCTTGCTTTCAATTTAAAAGTTTAAACGATCTTTAAACATTAACAATATAATTTACAGAACTCCAAATTCTTAACGTGTTATCTTGGTTGAATAATATTGACTGGATCTGTTATCCTGTTTGGTACGACCAAGGAAGAGGAGAAAATGAAGCGATACAGACAAAGTACAGAACTAGTTATATAAATGCTTTGAGCATGATCGTTTATTAATTAATGATAGTTGGAAAAAAGTACTTTTAGCATGGCTAGCATATCGTATAATGAAACAGGATGAAAGTATCATTTTAGAAAAAGAAAAAAACAGCTAACATTCAGTGATTAGTATAATAAAACAAAGTGATAAGTACAACTTCTCTCAGAATTAGGGACAAGCGAGCTCTGCGTATGACCCGCTTATCATGTAATGGAACAGCTTGAGAGTAACAAATACTCTCAAAACTAGGGACAAGTGAGCACTGTGTATGAACGGTATATCATATAATGGAACAACTTGGGAGAAACAAATACTCTCAAAGCTAGGGACAAGCGAGCTCTGCGTATGACCCGCTTATCATGTAATGGAACAGCTTGGGAGAAACAAATACTCTCAAAGCTAGGGACAAGTGAGCACTGTGTATGAACGGTATATCATATAATGGAACAACTTGGGAGAAACAAATACTCTCAAAGCTAGGGACAAGCGAGCTCTGCGTATGACCCGCTTATCATGTAATGGAACAACTTGGGAGAAACAAATACTCTCAAAGCTAGGGACAAGCGAGCTCTGCGTATGACCCGCTTATCATGTAATGGAACAGCTTGAGAGTAACAAATACTCTCAAAGCTAGGGACAAGTGAGCACTGTGTATGAACGGTATATCATATAATGGAACAACTTGGGAGAAACAAATACTCTCAAAGCTAGGGACAAGCGAGCTCTGCGTAAGACCCGCTTATCATGTAATGGAACAGCTTGAGAGTAACAAATACTCTCAAAACTAGGGACAAGTGAGCACTGTGTATGACCGGTAAAATCATATAATGGAACAGCTTGAAAGTAAGAACTTTAACAAAAGTCTGGCGTTTTTGATCGGTCACGATTCGCAAGAAAACTAGGCTCTTTAATTTTTCCTATTAGGTTTCTTTTGACGTAATTAGTGGGCTAGGGGGTCTTTATTTTATATTATTTTCTACCATTTTAAATGATTTTCTCAGTGTGCAGTTACATTAAGTTTTATTCGTCATATAAAAAACTATAATTTATGATTTCGTACTGCAATTTAACTTTAATTAATAATGCGATGATGACAGAGTAGTTTTTTGACTTTAAACAACAAGCAATGAAAAGGAACATTCTCCACTCGCTCAGGGTTAACCGATGGCTAAAGTGTTTCAAAATGTACCTTATATTTTGACTAGGTAATATTTTATCTGTTACAGACGCATACCTGTTACAAAGAGACATCTCGTACATTTTGTAAATTTAATACACACGTTCATTTTGTAAAAGTAAATTTTTGACCTCAGAAAGATCAAAACGAATTTATGTATAAGAATTTCTCGACATTGAATTTTAGTTTTTGTCAAATTGTTTTCTTATATTATTTGCAATATAACGATATAGTATATTTCATCACTAGGAACAAAATTTCAGCTTGTCGATACAAGCCTAAGTTTAATAACGGCCGAGGCGGAGCCGAATTTAATCTAGTTTAATAGTTTTCCAGAATGCAGTTTTTAACTGCACTGCGTTTGTGCAGGCCTAGACTCACATTATGGAAGTGCCAAAGAGGTAAGCCCAAGGGACTGTTAAAACAGTTATCCAATAAATCAAGAAACACTACAAATATTATACGTGGCTTAAACACCAAATTTGATCAAAGTGAATATTCACAGTTTGGGTGACCGACATAATTCCCAATATCATTTGTTTAGATTTAGGAAATCTCAAAACATATTCTCGCCAAAGAACTAAACTTGACCTATTTTGAATAAATTTGGTTTAGAGCACTTTCTTTTTAATCTCAAACATCACAAATGGTCAAAATTGAGTAAATTTTTTTAAATTTTCTCGAAATTTGATTTAACGTTTTTTACCATTTGCACCACGCGTAGTTCCAAAGGATTGATATCAAAGATATTTTTATCCAATTTTTAGAAAATGCCTTGTTATCAATTATTTTCCATTTCATTTTACCGATAACGTCTAGCTTATAATGTTCGGAGAGATGGTGACAAATACATTATTTATATATATATATATATATATATATATATATATATATATATATATATATATATAAGTTTGATAAACATTTTAACAAGAAATTGAATCCAGTCGGGGGAAAAAACTTATTTCTTACTCCCCACCACCATTTTAATTTTTTTTTTTAATGTCTGATCAGATTTAAAAAAAGTCCTTCTTCCCAAATTCAGTCAATAAAATGGCCGACAATAAAGCGGTCCCGGTCAGATTCGGATTTTGTATTAATTTAAGCACTTAGTTACTATTACAAAGAATTATGTTAACACATTAGTGTACACAAAACTGGTAATGATACTGATTTATTAATCATCGTACAATGCCACACAAAAATAATAAAACGCACAAAATAATACAAACATAACCTTAAACCTACCTTACAAAATTAAAAATAGGCTACTAAAACACAAATTAATGATTAAAAAACAACAAAAACATGAATTTTATTCTTAGAACTGACCATTAGATTTTCGTAAATGCCAGGCAGATTTTAGTATTTTATAAATACATATCACAAATTGAAAATAAATTAAAACTATATGGTATACCTTAGCATAGATCAGGTATCTTTAACATGAAAAGGAAAAAGAATTTTGAATTGTCGTTTATCCAAAAAAGGAACAATGCTTTTATAAAAACAGCATGTCCATCCATTCCTTTTCATAGTCGCAATGTTTTTTAATTTTTTTATCCATAGCCAACACTTTAATTATGCTCAGAGTCCTCACATCACATAAAAGTGCATTTTCAGAAAAACTAGTTTCATTTTAAACCTCTGCAAACTTATAAATTCTAGTTTACTAAAAATACAAAATTAGAAATTCTACAGTTTTATAAATTATTATTTACTGTAGATTATAATATGAGTTAGTGTTAACAAAGTTTTTGGGGGTAAAGTAAATGTTACTAGTGATAAAACAGTGCATATTACAATGTCTTATTACAGTACTCCTGTCTTGATTTTTTGTGAAAAATAGTTGTTTCCTTATGTAAATGGTGCTTCTCCATAAAAAAGAACAACAACGCTATTAGAGTAGTATTTGTATGATAGTTTGTTTTTTACTCACCTTATCAGCCTATAGTTTTCCATATTTAGATCTTATTTCTTTACAGTGACAAGCTGATTAAACAGGAAGTTTTAATAACAGTTGACACTTCCTAAAGTAAACCGTTACACAAAGTTTACTTTTATACTAGTCTTACCTTTTACAAAATTAGGTATTACTAATTGCAACTTTAAGCGATAATTTTCATTATTTACCTTTATTTTATCCTAATGAACATAATGATAGACTTGCTGAAAATTTAATGTAGATTCTGAAACAGGTGTCGAACTTTACAAAATATTGACTGAAAGCCAAGAAAATGCAGTTTTACTGGCAGAAGTACCGATTTAAAAAATAGCTATAACAATTTTTTAAACCAAGTTTTTAGAGTAAAAAATTGTAATATGTCCCGTTTTATGACTAGCAGTATGTACTTTATTCTAAGAATTGTTTAACTAACTTTGATTCATCTGTATTAAAATCTATCTTTAACATAACGCAGCTTCCTCAGTTATCAAATTCATGCCAAATTTATATTTATTTTCTTTATTGAAACCAAGATATTAACTTCCACAGTAGTTAGTGAATTAAAATATTAAGTTATATGAAGATTTGTTGTTGTTATTTTACAAATTTGTTGTTTTAATTTTTTTAAGTTATTAGGTATGTTTTAAGTAATTCCAAAATTGTATTAATATTAAACAAGCCTTTACATTAGTTTAGTGAATAATTCAGATTTTGTTTTCCGTTTAAATTGGTATTATTTTGTTTCTTTATAGTTTATCACGTTATATTTTTATTCTAATTTAAATAGTTTAAAACAAAATACATATTTTCATAGATTAGTTGCAGGTACGAGGTTCTTACTTAATGTTATAGCCCATTCCACACCCATGTGGCCTCAAGCTGACAGACTGATACATCTGTAGGGTGAGAGAGTTTGTAGTTTTGTTAGATTTGATTTACCTGTTAATATTAGTTTAAGGCTAGCACACTATTATTATGTTACCAGCCATGTTATCAGGCTGTTTAATGGAATAAATTAAATAATAAATGTATCACTTATTGTGTAAGTTATTATTGGTACATAGTTATTGTTTCTATAATTCTGGTTAAGGAAATTATCAATTAATATTGTGCTCATTTAAGATTTTATTTTACAATATATTTACTTTGATAATTGTCTTTTCCTTGAAGGCTCTATTCCACCCCTCCCACCTTATTGGATTTATCTCCCATAAGAATAATGCTATACTTAAGAAGTTGTACTGGTGTCAATTTTCATCTCCGAATTATCGTTATAAGATAATTTTAAAGATCACGTGAACGCGGATGTTTCCCTTTTTAAAATTTGGAATATAATCATTAGTCGTTGAACAAATGGAGGGAAAATTTATAAAACGATTTTCTATTTTGCTATTTTTTGGGAATCAGTGAATATTTTCGAAAAATTCCAAAAAAAAAAAACTCATTGTTTTAAAATAAATACTGAGCTTGACTTGTGAGATAATATTAGATAGACTAAAACTCGAACTCAAGATCTCACAAAAATTACATTTACTTAACCAAACGCGTTTCAACGACAAGTCGCCATCTTCATTGATACATGAGCTACAATAACTAAACTATAACTGTGTTCGAGACTCAGTGTTTTATTATCTATTACAATAAATAATACCGAAGTGTCTAACTTAAAAAGTAGGGCAGATACAATGGATTAAATGAATTAATGTACACATGCGTACAAGGCTGTCCTCGCGTGGTTTGAAAGAGATCCACTCAGACGCGGAGGAATACAGCTTTTAGCACTGATGAGCGTGTTTTTAAAAATGTTTCATAATATTACTAAAATCAACAACACGTTAATTCTTAAAACATTTTGTAGGATTTTATATAATGTAAACTATTTTTGCTAAACATTTGCAATTCATTAATTTTTTTACATATAAAATATTGTTTACATATATTACTCACGTTAACCAAAATGACTAACGAATTCGAAATTGCAAGTATTACACCATTTCATTGTGTGACGAATAATATTCATTACATATACATGTTTTGTTTTTTTGTTCAGTTTTTATATCTTGGTTTAGCGAAAATATCTATACAAATTATAGCTACTGCGATTTCCTTTACGGCAACAAATATAGAACACATTTGGACTTTTGTATAATTGTTTGTGAAATTCCTACATCAGAGACAAATTAAATGTCAATCCACCCTACCTATACATGTAATGTATCTCCATTTTCTGTGGGTTTGGACGGTTTTGTTAATAGTTGGACAAGTTCGTTTTCCAAAACAATTAGTAGCATTTAAAAAAAATTTAAGTTAAAGAAAATGCAGTATTGATGTCAATTTATTTTTTTATTTTTTTAATGAGATTAAATAATAGGCTATATTCTTTGATTCGTTTTTAGTTCTTTCTATATGGAAATGTATGTCTTAAATTATAAATATTTCTAATTTGCCATTTTTTATTTCTAATACCTAAAATATAAATTTATTCTTAATATTGAATTTTTTTTAAATCTATAACATTAAATGTTGATAAGTTTATTATCTGCCGAGTTATTTTCAGATTATTACACAACAAAACTTAAAATATGCTACAACACAATATTTCAAATAGCTTTCTCTTCCTTAGGTTTTTCCCCTGATCAGTAGGTTACAATATACACTAGGTTTCGAATTGATATTAAATTATTCAAACACATAATTGTACAATTTAGGTTTTGATTTCACTAAAGAGGTGTTGATATAATTATAAATACATCTAAGATATAATATTTGTAATATATTCTAGAAATAATATACTAAGTGTTCTACATGGAGAGGGAGAGGGCATAAAATTTACTTGAAGGAATTTGCTTTAAGTAATTACGGAAGGAGGAATGGGCACCCCTGAGGTGAATATATTACAATTACCCAGACCCAGGAGAAGCATGCCCATCAGAGAACCACATTAACTTATATTGTAGAAGAACAGAAGATAATGAAAAATAAGATGTTGCCCAAACCTCTGTGTTAAGACAAATAAAATATTCTTGATATTATTTAGGAAGTCCACTTGGGCTGAATCATAGTCATTTCTAATCAGAGTCCGGATACGAATAAATATGAACGACGAAGCCCACCAAGACAGGATTACCAACACAACCGAAGCAAGTCTACGCCCATATCAACCACAATTTCTACCCTGAGCCTAGTTAAGACACGACCATATTGTTTAGTTACATAATTTAGTATTTGTATGTTATATTATTGTTATCAATTTGTACGTTTGGATGTGCAGAAAATAATACTTAGTAATAATGTAACGATATCAAACTAATCATTTACAATTAATAATATCAAAAGATAAATAGTTAATTAATTCATGTACAAAATAATAATAATAATAACAATAGTTAAAAAGAAATTCATATTGGAGAAAATGTAATGATGCCAGGTGCAGCTTGGGAAGGTTGGAATGTAACGGTACCAAGGGAAGTGTACAAGAAAAACAAAAGAAAACTGGACTTTAGCCTTGAAGGAGCAAACGCGCCTACACACTTAAAAAAAACAAGTAACGGGATAATTGGCCAAGGACAGATGTAAATAAAAATTGTATGAAAAAAGGAGAAAACAAGGGGGAAGTTAGCGTCCCTAACTGTACTTCAGAAAGGAAAACTTCCACTGTTTTCGAAAAATAACGGTTTGAAGAATGTAGGTCGACCAATGAGATGAGATCCCACTTTTAAAAAATCAACGGGCAGATTTTGAAACCCACCACTAAAAAGACAGAAACTATGTTTTAAAAAAGAATTAGATTTGAACGAATCAACGAAGAGTAAACCAACTCATGTTTCAAAAGAGGGGATGATATTCGGTAAGATCAAAAATTGGAAAAGAAAGTTAGTCGAGGACTGAAAGTCGAGGACGAGAGCGGAGGACTGCAGGCCGTCGAAGACTGTTGACCCAAGAGGCGAGTCGTCTCTGCGTCACCTTGTTAAAGGAGTTTTGTTTTAAGTCGAGTAGAAAGATAAAGTCTTAAACTGTTTGTTGACCAGAGGAGTTGGGCGTCTCTGAGTTAGTTAGCTGAAAGTCAATCAGCACAAATTTAGTACCAACGAGAAGTTAGTATTTCGTCGTCAGGAAGGAAGGCTACCAATTGCAGCTAGGACCATCCATCACCCAAGGAGTTCAATAAGGAATTTGTGAGTGCTTCGTTTGGTTAGTGAAAAGAAAATCCGGTGAAGTGATTAAAGCAGAGTCAGTGAAATTTGTGAAGTGTTATTGTGAAAAATTGACCAGTTGAAAAAGGAGCGAACCATTAATAAGTACAAAATTGTTAACTAATCTTTTATTATTAATCGTAAATTTCACTTCAATTGAGCCATCAAAGAATTCCCCCCGAGAAATTAGAGCTAGTGCTAATAAAAGTTTTAATTTTAATTTTTTTTTTTTTTGTAAAAGAGCAAGCCGTGGCAATAAATTATATGTTTAATGTTTAAAGTTTTAAATTTGTTTTTTTAAAAGAGCAAGCCGTGGCAATAAATTATATGTTTAATGTTTAAAGTTTTAAATTTGTTTTTTGTAAAAGAGCAAGCCGTGGCAATAAATGATATGTTCAATAATTAAAGTTTAAAAATTGTTTTTGTAAAGAAAAAAAAAAGCCGAGGCAATAAATTGTATGTTAAATGTTTAAAGTTTTAAATTGTTTTTCTTTGTAAAGAAAAATCAAGGTTTCATTAGTCAAAACTAAAAAAAATATAATCTTGGTAGAATAAGTGTTGATGTCAAAGAAGGATTTTAGAAAAAGTTTTGAATATTGTGTCAAATAAAAACTCATTGTAAGGAAATTAAAATTAGGTTAAGAAATGTGTGCAGAGTGAATGCAGTATAGTTAAGAACATATTAAGTTAATAAATGTAATTGTTTTTAATATTAAAATATTGTATTAAAGTATTTTATTTGAAAGGTAAAAAGTTGTGTTTTGCGTTTTATTAAAGAGGAGCTAGTTAACGTATGTTATATTTGACGCCCAATCGTAGGGGCTAGTTAGTATTTGTTATATATTTAATGCACAATCGTAGGAGAAGAGTTGATGTATGTTATAATAATGTCGTTTTGTTCCATATAATATAAGTAAAATTTATTATACAAATTAGTGAATTAAATGTTTCAATTATATGTAAAATTTATATTTCTGTAATAATGATAAAATTTATGGATATATATTGTAACGTTGAGAAGCCCTAAGTAAAAGCCTTGTCCAATTCAAAATGTTTAAACCTTGTCAGTTAGAAATAAATGTCAAACATAAACGTCACCCCAACACATAATAAATTTTGTTAAAGGATTTCTAAGGAAACAATACTTCGAAACTACAAAATTATTGAAAGGGCGAGGGCAGCGTGACAAATTAAATAGGAAGAGTTGAGTTATGTAATGTGACAACATGGGAAATTAGAAAGTTTGTGTACGCCCAAGTTAACAAAAGAAAAAGAGACAAAAAACTAGGCAGAGGTACGTTGAACTCAGCTAAGAAACAAGATTTAACGAACTTTGAAAGACGGTTAGAGTTTGAAAAATCAAATCCAACCAACCAAAAAGAAGCGTCATCCAGAAATAAGCGAAGAAGGGGTAAAACGGGAAAACTCTGCGTAAGAATTCAAAAATCAAAAAAAGCAGTGAAGAACGAGCGTCGCAAGGGAGAGGAACTAGGAACAGGGCGAAGTTCGCCAAATCGTCGTAAAGTTGAAGAAAAGTTTTAAGTCATCGAATTATATTAAAATCATCGTAAAGTTAAAGAAGAGTTTTGATTAATTGACCAAGAATTCAAGCAACAGAGTGAGGTAGTTCAAGCTTCGAGATCGTCAAAGTGCCTATAAATTGGATTAAGTTTCTTGTGATATCTGCCATAAGTTCGAGGGATCATCTCACCTGTAGAACTCCAAGAAGACATCATTCCATGCTACTGAACCACGATAAGTTATCTGATTAGTTATTGTAGTTTTTACTTCAGGTTACCAAAGAAACCACGCCCCACTTTAAATAAAATCTGAGCTAGGCCGAGAGCCATTTAAACTTAAATTTTCAAAGAGCAATCAAAGTAACTTCATTATATAATTGGTAAATTATACCTGGCGCCCAACAAATCAATAAAACAATTGAGATATTAAAATATAAAGACTAAATTAAAATTACAATTAATGATACGATTTTGATGCACCTAATAATAATAATAAAATTGCTATGTTCTAGAATTAAGTATTTCATTGTGTTATAAATGTTTATGTCTAGTTTAAGTTGAATGGATGAGATTTAGTGATAAGATGAATAAATTTGAATACTCATATGTGCATCAAATAATTTGAAGATTTAATTAATTCAACTGTTATATATTGGCACCCAACTTTAGGTGCAAATTGTATTTTAAAGAATAAATAATTTTAAATATGATAACGTAGTTGTGTTTTAATCAAAGTAATTAATTAAAAATAAATAACAAAGGTTATAATTGGCGTCCAACTCGTGGTTTAATTAAAATTAAAATTTAGTTCACGTGGTGTAACCTGAAGGTAGCATTATAAGATAAGAGACAGAAAGACTATTAGATATAATTAAATTAATGTTAAGACGTAGTAATAGGATAAAAAATTATAAAAAGATGGCAAATAACCAAATAACAATGGGGTTTGATGAGGAGATTAATAATCAAATGGGGATAGAATCAGAAATGGATAGAGCTATAGGGATTAATAATAGTGAAAGTAATACTAATGAGGGTAATAATTCAGGGGAGAGTGAAAATTTAAAGGTGTATGGGACCCCAACGGTAGGATTAAACGAATTAATCGAAATCCTTAATAAAAAATTTGATGAAAGTAATAAAAATGCGGAAATCCTAAAAACAAGCATCGATAAAAAATTTGAAGAAAGTAGTAAAAATGCGGAAGCCCTTAATAAAAAGAATTTCGAAGAAATTAATAAAAATGCGGAAATTCTAAAAGCAAGGCTCGATAAAAAATTCGCAGAACAAAATAAAAAGCTCGAGGAAAATAATAAAAAATTAGAAGAACTTAGTGGCAATGTTAGTCAAAATGCGGAGACAATGGACCGAAAATTTAATGAATTTGCGGAGAGATTCGAGAACAAGCTTGAAGAAATTAAATTAAGATCGGATACCACAGCCGAGACAATTAGGACGGAAATGAATGATAAATTAAATAAAATTGAAGAAAATTTCACCGATAAATTAGGTAATAAGTGCGAAGATTTAAGAGAAAATTTAAAAGAAATTGCAAGTAAAGTCGTGGAAGTAGAAAAGGATGTGCAAGAGAGCATTAAAGAAATCGAAATCACCGTAAACAAAAATTTAACTGAAAATCAAATTAACGTAGACGCTCAGATTGATAAGGTAAAGGAAAGTCAAGCTAGATCTAATAATAAAATTCTAGAAATCGAATCACAATGCCAAGAAAATTCACAAAAAATTAACCAATATCAGAAACAAACGGACGAAATGACAAATAAAGTGACAGAAGTAGATGAAAGATTAAGTAATTTAAAAACAAGGGATGGTATCATAATAAGGGAACCAGAGATAAGGGATATTAGTTTTACAGGAAAAGAAAGATTCCCAATGCAATTTTTAAGGATCATAAAAGAAGTTAGCGTTAGTTACACACATCAAGGGAACATGTATTGGTTAGATAGATATTTAAAAGATGAAGCATGTGTATGGTGGTTTCTACACCGTAGGGAAGTTAAAAACTTCGAAGATTTTGAAAAAATATTTATGGATAAATATTTTAACGAAATGATACAAGCAAACATCCGAGACAGGTTGGAATTCGGAAAGTTTAAAGGAAAAATTGGGGATGAAGCTATCACATATGTGGAGAACATGATGTTGGAATGTTCAGAGTTAGAACCGCCGATTTTAGAAGCCCAGTTAGTCCAAAAAATCGCTAAACACTTTCACCCAACTACACTAATTGCTGTTATCACCAGGGGTGTGAAAACAAAGCAGGAATTTGTAAAACTATTGATGGAATTCCGACAGGCAGATGTACGACACATTAATAGTTACGAAGAAAGAAATGGTAATTATAAGGCATCCTATCCACGCGACGAGAGAGAGGGAGAAGTTGTAAACAGGCCTTGGGGACAAATGAATGGGTACAACAGTAGACATTTACCGTTACGTCAGAATAGGGATGTTTACAGAAAACCAGATGTGCGTGCCGACATAAAAAATGGACCAGGGAACCGTTGGGAAGGTCGACAACCTGCAGACAGGGACGGAAGAGGGCAAAAGTGAAAGTTGGAATGGAATGTAGACCTAGCGGATAAGAACAAGGCAACCATAAATACCTTATTCACCGATTTAAAAGATTATTTAGAGGACAATCACGACACAAGCGATATAATTAATGACATTAATAAATGTCCAGAAATTAAGTTAGTTTTTAATGAGTGTGTACAGGTCAGAGCGTTAATCGATACAGGTTGTGAGGTAAATTCGATATCTGAATCTTTCTACAACACAAATAAATTAAATTTAGGAGTTTTTGAAGAATTACCGGTAGCAGGAGTAAAAGTTATTGGAGCATTAGGTCTGCGTTCCAAAAGTGTTAAAAAACAAATTTTCATTAAAGTTAAGTTAGGAACAGAATTAATCGCCGTGCATTTTATAATAGTACCAGAACTAATTCGAGATTGTATACTTGGGTTAGAGTTTTTATCAAGAAATCATGCAATCGTCAATTTTATTAATAATAAGTTAGAAATAGGAAATAAATTAAACTATGGAGTTGGTAGAAAGGAAATTAAATTCGAGGATTCGTCAGAAGTTAATATTGAAAGTTTGAATAATTGCCTACAAATTGAAGAGGATAAATATGAATTTGATATAAACAAAATAAGCAATTTGGAACATGTACCACTTGAGAATAGGCAGCGGTTATACAGCATATTTAATAAATATAAAACAGTTTTCAGCAAAAAACCAGGATTAATTTCAACTTATTACCATAAATTTCAAGTAACTGATAGAACACCATACTGTCAGAGGAGTTGGCCAGTAGCAACTAAGTTTAGAGAAGCCGTTGATGCAGAGATTCAGAGAATGCTAAGTTATGGGATCATCGAGAGAGCAAACAGCGCATACATTAATCCTATAGTACCTGTATGTAAGAAAGATGGGAGCGTAAGGATCTGTTTAGACGCCAGGACTATAAATGCGAGAACCATACCGGATTACGAAGGGATTCGACCAATCCAAGAGTTATTGACAATCGGTAAGAAGATCAGTTGGATGAGTAGTTTAGACCTAACTAGCAGTTTTTGGCAAATCCCGTTGCACGAAGATTGCAAGGATTTCACGGCATTTCTGTACAAAGGATTGTGCTACAGGTACAAAACCGTTCCGTTTGGGTTGAGCACAAGCTTAGCAAGTTTAACGCGAGGTTTGGACTCAATTCTGACGGAAGAAGTTAAAAGGAATCTAATTATGTATGTGGACGACTGTTTATGTATTTCGCAAAACTGGGAAGATCATGTGAACCAATTAGAAAAAATATTAAAGGTATTTCAAGACGCCAACTTAACAGTAAATTTTGAGAAATCTATGTTCTGCAGGAAAGAAATAGATTATCTAGGTTTTGTTATCACCACAGATGGTATCAAACCGCAAGAGCAAAAAATGATGGCAATTCAAAATTTTCCGCGTCCTAAGACACCAAAACAATTAAAAAGCTTTTTAGGATTAACAAATTTCTACCACCGGTTTTCAAAAAATTACGCACAAACAACAGCTCCATTACAAGGACTACTGAAGAAAGGAACAAAATTTAAATGGACAAATAGTATTAACCAGAGTTTTTTAGCTGTAAAGGAGGAATTTATTGAGGCTGTAACGTTAAAGCACCCAAATATGGAAAAGATGTTTTACTTACAGACAGATGCGTCCGATATTGCGTCAGGAGCACAACTGTACCAACTCGATGACCAGAATAACATTGCTGTAGTAGGATTTACAAGCAGAACATTTAAAGGGGCTGAGAGATTTTATAGCACTGCCGAAAAAGAATTGTATAGTGTAGTATTAGGATTAAGGAAATTTAGGAATTATTTATTAGGGAGAAAAATAACCGTTATAACTGACAATAAGGCGATCACTTTCATTAACCAATGCAAACTACTTAACGCTAGAATGACGAGGTGGATCTTATTAATTCAGGAGTATAACATCCAAATTCGACACTGCAAGGGAAAAGAAAATATTGTTGCAGATACATTGAGCAGATTCCCAGAGGATGGAGAATGTTCACAAGAAAATGGGGAGGACCGACTTGTACAAATCCAATTAGTGTTACAGAAGTTTAATCCAGAAGTGGGCGAACAGTTACAAAATATAGAAGTTTTACAGAAGAAGGATACAAAATTTAGGAATATAGTAGGTAAATTAGAAGAAAATGATCCAAAAATTTTAGAATGTTATAAATTGTTTGAAAAAAAATTATTTCGCAAGGAAAGAGGAATGTGGAAATTAATGATTCCAGAAAAATTCATTGAAGTATTAATTAAGGAAATTCATGAAATTTGCGGACATATAGGAATAAGCAAATGTTACCATAATTTTAAGGAAGATTTCACGGGAGACAAAGTCGCTAAAAAGGTCAGGGATATAATAATTAAATGTTTACGATGTCAAAAATGTAAACATGACAACAAAGGTAGAAACGCAGAACTTACGCCTATTATACCAAAAGGTAAGGGTGAACTAGTGTGTGTAGACTATTACGGACCATTGCCTCGGTCAGTCTACGGGTCAAGGTACATCTTAGTAGTGATTGACGCATTTTCTAAATACACAAAATTGTATAAGGTAAAAAACACAACAACCGTAACAACATTAAATCAAATCAGGAAATACATTAAAGAAGTCCAATTACCAAAATACATACTTTCGGATAATGGTACACAATTTACATCCAAAAAATGGACAGAAGGGTTACAAGAACTGGGAATTAGACAAAGAACCGTTGCAATACGAAATCCACAAAGCAACTTGGCGGAGAGAGTAATGCGAAATCTAGGTCAACTTTTCAGGATCCTGTTACCTGACAATCACCAAGAATGGGGAAGGCTACTTGAAACTGTGGAAAGTTTCATGAACGAATCATACCATGATACAATTGAGTCAACACCATTAGAAGTACAATTTAATACACGTCCGACACGAATTTGGAAAAAATATTTAATTAATCCAGGCAACACAGAAACAAACGACATTGACCACGGAGAAATATACTTACGAATTAAAAATAAAAGGGAAAAATTCGCTAAGAAGTTCAATGAACTACATCCACCAACCGAATATCAGATAAATGATTTAGTACTAGTAAGAGCTTGTATTCCGTCAAGCACAATTGAAAAACGATATCACAAGTTCTGTGAACTATATGAAGGACCATACACCGTAATCTCTAAGATAGGAAAAACTACTTATAAGTTAGCTAGTATTAAAAATAATAAAACTCACATCCGAGGTATATTTAATTGTAGATTATTAAAAAGGTTTCATAATTAATTAGAGAGTTAAGTAAACAAAAATAAATGAATTTAACTGTAAAATAAAATGTAAACAAACACATGTCCTACAGTTGAAGAGGGTCAAGGGAACAATGTTAATTGGGGTTTACAAGAAGGGTTTGTTGACGTGGGATTCTAGACAATGCCATTGTTAAGAAAAAAGGTTGACCGCAGTTTAGGTCATAAAGTCATTTAAAGGGACAGTAATTCTAATGGGTTTTTAAATGAGAGTAAGAGTAGGTCATAGTCCATGTTACGATATGTATATGTGTATTATTAAAATAAGTTTAGTGTAAAGGTGTATCAAAAGCAAATTTTATCATTAATTCTGCAATTAACATAAAATTTCTTGGGACTTATGTAACGTTGAGAAGCCCTAAGTAAAAGCCTTGTCCAATTCAAAATGTTTAAACCTTGTCAGTTAGAAATAAATGTCAAACATAAACGTCACCCCAACACATAATAAATTTTGTTAAAGGATTTCTAAGGAAACAATACTTCGAAACTACAAAATTATTGAAAGGGCGAGGGCAGCGTGACAAATTAAATAGGAAGAGTTGAGTTATGTAATGTGACAACATGGGAAATTAGAAAGTTTGTGTACGCCCAAGTTAACAAAAGAAAAAGAGACAAAAAACTAGGCAGAGGTACGTTGAACTCAGCTAAGAAACAAGATTTAACGAACTTTGAAAGACGGTTAGAGTTTGAAAAATCAAATCCAACCAACCAAAAAGAAGCGTCATCCAGAAATAAGCGAAGAAGGGGTAAAACGGGAAAACTCTGCGTAAGAATTCAAAAATCAAAAAAAGCAGTGAAGAACGAGCGTCGCAAGGGAGAGGAACTAGGAACAGGGCGAAGTTCGCCAAATCGTCGTAAAGTTGAAGAAAAGTTTTAAGTCATCGAATTATATTAAAATCATCGTAAAGTTAAAGAAGAGTTTTGATTAATTGACCAAGAATTCAAGCAACAGAGTGAGGTAGTTCAAGCTTCGAGATCGTCAAAGTGCCTATAAATTGGATTAAGTTTCTTGTGATATCTGCCATAAGTTCGAGGGATCATCTCACCTGTAGAACTCCAAGAAGACATCATTCCATGCTACTGAACCACGATAAGTTATCTGATTAGTTATTGTAGTTTTTACTTCAGGTTACCAAAGAAACCACGCCCCACTTTAAATAAAATCTGAGCTAGGCCGAGAGCCATTTAAACTTAAATTTTCAAAGAGCAATCAAAGTAACTTCATTATATAATTGGTAAATTATACCTGGCGCCCAACAAATCAATAAAACAATTGAGATATTAAAATATAAAGACTAAATTAAAATTACAATTAATGATACGATTTTGATGCACCTAATAATAATAATAAAATTGCTATGTTCTAGAATTAAGTATTTCATTGTGTTATAAATGTTTATGTCTAGTTTAAGTTGAATGGATGAGATTTAGTGATAAGATGAATAAATTTGAATACTCATATGTGCATCAAATAATTTGAAGATTTAATTAATTCAACTGTTATATATTGGCACCCAACTTTAGGTGCAAATTGTATTTTAAAGAATAAATAATTTTAAATATGATAACGTAGTTGTGTTTTAATCAAAGTAATTAATTAAAAATAAATAACAAAGGTTATAATATATATATATATATATATATATATATATATATAATGTAAGAAAGTTAGCATACTATTTGAGCTTTGTTTTTATATTATTATTATTTTGTAGTGATGATTACTATATATTGATAACTTATCAACAGTTCCGAGTTTTTCTAATTTACATACATTAATTGTTTAAAATATTTCAACTAATAACAGTAGTTGTTATAAGACAATGCAAATATTCGAGGGTAACATTTATTTATATTTAATTGTAATTACTTTAACGTTTTGTTTTATTAGAAACTTAGTGGGTTTTTAGTTTGTTTAACCTAGTTTATTATTAACAACTAATAACAGTAGTTGTTATAAGACAATGCAAATATTCGAGGGTAACATTTATTTATATTTAATTGTAATTACTTTAACGTTTTGTTTTATTAGATACTTAGAGTTGTTTATTATTGTGAAAGTTTCTATATACGTATACTAAGTTTCTAGTTATGCTAATTATTAATTTGTTACTTTGATTGTATGTTATTTGTGTTTTTATTAATTTGTATGCTAATTACTTATTGATGAATGTGTTGTAGAGTATGAGATTTTACTATAAACTAACATTTTATAAGAAATAAACAGCCACAAAATGTTAAAATTTTTAAACTTTTTTATTTTTATTTTTTGAATGTATCGGATATTATTTGACTGACAAATATGAAACCAGCCTTATAAAATATAAATGAGAAATTAGTTTTGACAATTTCTGTTGAGAAACAAAAGTTATGATAATATAATTTAGATAATTAGACCCATGTTATGGGCTCAGAAATTTACGGTGTCGTAAGGTTAATTTGGGGGTTACAATTGATTCTGGTTACGAAAGATACGAGGAAACAAATTATCAAAAAAACGCCGGTCATATTTCAAAATGACTGTTCTTAAATAGTTTTGAAAAATACGAAAATGAACCCTATTGTCGCTATTGTTCACATGTAAATAGTATATATAGTGTTATGCGATGGGTCAAAAAATCGAAGTCTAGTTTTGTTATCGAATCCCTTTTGAGGTCCCCTGAGTCCAAAAAGTTAGGTTTTAGAATATTGTCTGTCTGTCGTAAGTTCTTCAGATCAAACGCGTGGACCGAATTTAATCAAATTTGTTATGTGGCCATATTTTGGCATTATCTCAGAATTATTATTATTTTTTAATTTTGTTAACTCAAAATTGGAGGGTATATGCTATAAGGAAAACACTAAATTACGATTTTCTCATAATCGGATTAAAGATTTTCTTTGCGAATGTGTAGCTTCTAAGAGATCAAACAAAACATATCGGTTGCCATCTCTCCAAAAATGTAGTTTTACGAGTTATAAAAAAATCAATATTCAGTCATGGATCCACAGATTTCGTTCAGATTTTATTAGAATGTGAAGATTAATAATACAAATCCGTGTGCTAAATCTCAAGTAAAAAAAAGTAGTTCATGACAGAAATAAATAATAAAAATAAAATTTAACCTTAACCGCGTCAACCTCGATGTTTACCAAATACGGTTTACGGTCGTGTTTATGGTAAAAGAGAAGCAAGTTTTGACCCTTATTGAAATATATAACTATTTTTTCATGGCCATCGTTCATAGTTCTTATTCATTTTTTTCATTGATAACTACCTAACCGAAATTTTTGGTGAGGATTTGTTTTTGTTGGTTTTTATTTGGTTTTAGGGATGGGAGAAGATGAAGTTCATCTAATGATTTTTTTTACCATATTTACTATTAATATTATTTTAATATCAATAACAATATTTGTACCTTATTATTCTTTTACTCTCGTTCATAAATTTAATAATTAGCAGTACCGTAAATGTATATATCACTAAGGCTTTGTCATGTCACAAATAAAATACATCATAATTAATTCCAAATATTACCAATTTAAAAATAGATCACCAAGACTTCAAATGCTCTATAAAATTTTTTTTTCTATGTGTAAAATATAGTTCGACGTAGTTAAATTATTCTAAAACATTGGCTACAGCGTCAATACTGGTTTCATAAAGTGGAAGAAGAACGAAATAGTTACTGTAAATTTTATACACGTTAACTTAAGGCCAATAAAAAATATAATATTCATAGTGTGTTAATACATTTTAGATAATTATTCGGATTTATAGGCTACTTGAAGTCAACAAAATCTATAATCCAAAGAAGCTCCGCGCCCCGAACAGTGGTCTAGTGCAGGGTATTGTGCAACTAAGCAAATGTGAGTTGAAGGTCAAAAGTATCGAATACGTAGTGAATTAAAAATATAAACAAACAGCAGTTCCAAGAAAGGATGCCAAATTATAAGAGCGACAGAGATGGTTGATCTACACCCATGTATAGCCTAGCCTAATGTCTACTTTTTTCCTGCTCTTGGAAATGAAACTAGGGCTATTTTGTGCAACGGCCGTCGCGCAATATAGGTGCCGTGCCCTGATTGGTGTCGATTCGGTTATTTCATTTCACTCTCACAGAGCCTGAAGAAATTGAAAGAAAATATTTCTAAGAATGGTTATTTCTATTTAAACAAATAATGGTTTGTATAATGCACGGTTAGGACTTAAGGTTGATTGCTTTTCCGAGTACAGCAGATAAAGGGATATTACAGTAAACATTGAATTCTACTGGCTAAATGTTCTATGACATCTTTTAGTCACGAAATATTTATTACAAACTCAAATACGTTGACATTGCTCAAATTCTTACTGTCACTGACTCTAACCTTTTAAATGTTTAGACAAACTTTTAGTAGAATGTTTATATTTAATTGTACTAAATGGTTCTTACCTAATATTTAAAGTAAATTTATTTATTTACTTTGTACGTGTCCTGATGATTACAATTGTACAGTATGTGAATGTGTGAGTGTGAATTGTTTTTGTTATTATAATATATATAATTAATTAGAGGTTCACCTTAAACCTATTTTCTCCTCTTAATTTTGATCCTTTCAAAATTTGATCCTTTCAAAAAAAGGGTACCATTCTAAATGATGGTACCCTTTCAGCAGGGTTAGCCTTCAAGGGTACTTAATTTACTTCACACTAAATTATCCGTAATATAGAAAAATTCATAAGCATATATAAGTTAGTACTTTCTGATATCTTAGTTATAATAAGTTGTCTTTTCAATTTTAATTTCATTGTTACAATTATAATTTAAATTAATAATATTAATTTGTAAAATCTATTAGTATTTATCAGTGGTCATCGTAACTTTATACATTTATTAAAAATTCCTAAAATACTTCACATGCACTACGCACTCAAATGTACATTTATACCAAGGTAGTATTAAAATCACATCCTCTAATTAAAAAATCATTAAGTGGGTAATTGTGAATTTTATTTTTAAAATATTTGATTTTTCAGACAAGATCTGTAAAAAGTATAATCATAAATAAAGTAAGTCTCATAGCTGTTTAAAACTGATACTTATTGACACATATATACAGGGTGTCAGCTTAGTAAGTAGATACCCTCTATAATTTTCTTTGTATTGATGAACCAATCATATGCTCGGTGTGCGGCATTTATATTTTGAATGTGTCGGACAACTTGACTGCTGTTATCTAGTGCCCTCTTTCCAAAGCCCAACAGCACGGATCATGCAAATTTGTTGTGCAGTTCAATTAAAGTTAACATAAAAATGCTAAAATTATGTAGTCGCATAAGAATATAGCAACATTGAATTAATTACGTCAAATTAAGTTTAAACATTAGTTGTGTTAATTCAATTTGTTTTCATTAATATATCCTTCTAAATATTATGTAGTCACATAAGAATACATTGAATCAATTACGTCAAATTAAGTTTAAACATTAGTTGTGTTAATTCAACTTGTTTTCATTAATATATCCTCTATTAAGACACTGTAATCACATACCAATATCAGAACAATAAATTACGCAAGTAAAACTAAATATAAACAATAGTGCGTTAAGTCAATTTTTCATTGACATATCATAATAATAGCCACATAAGATAGCCTATTTCATTTCGGTAGAATTAAAAGCTACTGAATACTATACCATTAACCTCAAGTAACTGGATTTTATTTTTGGATTAACTTCATCCGTATTCCGAAGATCTTATTTCGTATTTATTTCGGAATTCATTTCACTTCGTAATAATTGCACTTTATTTAGTATCCCATTCATCCTAGGATGGTTTCATTACAAGTAGCTATATCCTATTCATCCTAGGATGGTTTCATTACAAGTAGCTATATCCTATTCATCCTAGGATGGTTTCATTACAAGTAGCTATATCCTATTCATCCTAGGATGGTTTCATTACAAGTAGCTATATCCTATTCATTCTAGGATGGTTTCATTCTAAGTAGCTATATCCTATTCATCCTAGGATGGTTTCATTACGAGTAGCTATATCCTATTCATCCTAGGATGGTTTCATTACAAGTAGCTATATCCTATTCATCCTAGGACGGTTTCATTACAAGTAGCTATATCCTATTCATTCTAGGATGGTTTCATTACAAGTAGCTATATCCTATTCATCCTAGGATGGTTTCATTACGAGTAGCTATATCCTATTCATCCTAGGATGGTTTCATTACAAGTAGCTATATCCTATTCATCCTAGGATGGTTTCATTACAAGTAGCTATATCCTATTCATCCTAGGATGGTTTCATTACGAGTAGCTATATCCTATTCATCCTAGGATGGTTTCATTACAAGTAGCTATATCCTATTCATCCTAGGATGGTTTCATTACAAGTAGCTATATCCTATTCATCCTAGGATGGTTTCATTACGAGTAGCTACATCCTATTCATCCTAGGATGGTTTCATTACAAGTAGCTATTTCCTATTCATCCTAGGATGGTTTCATTACAAGGAGGGAAATACATACTCACAAGTCACACTTTTTTTTAAATTATACAAATAAAATTATAGTATTGCAAACTACTCCATTAATTTTAGAGTAATCTGCACCAGTAACTAGAGCCTAAACAGTCGATGTATTTTTTAAGGGACTTCAGAAAACTTTTACAGATATGAATTCATCACAATCAAAAGATGTGTTAAAATAATCTCTGTGGGCTATAGGCCTACGGATGAAATTGTATTTTCACAAACTTTCATAACCACCATTTTTGGACAGTATCACAATTTTCAATTTTAATTTTGGGTTACACAGAACCTGATTATAAATCAAAAATTTAGGACAGAGTTATAGGCCTATATTTTGTATAGGCCTATATTTTATGTTCAAAAGGAGCAAAGGATTTTTTTCTTAACGTCTTTAACTTCAGGGCCATTGGACTAATAACTACAGGGGAGTAGGCAACACACGGAAAATACTATGTCGTCAACAGGGGGCGAACCTACGTAACCTGTCACCAGCTCACTTAAAAATGTTGTATGTTCTCGGCCCTTTTGAACGTTACCTACTACAATTTTGTTCGTCGTCCGTTATAAAATGTTGTATGTTCTCAACTTACATTATCGAGCGTTAGTTACCCAAATTTTGTTCATCGTCCGTTATAAAATGTTGTATGTTCTTAACCCCTTTAATCGAGCGTTAGTTACCCAAATTGTGTTCGTCGTCCGTTATAAAATGTTGTATGTTCTCAACCCCCTTTATCGAGCGTTTGTTACCCAAATTGTGTTTTTCGAGCGGTATAAAATGTTGTATGTTCTCAACCCCTTTATTGAGCTTTAGTTACCCAAATTGTGTTTTTCGATCGGTATAAAATGTTTATGTTCTTAACCCCATTTATCGAGCTTTAATTACCAAAATTGTGTTTTTCGAGCGGTATCAAATGTTATATGTTCTCTGCACCCTTTAAAGATCGACTATTGGTATTATAGGTAGCCTACATCCTTATACACACTTTAGTTTTCGGAATAAGAAATACACGCACATTTTATTTGCCGTCTGTCCATGCACTCTTCTCACTATATGAGGGTGACGTATCTCGAAATTCAATAAATATATTTCAATGAAATTAGCACAGATAATCATATCAAAGAAATTGTAAATAATCCTTTAACTTGTTTTATAATAAAAGAAATTTTGTATGTTTTAAAAAATATTTATAATATGTAGTTTCCAGTGCGTTTTAGTAGTAGTCGAAATTTCGATCCGATTTAATTCAAACTTGGCATGCAGACGTAGGCTACATTAGGCCCATAAATTAAGAAATATTATATCTATTTTAGATTATATTAAAATTAGTGGTTAAAGGGGTTAAATCTGTCCCGAACATATCAACAAGTTAGTATGAATTGAAGACAGTCTTGGCCAAAGTCATCTGAAATTTGTTTTGTAAAGAAGAAAATTTTATTGAGCTCTTTTCGATCATCAAACACTGAAGAGTAATTTCACAGAATGGAACCAACTGCCTTTAGGATATCAGTAAAAGTCGATTATTCGCTACCAAGCTCAGCTAATTTTAATGCTATTTTTTGAAAACTGAGATTTTGGGAGTCGCTGTCATAAAAAGCAAGTATCGTCGAAAATCAGTATGGTACAGGAATTGAACGGTGGCTATGTCAAGTATATGCTTTGACCAACTAGTTCAACCGTAATAAGTTATGATTTATTTATTGCGTGACATGATTTTTCAAAATAATTATTTCTTACAAAAATCATTTGTAGGTTTGAAATACCGGTTTCATTAATTTTGCCTACCATACAAACTGGTAGGTAGGCCTATGTTCTGATATGAGCGCTGTGGATAAATCATGATACACTGGTACACTAAATGCGCTGTCAACCGATAACGTTTGGGAACCAGTGGTCTACAATTTTTTTTTTTTTTTGTGGAATATAGATATGAAATCTGTTTTTGAAGAACCTATTACAGTCTATCAACTGGTTTGAAAACAAATACTTTTAAGAACATAATATCGACACCTATTCACAGCCAAAACTAATTCAAAATTTATTCTTAGTGAAACTAGAAAATCGTTTTCAGTTGAAAATACAGTGAAAGTAAAATTTGGTACATGAAACTAATAAACGCTGAATATCAGTGAAAGATGATAATTCGCTGCTAAGATATGTAACTCTTTGCGACGTAATATCTGTAGGAAATTGCGTAATTGGCGGTTGCTATAATAAAAAGCAAGTGCTGAAAATCAATGTAAAACAGGAATTGAGGCTATTTGTGTCTACGAAGATTTAAGATGCAAAGTGAACAACAGACTTGGCTCACTACTAATTACCATTTATTTATTAAATGATACGATTTTTCACAATATGTACTTATTTAATACTGTTTAAATTGTTTGTGAAATTGAAATAAGTGTTTCATTTTTTAACATAACCTACCTAACCGTAGCAACCGTGCATTGCAACTGTTAGTTAAGCCATTGGTTTGAATTTGGGTGACTTGGAAACATCTCGATAGCTTAACCGAAAACGTTAGAGAAGAACCTTGTTAAGCGTAACTGCCTGGAATGTTACCTGTAAAACTAGTGTTATTGTAATACGACATGACTATCTTAGTTGTGATCACTTCTCCCATCTAAGTTTACAAATTTTAGCTTACTTACGTTTTTAATTTTCAGTTTTAAAATCATCTATTTAACAAGGGCCTATTTCCAACTCTGTTGGGCATTGATTTACATTTAAAGTTACCCCCTTTTGTATCTCCTGAAAAAAGAATTATTTTTGAATGCAAACTGATTCACTCGTAGATTAATTTCGCAAAGTGTTAATTAAAGCAAGTATTTTCCCCGCGTAAAAATACATTTACTCGGACGTTCAGATAAATCCTTTTAAACGAGCAATTCTTATGTATTTGTAAATGTTACCTTGAAAATAGGCTTAAGAATTTCATGTGGTGAATTTTAACGATTTGGTTGCGAGAAATGATTTAGCTAGTAGAATTTGGGAAAACGGATTTAGGTAGTTTAATAACCAGATTGGTTTCTACGAACTAATCATCTACTAATAATAAAATAAATCTAAGAGGGGCACATTTACATCTCCAAAAAATAAACGTGATTTACGAAGTAGTAATAAATTAACGAATTTTTGTATAACCCCTAAACCGCGACATCCCTCCCTGTAATATTTTGGTTTGAAGGTTACCAACCGTCCTACTTATCTGTTATTGCAGACAGAATGTAAACAGTGATAATAAATGATTTTGTCACTACACTCCGTAATTGGCGGTCCTCACCACATTATCCTTAATTCTTGTTCCGTGGGTTTTTAAGTTTTATAAAACAATTTTCTCGACGATTCACATAGTAACCGTGAAATGTTAGAGCAGTATTTAACGTATAATTTATCATTATGTTTTGTGTTTCATGTTCAGAAAAGAATAAAATGTTATTCCAAAAGTTCTCACTATAATAAAAAAAAACTGATAATTTATCTTTGCTTCGATGATTTGATTTTAAATGTATATTTGTAATCTTAATGATTTTGATTTACAGTCACAAAAATAAATATTTGAAAATGACAGCGAAGTATGCAATTTTTTATACTCATGGTCCTAATTTAGGAAATGTATTAAGTATCTGGTGGAACTTTTTTTTTGAGATATTTCTATTTTTTTTCAATAATTCGGTCGTCAATTACAAGGTGACTGAAAAGAAATTAGCACACCCCCTCTTATATTTTAAATATTAAAGCTATATTTGTATTCTATATACGGATATCTCTTGAAATGAGGGGCTGGGGAGGGGGTTTTTCAAAAATTTCAAATGTCACGTATAGGTTTGTGATACATCATTTTAAACGTCTCTGTGAAAAAAGAAAAAAATTACATAAACTGTTTTTGTAAATAAAATAACTCTTTTGGCTGCCATTTTGGAGGGGGGGTGGTCGGAATTTAATTTGCTTTATGTCATTGTTCTTGATTCACAGAGACGTTTAATGTAAGGTGTCACAAGCCTATAGGTCCCATTTGAAAATTTTAAGCAACCCCACCCCAGCCCCACCGAATTAAAAATAGAATACCAAAACCTTTTCTTTTTTTAGGTTACTCCTCTCACCTAAAGAGATTGGCTCAAATACAATTCAAATATACGACAAAAAATTAGGAAAATAATAGTGGGTTGTAGTTTCTTTTCATCCACCAGGTATAATAAAATATCGAGCGTTAAAAATGTATATATATTTTACAATGTCAATAATTTCAGAAATCCTAAATGATAAATAAAATAAATTCCATTACATCGGTTGTGTTGACAATATCCACAAAGGTTGGTTATATAATAATATTTTACGACAATTTTTTTAAAGCATTAAATATTTGTTTCGAGAAGTTAGCACGTATGTAAGTAAACTAGAAAAAAAATATACGTACTGTAGGAATATCAGGCTTAGCTAAGCGTAGCTTGTGAAATGTTCTCTCTGTCCATATTACTATACTACTTCGCACATACACGGTTACTTACAAACTCAACGCCTCTCAGTCTATCGGTTTGTAAATTTATAACAAAAGAACCACTGATCCGATTTGTACGCTTTGTTTGTTCATAACACTATGTTTCATTAAAATTGGTTCACTAGTTTGCAAGTTAAAATAACATTTGTTCACGAGGGTGATACGAAAATCGAAATTTCCGACATATTTTACCCATTTTTAAAAACATTTCAGCGACAACATATGAATTGTCAGTGACGACAATGATATGAGGGTGGATAAGTAGACAAAGACCAACTGCCAAGGGGGCGGCGGCACGAGCAAAGGTGACGGACAAAAGTGCACCAACGATACTTTTCCCCTAAATCGCAGAATTATATTCTGTCGAATTACTGCATCCACATACGCAAATTATGAGTCCTCTGTGGATAGATGCATATGATTGTGAGCAATCGACATGAGTTAGGAACACGAAATAAAGTGTAACCCCACTAATTCGCACACAAAGAATCTTGTACAAATATTTTTTTTTTATTTCAATCACAAAAGAGCATATTTTGGTTTGTAGTGGTCTATTTCTAAGGTTTTTCAAATACAAACATCGGTCATTTGTTACATGTCCTAGAACCGATATTTTGATGTAGTGTTTTTTTAAAGATCTGTTGTCTTTTCAAAATGGCACCTCTAGATATCTGAAAATGTAGGTTTCACACGAATTTAAATTACAACTAGATCGTTCAAAATGACAAATTAAAACACAATAGTTATAATCAGCATACTAAGAACTTTTAAATGATTTATCACTTGGGTAAGTTTCAAAGTTTTCCTTGAAATCACCTAAACCCCAATTTAAATAGAATCCTCTTCATGTCGAAAATTTTTAAGTGTCAAGATTGATTAAGTATTATATCAATTTTAGGTAATGAAAAATCCAGCATTAATAAATGTATTTACATTTGTATGATACCTTATATGGTTTCTAAATAGCGGATAGAAAAATTTAGATACAAGTTCACTACATCCTAAAGGTTAGATAACAATTTAAAAAGTAAAAATAGTATTTTTATGAGGAATTTACAATTCATTGTACAAATTTAAAATGAAAAGTAATAAATTCCAATAAAAATATATTATGTAGCCTAATCTCTAGGGAATTGCTGTTACAGAAGTAGCCTAATTACAGATGACCAGATACTAAACATTATACAATTAACACTTTCAGCCCCAAGCAAAAAGTACGCATGTTTATTTCCACCTCAGGCTTTTTTCATTAGCATGAGCTCTGCCCTACGTGAGTCTATTTGATACACACTATGTTACGCGCTGAGCCCCTTGTGTATCATATTTATTCACACAAAATAACTTTTTTTTAACAAGCCATGAGTATTTCAGACTCACATTTACATTGAAATCTCATAGCATATCGTGTTGTGTGGGGCTATGGGATCACAGGATTGTGGTGAGTCATAATATATTGGTTGTTGGTTGGCAGCACTGCATGATTTACAAAACAGCTCTTTTGCTTGGAGTGTTTATGTATTCAGATGAAATAAGAGACCAGTTGAACATGTTTATTGATGAAAGTGATAGTGTATTTGGAAATTTGAGTGACTTTGACGACCCGTCATTGCATTTCACAGACATTGATTATGACAGCGATGACAGCAGGATGTGGCAACCAAACATCAACGAAACGGAAGAGAACATGAATATTAGATGATAGAACCTTTAGCAGATCGTCTAGTAAACAATAATGGTGATGGCGAAGAGGATGAAATTTTAATAAGTAAAGAAAATGGTGACATTGTGGTTTGGTAGAAGGTTCGAGGTAGTTTGAATAACTTTGAATTTACTCCTAGTGAGCCTCCAGGTATGAGCCACTGCTAGTGTAAAATTAGTTACTAATTCACCTTTTGAATTTTACTATTTGCTGACGACGAAATCTTAAATCTGTTGGTGAATGAAACAACCCGGTATTCAATTGATTGTATATTGAAAGGAAAAAATAGTTACCTTTAGAAAAATGTTTAGACGTAACCGAGGAAGATATGTTGGGTGTAGTGTTATGGATGGGCCTTGATAAAAAAACCTAAACTAAGATACTATTGGTGTAAAAATGAAATGTAAAATAGTAAATTATCGGAATCCATGTCTCGTAACAGTTTTAAAGCAATCATTGCATTCAAATGACCGATTGATAAAGATAAGACCACTGATCAACGCACTAAATGCCAAATTTCAAAATTCAATCAATCCTCTTGAGGAAATATGTATTGTTGAGACAATGGTTCCGTTCATGGGAGGGTGAAGTTTCGCCAATACGTGCCAATTGAAAGACATCGTTACGACATCAAGCTATTCAAATTATACCTAAAAGGTGGTTACACCTGGAATCTCAAAGTAAATGCTGGAAAAGAATACATTCTTGCGTGGTCAGTTAGCTTCTACTAAAACTGTTATGGAATTGGTTGAACCGTTATTGGGAGAGGGACGTACATTGTGTACAGATAACTTTTATACGACTGTACAACATAAGCTAAATTACAACAAAACCCATCTCCTCGGGACACTACGCAAAAAGAGGAAATTCAACTCTACAATAGTTGAGAAAAAAGTTCTTGACAAATCACAAATGGTTGTAGGGAAGGCAACATTGGCGTAATCATGGGGAAATAGAAAGATAATAAGGACGTGATGTTCCTTAAAACCAAAGATGATCCGAAACTGACTGAACTAGGAACAAACAAGGTGCTATTACACAAAAAGCCAACTACTGTTTTGCAGCACAAATCAGGAAAATCATTTATTGATGTTTCTGATCAACTCGCATCTTATGGGAGATCTGTACGTCGAGGTTTGAAATGGTACAGAAAACTAATCTTTGAACTGTTGACTAATACGTCTGTTGTAAATGTCCACTCAATCTATAAGTCTACTGTACTTGCACCAATAGCCTTTAGAGAAAAACTTGTCACTTATTTGCTATGATTACAACGTAGGCTTCGATCACAAACTGAAAACTATTGAAGGTAGACCTAGAAGTAGTTGCTCTTCTTGCTATGAAAGACTCCAAATATCTAAGGGTCGATTAGAAGCTGCTAAGAAAACCCCTCAAGTTATAATGAAGTGTATTGCTTGTCCGGAGCAAAAGTACATGTGTATGGACAGTTTTATCAAGAAACATCGAGGTGTAAAGAAGGCCTAAAATGTAATATTCAGAGAAATGTAAAATAAGTGAGTATCGATTATCGATCGGGCGTAATATAACTTTCTACAAAGTTTTACTTTGCCGTGAAATAGGAATATTATGAAATAAATATAAAATAATTTAATCTTACTTGATTTATCTTTTTCGTCAAAGAAAGGTTAGGATCTATTAAAATTATTATATTATAATAATATAAATCAACTTTACATGAAATGCTGTTTAAGTACGATATTAAATTATCAAAATCTTCATATTTAATAGAAACTCTTATGAGTCATATAACGTTCAAAGCGCATGCGTCATAAAATATACGAATCTTAATATTAGTTGTCTTTTAGGAATTTTTATCTATAATTGTTGTTTACCTAATTGGTTAAAAATACTCATAGTCCCGTTGATTAACACGGTCATGATATTTGAATTTAATTGTTGATTCAAAATTAAATTCTTACGTAATACCGATATCGAAATTTTACGGTTGAAATTAGTTCATTATATAATAGGCTTTAAAAGTGACATTTTTAGAAGTGAATTCCTATTGCGATATGTATATAACCTATATATATACGTGAATTGGTTCTTTTCATTTTAAATATTTACTGTGACAAAGTAAATTGCGTTAAAAAACACTATTTTTTTCTTTTCAATACAGGGTATGTACTAAACGAATTTGGCATATATTTTATTTAAATTTCATAATAGGTAAAGATAATTTTTATCAAAATTGGTTTTAGCGATGTTTAGATTAATATTGATGTAAACAATATATTACATTTTCCTTACGTAGCTGCAATAACTAATACTTTTAAGGTAACACATTTATAATAAGTTTATAAACAATTATTTTGTATTGACCAAATTTATTATTTTGTAAATACATAATCAATCTTAGATAATATGCTTTATTATCACACTTAGATAGCCCAAATAAAATTGCTGACCAACTATTTTGTTACTAATAAAAAGTAAACGGCTGCCTGAAGGGCTATAATATCCCCATTTATATAATGGGCTAAAATAAAATCGTAAAATCACAATTAAAGTTTTTTAGTCGAAATTTAGGAACCGATAACATAAAACTTTAAATAAAAAAAAAGCTAGATAATTCAATACCTTTTATTTGACGTGCAACTTGAGCATTATTGCCATTATTATTTTTGAAATATGAGTTTTTTGATGAAGAAAAAATTCGAAAACCTACTTGATAACATTTTGTCTAAAAGCTCTTGGCATGCTGATTCTTTCACGCTATTCAATTTTTCCATATTGAATAATATAACTGTAATTTAAAATTACGTGAAACTTAAATTTTCAGACAGTCCAACCCGCCATTATGAAACGGGAAGAGATATTTATGTCAAAATTGTTGGGATCGTAAGAACTTTAGTGTCACTTAACCCATCTTTGTATTTGAAAATTAGACTACCCCCAAAATATGAATTTTTTGGTTGATAATTTATAGAAAATATTTTTTAAGATTCATTGTATGCAAGTTAGTGGGGTTAAACTTCATTTTGAACTCTTTGCTCAAAACGTTTACTCACAAGAGATCTCGCAAACGTCTGTTATATTGTTTCACAAAAAGATGAATATAAAAACAAAATAAATAACACAGTAAATATAAATAAACTATATGTGTTTATTATATGCCACCTACTTTGTTTCGAAAGGAAATTACTATAAAAACATAACCAATATCTGGTAGAATGACTTGATAATCCAGCATTTAATCTACCAGCTATCTTTTAACAGTCTACAGTAAGAACTAGAATGACTGGTAATAGTTTCGATTTAGTAAATAAAAATTATGACAGGCCATTTCCTGAACAAGCCCCAGAGTCAACATTTTTAAAGTTGTTTTAATCACAAAGATATCCATCAAGTCGATCAAAATTCCAATTGTAAACTAAATACATATAATCTGAAAAATGTTGAGCTTGCTCATCAACTAATTCTAAAATCAAGTGTACTATATTTGAGTTTCTCTTATCGTCAAAATTACATATGTGATTCAAAATCAGCTGTCACAATATTAATAATCATATATTTTTTTAAATAGGTATTACATTGAATTAGTCATGTGATTTCAGAGTTTATATGTGGTTACAGCTGTTTCGATATCATTACAGCATCGTCAGATGTACACAAACATTAAACACGTTGTGTACATCTGACGATGCTGCAATGAAAGCGAAACAGCAGTAATTACAGCATCGTCAGATGTACACAAACACTAACGATGCTGCAATGAAAACGAAACAGCTGTAATTACAGCATCGCCGGATGTACACAAACACTAAACACGTTGTGCACATCTGACGATGCTGCAATGAAAGCGAAATAGCTGTAATCACAGTTTCGTCAGATGTACACAAACACTAAACATGTATAAATCACATATAAATTCTGAAATCGTACGACTAATTCGAGGTAATACCTTATTTCATAAGTCTTAAAAACAGTTATAATAATTAATAATCATCTGTAGCAATTTAAAATCGATTTAATTGTTGCAAAGCCATATTCATGTTAGTCGATTAGGAGGAATTTTTTTTTTTTTTTAATTGCCCTGCATTCGTTTGGCAGTATTTGAAACAAAGTTCAATTTTAGATGGTTTCTCGTGACTGGAGGTAATTATACGATCTCATCACTGAACCCTTCGTTGAAAAATAATGTTTAATCATGTCACGTGACCCTTTTTATAAAGTGGCTCAAATCCAAAATAGCGGAAACGAGATAGCGTCAAAAATAATTTAATTTCATAAAAAGTAGTGCAGGGATCAGTTATTTCATTTGGTAGTAAATCGATATGACGAAAAGTTTGAATAACGGTGGGGGGAAGACTTTTGCCACTAGGTATAAATACTGTACTTATAAGCTGTTTACCTCATAATGTATACATCTGGATTATACCAATATAAAGATAGTGGCAAACAATAAAACAATACATATTTGGAAAAGATTTAAGTAACGTGTCAGAAGTATGGTAAACCAGGAAACTCTAAATTTGAAGGGTTTTTATAAATTATGATAATTTGTTAAGCAATAACATTAATGATTTGGTTTTGAGCCATGAAGTCAAATTAATTGAAATTTGACGTAGATTTTAAAAAATCGAACCCTGACAAAGCCCTTTTTAGGGCAAAACTACCTTTAAGGGTTTAAAACGTTAAATGTGCTCTTGGCAGTATTTAAAATAAATGGTGAAAAAATATTGCACAAAATTTCCCACACAACCATTCATAATAAGAATAATAAACAAAGGAAACTATTCCTCTCTAAAATGTTAGTTCGGCAGTTGTCAGTCAAAAAGTAAAATTCAACCAAATAGAGAGCGCAGGTCTACCTTGCTTCATTGTGTCATAAACATACATATAAAGTTTAATTGACGGCTGTCAAAGATTCATTTCTGTTTTTTAGAAACTATTAACTCAACTTGTTATTTTTAATTGTTAATTTTAATTGTGTTAAATGTTACTTGTGTTTATTTAATTGAGGCATCCTGTCGATTTATTATATTTGTTATAATGTTTTACTATAATGTTTTATTATAATGTTTTACTAGAATTTATTATAATGTTTTACTAGAATGTAAGTAGTGTTAAGTTAATTACATGATATATTGCATGTATTAAGATCAAGTAAATAGCGGTAATTTCCAATTAATTATTTAAAATTGTGTACACCCGTTTGGGTCAAAATCATCACATTGTACCAAAATTTAAATGAAATTATTGTAGATTTGATTTTGAGAAATACATCTTTTATAACAGCTTGTTGGCAGATTTTATGTTTTTTTTACCGTTAACTCACAAATCACCATATTTGGAGAGATGCCAACCATTACGTTTGTTTGGGTCTTTATTAGCTACGTTTTAGAAAACAAACGATCAAAATACTTAATCCGATTTTTATAAAATCGAAATTTTGTACGTATGTCTAATGTCAGGCACTCACAAATTTTGAGTTATGAAACAAAATTTTAAAACCTCCCGAGATAATGTCAAAATATGTCCACTCGTTTGTGCAGTGGCACAGCGACAGACGGACATAATTTCCAAAACTACTTTTGAAGACTCAGAGAACCTCAAAACGGATATTTCTTCGAAAAAATCGAAACAGGTTGCTTTACCCATCACATAATATTGTCTATACTACATATATGTGAGACATTAAAATTCAAATTTCAGATCTTTTTCGTGTTATCTAGAGATGGGAAACAAGTATGAAAAACCGATCTTGCCGGTAAAATAAAATGTTTAATCACGTGACAGACGATCATGTTACCATTAAAAAAAAATACTAATATTCAAGATGGTGGTTAAAAATTGTGAAAGTAATAAAACTTACCACGAGGGATGGAGGTATAAATTTCATTTGGTCCCAAATCGATATGACGAAAATTGTTAGGGTGGGGAGAGGCGTACTTTTTAGCCACCTTGTAAATATATTTAATAGTTTTTACTTCTTTCCAAACGCTATTTCGTGTAATATTTTTTCAACTTCCTTTCTGCATGCTCAGAGGAGAATCCGCAATACTGATTCATCAATACAATATCAAACACTGACCCCTGTTATTTTTTACAACTTGTGCCATTCAATAAAAGAAAATGAGATACATACTATCCGACTCAGGATTTTGTGTAAATTAGCCGAGGTAGCTTTCACCCCTTTTGGGGTCAAAAACCTCCCTTCGTATTGAAAATCCTTAGTTTCTATCAAATCTATTCAAATACAAATTTTAATTACACAAAAGTTTAGATAGATTAGGTAAAGATCATCAACAACAAGGACTAAAGTAACTTTTACCCTTTTCTTTTTTTAGTCATTAAAAATCCCCTTTATGGTGAGATAAAAAAGGAAAAGGTGGAAGGTACTTCGGTCCTTGTTATTTTGCTGTTTTGTAATCTCCATACACTTTTTGCAATTTGACTTTATGTTTAACTGGATTTGTTCAAGAACAAATATTTAAAAATAATACCAGAATGGGCAGTTTTTGATCCAAAAAAAGTCCTTCCTTTCACAAAGTTGAAAGCTTTCTTGACTGTTTTTAACTTTAAAGGTGGGAAGTAACGTTAATTGGAATACCTCAAACCCAAGGATAAAAAACCCGTACCCAAGTGTAAAAGCAACCTCGGAGTTTTTAAACGTTAATTGTTTTGTAATCTATCTATGCTTTGGTGTAATTTGACTTTATGATAGGATTTATACAAAACTAATGATCTTCAAAAATAGAACCCCGAAAGGTAGTTTTGGCCCAAAAAGGGGTAAACGCGTCCTTTTTTAAATCTACCTAAAACTTCAAATTATTTGACTTCATTGTCTCAAATCATTGATGTTATTGCAAAAGAAATGATCATTATTTTATAAATACTAGACAAACTTAGATTTTCCAGGTTAACCTTCGTGCAAACACTGTCAAATGAATGAAAGGTATTTTTTAAAAAAATTCCTCCAAACCCACTAACATGGATTTAGAAGTAATAGTTTAAGCTTTATCTCTCTAACGTGGTGTCAAGTTTTTTCTATGGCCAACAAAAACGATAACTTTAAGAAATGGATTCAAATACCAAACTTATAAGCTTATAAATCATAATATTTTGGTTTTTATAATCAAGTAATTCCAGACTTTCAACTCGCTTGGCGTACTACCGTGTGTGTAAGCGTCCCTACACAATAACTATATCAGAATATAAAATACAAAGCTCTTTATAAACAAAAGTACATACACAATTGGTGGCTAAATGTCCCCCCCTTCCCTTAAGATAGGGCACCATTTTCATTATCTACCTCCATTTATTTAACCCATTCAAGTTAATAATTTTCAAAAAAATGAAAACTCATATTGCATCTTAAAAGTGAATAACTTTAAAATGGTTTAAAGTTAAAGGGCTTAAAATGGAAAAAAATAAAGTTCCACCATTCACATGAACAGACACATTGTGGTGTTCCACGACTCACAAACAGTTTAAAACATTAAATGTACTTTTGGCAGTATATAAAAAAAAATCATAACTGGAGATAGGAGACATAATATATTAAAACACTGAACTGAGCGTTGGAAAATATGTCACATGACCATGATACAATTTAAAAACAAAATTACTCAAATTCAAAATGGCTGCCAAAACTTATGAACATCATAAAACTTATGTGGTATAAATTTCATTTGGTTCTAAATCAATATGATAAAAAGTAGAGCAGTCGGGGGGGGGGGGGGCAGTATTTAGCCACTCGGTATATAAAATAAGTGTTAATAGATTAATTAAAAGAAATTATCAGCGTTGCAAGAAGGTAACCTAATTGTTGTCTATCATATTACATCTTAAAAGCTAATAATTTCAAAATGAAACCAATAAGCTGTTATAATGAAACCATTGTGATTGTCATCAAATTATTATGCTACAAATAGTTGAAAACATTAAATGATACCTTTGACAGTATTCACAAAAGTCAAATTTCAGATCGTGATTAACTGAAGATAGGAAACACAATAAAAACCTCTTCTTCTGCCACTAAATTCGCGTTGAAAAAACAATGTTTAATCATGTATCACATGGCCATTTTACTATTTAAAAATATTGCACATGAAAGAAAATATTAGAAGAAAGCTGTTAACATCGTAAAACGTAGTAGGTGGAATGAGGCCCACAACAATACTTCCAAATTGTGGAAAAAAGTGGGGGAAGGGGAGTCAGTTTTAGCTCGCTTTGTATCAAGTTATAATGTAGGTATGGGCGACTTTAATGGGTG
The DNA here is from genome assembly GCA_963513935.1 of Aphrophora alni. Classification (NCBI taxonomy): domain Eukaryota; kingdom Metazoa; phylum Arthropoda; class Insecta; order Hemiptera; family Aphrophoridae; genus Aphrophora; species Aphrophora alni. The sequence continues at coordinate 86,545,487 of OY740765.1, forward strand.
AAGCGAAAGTCTGGTAATTTGTATAATAAAAAAAAAACTATTAAGATTTCTCCCTCAAAATCAGTCTGTGTGTAGTATGTGTATTATGTTAGTTTATAATAGTATTATGATGGTAGTTTGTTCTTATAATATTATATAAATACAACACACACACAGACTTACAAGAGGTAATATATATATGTATATATATTATATATTGGGTGTACTTATGATCTACAGATATTTTATATTATATATTCTAACTAATTTCTAGTGTGCGCATACACAAATATAATAATTGGCTCTCTCTCTCTCTCTCTCTCTCTCTCTCTCTCTCTCTCTCTCTCTCTCTCTCTCTCTCTATATATATATATATATGTATATATATATATATATATATATATATATATATATATATATATATCACACCAATATATAACAAAACAAGCAGGAAAACATTTACATGTAGTCGTAGGCTATTCCGTGAGTGTGGGGATCCTTATAAACATTTTTTAAATTTTGTATTGTGCCTAATTTATTGTGTGCACATACGCAACTTACACACACATCCCTCCCTATGGGTAAGTACACGCACACTCCACGCACACACCATTGTATAATAATTCAAACATGTAAATATATAAATGTGTGTGGGGGATACATATATATTTTTCCATTATATATTGCGCTTAATTTACTGTGAAAACTAACGCGAATTACTAGTTTTTATGCACAGGTTTAGGCACATATACACAAAACATCTTGTTTTCGTATGTCACACATACAGGTGATCATATAAAAAAATGGAAATAAATGTATATGTGTGTGAATGTGTGCTCGGGTTCTTATAAATATTTTTGTATTTTATATTTTGCGCACATACTCAACTTACACGTCCCATATACGCAATCTTTATATAACAATACAAACATGAAAATATATATCCGTATTCAGGTTCTTATAAACATTTTTGTATTTTATGATTTACTTAATTTACTGTGCTCACATACACAACTTATCGCCCCCTATACATAAATACACACGCATACAGACCATTATACAACAATACAAACATAATATATATATAATACATGTATATATGTGTGTTGAATGTGAATGGAGTATGGATACGCATATGGTACTGTTTGTGCGTACATGTAAAATTTTAGCTTACATAGTTTATTACTTTTATTTTGTTTCTATTTTAAATTGTTTCTTAAAAGTTAAAATTATCAATGTAATAAATGATTTTAAACTCCTTTTCATTTGCATTTAAAGGTAACCTAATTTGTTTTTTAAGTAATGCACCTGTGTGTGTGGAGGGGGAAAGGGAGCTACCTGCCGTGTTGTAGGCCTAGGTCAGTTAATAAAAAAGAAGAGTGCCTTCCCTTTAAACCGCATAGACATTCGAACATCTTATATATTGAAATTCATCGTGGGTTTATCAGACACCGTTGATTCTCTAACACTAAATTCTACGTAGGCCTAAATAATAATTGGTAATTAGAATCATTTTAAAATATATAAACATTATATGTCTTTTATATTACAGTTTTTATTCGGTCCGTCTCTTTAAATATTCTGTGTAAGAGAAATTTGCAGAACGTGTGAACTATGAAGTTCAATATCACTGTCCTTTCCACTTTTCCTTTATTGATCATAAAGCGACTGCTCGGTTTTGCTTTCCTTTTCGATGTTCTATTTCTTTCTGTTTGTAGGTTAACACTTTCACTCTCATCCTTGTAGTAAAGAACATGTCGGAGAAGACATTCAGACATTGCCATATATATACATGTTCATGCTAAATATTACTGGTAATAATATTTATTATCGATTTGTTTTGTCTAATACTAGATCACGGTTAGAACTTTAATAGACGGTTAAATTATATTTTTAATACGAGTACAATAATGATTGATAAGTAAGCGTAGATATACGGATATATTTTTTTAAACATTTAAACTTATATAAACTACGAAGAGTAAAAGTACTTACGTTTATTATAGGTAATGTCTGGAGTAGGCCTATCGAGGAGGACTCTTCCTACCATGCGTTCGCACACTTCACACTCCACACTCCTCACTGCCGACAGGGAATCCACAAAACAAAGTATCGATTGATGGTGTGACGTCATGCTGGAAGGGGATACTCGATAGGGAGGGGGGTGGTGGAAGGGAATAGAGAAGTGCAAACACGATATGAAATTCAATTTTATTGCTTTTTTTTACTTTCTCCCCCAAAGTTGTGTGCGCGCAGTTACACCCCCCCTACCCTCTACGCCACCCTCCCCAAAGCGTGAGGCTTACGTTCCAAATTTTAAGCCGACTACCGACCAACTATTCCCTAGTTGTATTACTCGGTCACTCTCCATTTTATATTGATACAATTAATATATAGGTAGACTGTTTTTTACTCTATTTTCACATTTATATGACGAACTCTTGTTATAAACTGGCAACGAAAGCGTTTATAGCTCGAAGATTAGTAAAATAATAATTTCATAATCTTGGACACTTGTTATCTATTGTGTATATAAACACATTAATACAGCACGCTTCGAGAGTACGGATCAACCCCCATTATCAGTGAACGTAGAAATATTAAAAGACCCAACTTAAACTAGGACCACGTTGGAAACTAAAACTAAAAAATGAATCCGAGAAAAGAATCCAGGGACAAAGTTAGGATATAACTTGGACTTCAATATGGGGAATAAGAAAAGAGTCAATATAGCTTAGTAGCCTAGAATCATGTTGGAAACTAATACTAAAAAATGAATCCGAGAAAAGAATCCAGGGACAAAGTTATGATATAACTTGGACTTCAATATGGGGAATAAGAAAAGAGACAAAAGAGTCAATATAGCTTAGTAGCCTAGAATCATGTTGGAAACTAATACTAAAAAATGAATCCGAGAAAAGAATCCAGGGATAAAGTTAGGATATAACTTGGACTTCAACATGGGGAATAAGAAAAGAGTCAATATAGCTTAGTAGCCTAGAATCGTGTTGGAAACTAAAACTAAAAAATGAATCCGAGAAAAGAATCCAGGGATAAAGTTATGATATAACTTGGACTTCAACATGGGGAATAAGAAAAGAGTCAGTATACTTAGTAGCCTAGAATCATGTTGGAAACTAAAACTAAAAAATGAAACCGAGAAAAGAATCCAGGGATAAAGTTAGGATATAACTTGGACTTCAACATGGGGAATAAGAAAAGAGTCAATATAGCTTAGTAGCCTGGAATCGTGTTGGAAACTAAAACTAAAAAATGAATCCGAGAAAAGAATCCAGGGACAAAGTTATGATATAACTTGGACTTCAACATGGGGAATAAGAAAAGAGTCAATATAGCTGAGTAGCCTAGAATCGTGTTGGAAACTAAAACTAAAAAATGAATCCGAGAAAAGAATCCAGGGATAAAGTTAGGATATAACTTGGACTTCAACATGGGGAATAAGAAAAGAGTCAATATAGCTTAGTAGCCTAGAATCGTGTTGGAAACTAAAACTAAAAAATGAATCCGAGAAAAGAATCCAGGGATAAAGTTATGATATAACTTGGACTTCAACATGGGGAATAAGAAAAGAGTCAGTATACTTAGTAGCCTAGAATCATGTTGGAAACTAAAACTAAAAAATGAAACCGAGAAAAGAATCCAGGGATAAAGTTAGGATATAACTTGGACTTCAACATGGGGAATAAGAAAAGAGTCAATATAGCTTAGTAGCCTGGAATCGTGGTGGAAACTAAAACGAAAAAATGAATCCAAGAAAAGAATCCAGGGACAAAGTTATGATATAACTTGGACTTCAACATGGGGAATAAGAAAAGAGTCAATATAGCTGAGTAGCCTAGAATCGTGTTGGAAACTAAAACTAAAAAATGAATCCGAGAAAAGAATCCAGGGATAAAGTTAGGATATAACTTGGACTTCAACATGGGGAATAAGAAAAGAGTCAATATAGCTTAGTAGCCTAGGAAACTAATACTAAAAATTGATTCTAAAGAAAGAAATTAAGGAAAAAATTAGGCCTGATGATCTGTCAACATAACTTGGACTTCAACATGAGAAATATGAAAAGAATCAACATAATTTAGTAGCCTAGGACGTGTTGGAAATTATTTCTAAAAATTAAATCTAACAAATGAAATCAAGGATACCGTCAGGCCTGTTCGGTCAACATAACGTAGGTACTTCAACATGAAAAATATGAAAAAACAACATATCTTAATAACTGTGTTGGAAATTAAAACTAAAAATTGAGTCTAAGAAAAGAAAACAAGGATAAATTAAGGCCTGATCGGTCAACATAACTTCAACATAAGAACAATGAAAAAAACTAACATAGCCTAATAGGCTAGGACCATGTTAGATATTAAAAGTAAAAATTAAACCTAAGAAAAGAAAACAGTGATAAAAAACGTAGCTTGGCCTAGGACCATGTTGGAAACTATAACTAAAAATATTTTTTTGAAAAAGAAACCAGTGGTAAAGTTAGGCCTGATCGGTCAACATAACTTCAACATGAGAAATTAAAAAAAAAACATAGTTTAGTAGCCTAGGACCATGTTATAAATAAAAACTAAATATTTAATTTAAAAAAGAAACCAGTGGTAAAGTTAGGCCTGATCAGTCAACGTAACTTATACTTCAACATGAGAAATATATATATTTTTCATATATATATATATATATATATAAACATAGACCAGCCTAGGACCATGTTGGAAATTAAAACTAAAAATTGAATCTAATAAAAGTAACTAATAAATTTACGCCTGATCAGTTAAAATAATTTGGACTATAAAGAAATATGAAAAGAATCAACATAGCCTAGTAGGCTAGGACCTTGTTGGAAATAAAAGCTAAACAAGTATTTAAGAATGGAACCCATAGCTAAACCTAGGTTTTGACCAGTAAAAATAACTAAAACTATATAAAAAGTGATCAGGGAAAAACTTCTTTTTTTATACACACAAATAGTTTGAAATGTCACAATAAACTAAATGAATAATCCATTATTTTTCAATAATTTTAAAACCATAAGTAGTCTACATAAAATATTTAACTACGTTTTAAGAAATTACAGGTTTTATAAACTTACTTATTTTAAAAGTAAAGAATTTTATTTTGTTACGAATTGTTTTTATGTTTCTAGACGTTTAAAGATTTGAAATTAAATCACAGTTCATTAGTAATTCACAAAACAATAGAATGCCATAAATATATATTGAGCTTGACTTGTGAGATAATATTAGATAAAAAAAACTCGAACACAAGATCTCACAAATATTACGTTTGTCAGATATATAAGTGTCAGATTATATAACTACTGTATAAGTTTTGTTATTGTAGCTCATGTATCAATCACTGAGGATGGCGACTTTGTCGTTGAAACGCGTTTGATTAAATAAACGTAATATTTGTGAGATCTTGTGTTCGAGTTTTAAATTTTTTTATTATTATTATTTTTTTTATCTAATAGAATGCCATATTTGGAAATTTCTGGACACAAATGTTATTTCATGGGGTTTATTTGTACGTGTGTCGTTTATGTAATACTAAAGCAGAGGAAAAGTTGAATATGCCTCAACATTACATTCAATCTTTACCATGTATTGTGGGTTTACTAAGTTACCGGTACATTAAAATTATATTAGAAGCAAGCTCAAAACAACAGAAAAACTAATAATAATTGTGTAATCCGTACGTTTAGATATGTGTGTGTATTTGTGTGGGTGTGTATATGTAAGTCATTGACGCCATTTTAGGCCAATCTTGTCATTTTACCTGTTCCAAATGACAGCAATTCAAAAAGAAACTTATTAAAACAGTTATTTAAAAAACCGTATATTTCCTGCCGTAATTCAAACGGAATACATTGCCACGAGAGGTACATACAGTGTCCTTTAGATGTCTTTCCTACCATCGCATCAACATATCTAAACACTCGCCGGATAAATGTCATTTCGATGAACTTATTGATTTGAATATTTCCGGTTCACATAGTTTGGGAACAACTTGTTTAGGCTATTAAGTAATGACTTTATAATACAGACGACAAAAATGGTTTTTTAGTAATGCAAAATTTGAAGTAATTCTAGACATAGGACAGAACAAACGTCGAGTTCACGTTTGTCACTTCTTGTACACCAGTCGCGACGAGTACTTCCTGGCCTGTCGCCTTGAGTTTGTTTTCCTTTGTTGTTTAAAGGCGAAACACCTCTCGGTCATCATCTCCTTATAAAAAAAAGGAAGAAAAGAATATAAAATAAAGACCACACGTCTTAGCCTCGAATACTCAAATAGTTTCAGGATCGAAAGAGACCAAGAATTGCTCAAGAGAGAACCGATAGGCCAGATGAAAGAGATCAACATAAACTTGGGTAAGATAAGAGATCAACTTGGTTTTTTTTTGTTAACCAAAGCTTGCATGAAAAAAGGTGTATATTCAGCTAGGTCCCTCGTGATTGCCACATCCGTAATCAATATAATGAGGCTACATTTTCTTTCACTTATCCTTCTCTTTCATCTTTCCTAACAAGTCTCTCTTGACCACTTCTTGTTCTCTTACGACCTTGACGCTATTAGAGTATTCTAGGGTTGGCAGGGTTGGCGGGGGAGGGTGGCTCTTTATATTATCTTCTTTCCTTCTAATAAAGCGATGATGATCTGCACGCACGCACGCAACACACACACACACACACACACACACACACACACACACAAAATTACGTGTTATGTTACGGCAATCTTCTTGTGAACTTCCATGTCTTTGTTCGAATTATAAACATTCTTCCACTATATATATATATATATATATATATATATATATATATATATATATATATAAACTATATACATATATAAACATATATACAGAATGAGCCAGATCACTCGTACACAATGTATAGTGGGTAAACTAAATGAGGTAACCTAAATCCCCCTATTCTTCCCCAAAGAATTTGGAGAAATTATTTTGAAATCTCACAAATGTGCCAAAAGGGTAGTTTTTGGAAAATTTTCAAATGTAACGGTAGGTTAAGTGATACCTGATTTTAAAGGTATTTGTTAACTGATCATTTTAATAATATAAGTTTTTACTTATCTTGATGCTCATGTACAGGGTAGTCCAAAACGTCTAAAATTCAGGGTTTTACAGTTATTTTTATTGCCACCACCTACAATAATGTAGAGGAACATAATTTATACCAAAGATAAATAAAAAGACGCCCCTTCCAAAAAATCCTCAAATATGCCATTATCCCAAAATTTACACATTACAAAAAAAAAAAAATACATGAAATTTTGGAAATGTAAGAGCTTTAAAGTGAAAAAACTCAAATAGCAACGTAGGTTGTGTTTCACTTAATTAAAATGATCTTTAAAAAACAAACATTTTCTGCATTTAAACTTTGACTCTATCTCCAACGGTTTCAAAAGATTGTGCATTCAAAATATTGTGTTGTTGTTTTTTCAATTCTCCTTGGTGCCTTTACTGTTCAGTAAGGAAAATGTGCAAGTAAAAAGGTGTCTTCCAATAGTTATTCTGTCTCTATCTGTTTACAAAACGATCACTCATTAGACAACATCATGGAAAATAGCATATCCAAATTTTACCTAATTTTTTTAAAACTGAGCACGTCTTTTAACGCCATAAATTACCATGACGACTTATTTCAAACTTTAAAAGCGTCACCGTCATATAAAACATTAAATTAAACATAGTTATTAAATAAATATCTTTTTAAAGTTTTTAAAAGGTTCACACTTGTGGTTTTGTATTTAGGATCAGACAGGAAGTATCGAAGAATAACTGCTATAATTGTTAACAAACAATTGAGATGAGTGTAATAACAGGAAAGAATAGCCGTGCTACTTTATTCAAGCAGATAAACACTTCGAACCCTGTTTAAAAAACAAATCTACTAGGATATTAATGATCTTTAATAATAATATTAAATGTGAATTTTTAAAAGTTATAATACAATAACTTAAAATTTACCTCATTTCAGAAGATTTACAGGTGCTCAAACTGCGTCAAATGGTTTTGCATTTTTTTTAGAAGGTAAGATTTCTCAAAGTTAACACTTTAGTTTGAACTTCCGATTTTAAATATTTCTGCCACGACGGGTAGATTTAAACTGAAAAATAATAATTTATCTGTGAACTACTTACTTGCTGTTTATAAAGATTGTTTGGTGACACTTTTTCAGAATATACAGTTTTTTCAAAATAAACACTTTTGATTCAAACATTATTTTATAGATTTCCGGCACTACGCGTTTTTTAAACTGAAAAATAATTAGGCCTACTTTCATAACGAAAGACTGTAGTTACTTCCTGATGTTCGGGATATTTTGGTGACTATTTTCAGATTGTAACAGTTTTAAAAGGTGACACTCTTGTTTAATACATCGATTTTTAATGTATCCGTTTATTCGCATAGATTAAAATGGAAAAATACTCGTAATTACGATTGTACTTTTGCAACCAAATCCTTAGTTACTTATGTGTATTAAGTGATGATAATTTTTCAGAAAATACTATTTTTAAAAGATACTGTTGATGCAACATCGAATTTAAGTGTCTACCATTAGCCATAACATTAACTAATATAATTACTTTTGCAACAAAATATTTAGTTAGTATCAAAATATTTAACAAGATGGCACTCTTGATTGCAAATAGTCCACCACTACGAATAAATTTAAACTAAACAATATTTACTTTTACATTTCGAATACATGTATTGGGTGCGACTATTTTTCACAATATAGGCCTACCCTGTTTCAAAGTTGACACTCTTCATTGCAAAAATCAACTTAAAATATATTCATTACTACTCGATGACATTAACTAATATAATTACTTTTGCAACAAAATAGTTACCCCTGAATCTTATTATCACTATTTTTTAGGGAAATGATAATGAAACAACGATGAGAAAATACTTTTAAAATTTTGTCATGAACTCAAAATTTCATAAATAAAGTTATTTTGAGACATTACTTTGGGACATTATTGATCCCAAATTAACAATTGCCCTTATATGTAGAGATGGCCTAATAGAATATTTTGGAAAAACTATTGTATTTATGAAGGAAAAATTAATTTTTAATTTCTCAGAATGTAATAACATTGTTATTTGGTTATATTTATGTCGTCCTGTACTTTGCTCTACAACCCAAATATATAGTTGGATCTCAATAATATTTTACCTGTTTATAGACAATAGCCCCGCCCCTCTCTTACTTAATTTTGGTATTTTAAATTGGAGGTACCGTTTTATGAAGATCAGTTCATAAAAACGTTAGGATTTGTACAGATTCAGAGGCGACGGAAACTAAACAAACGCTTTTTAAAATTCGATTTGTCGTTAGTGCAATGAACTGAATGAACAAGAGAATGGTTGAAACAAAGGTTATTCGCAGGATCAAAATATTGAAGTAGTAAGGACAGAAGAGCGGAAAAGAAACACTCCTATTTGTTTTGAACTACTAAGTAAAAGGAAAAGGTGAAATCCGAGATGTTAATAGGATGCTATCAATATCGTTAAATCCTTTGATTATCAAATACTCGTAAACACGGTTTAGGAATAACTTTATAAATTATTATTATTATTGTTATTTTTGTAGTCTCTCAAGTTTTCATTTATTAAAATAATGAAGGAAAAACGTTTCGATATAACAAATATGTGCCCAAGTAAAAAAAACGATATATACAAAAGCATTTAAGATCTAGTGTAGGAGACAGATAGTTAGATGTGACTGATTGGTGATATATTAAAAAAAAAAAAAAAAAAAATTAAAAAAATGGGAGCAGTAAAAAAATTCTACATTTATATTAATTTATTTGTGTTTGCAATATTTTCTCTAGAAATTGCATATAAAATTCACAAAACAATCAGTCATGGATTGTAATAGCCTATTTGATAAATTTGTACGAAGTCAAGGTTAATATATTCTTGTTTTTGGTCAAATTTAAGGATATGCTTGTAATTCTGATTCTTACGCACAAATCCTAAAATAATTATTCATCTTCCACGGTATATGAAATCATAATTTGTATATATTTAATTAAGAGAACCAATTAAGATAGGCCTAATTACATACGAACAAGAATTTATTTTGTCAATCAATAACGTTAATGCCACGATATATATATACTGTAGCCTATAATTAATCAAAGAAAAATTAATCACATATTTAGAAGAAAATAAAAACGAAGGTGGATATCCCATACGTGTTAAAAAAATTTAAATAGAAGGTTATATTATAACCAGGTAAACTTTTGTATTAAATAATGGGTGATGTTTAACCTTTGTATTTTATTGCGAAAAAACCTCGCGCACATAGTGCAAAAAAAGAAGAAAATAGCCAAAATAGAGGCCCTTAGATCTCGAATACACTAATAGCGGTAAGGTTGGAAAAGAAGAAGAGCAATCTTATGGAATAGATGAAAGAGAGTGATGTTTTGTTTTCATGGAAATATCAATTTTTAAGTCTCCTGACTATACAAATTTATTGGTGGCGAAACGGTTTGATTTATTAAATGTCGGTATATTTTGAAAATATTTACTGCATATTAAAAAAAGAAGAAAACGTCATATGTGTACCAAAATAACACATAAATTAAACGAAATTTCTATATTCTCAAAATCATCTCCAAAGAATTTGACCACTATTTCTAAAAAGTAATCTTTAAAAACTAAAACATTCGTAATTCGTACTGAACATTGCCTGAAAGACATTCTTTTACACCTAATAAATCTACGACTCGTGTTTTTTGTAGATATTGTAAGAACCACATGTTGTTTTCTATAAGGCATTGGTTCTCCTTTGGAATTTGTAAGATAGTTTGACCAAGTTTGTAGAGCGATTGTTCGTTTTTTTTTACTGATAATATTTTAACCTTGATTTTTTAATATGTGGTTACAAATAATTTTTGTATGTACTATATTTTAGAAAAAAAGTCAATATCCTTAGTTTCACTTTTAAACATTGACCGAAATTAAACAATTCGGAACTACATCGTAATATTGTCTTTGTAATTTACCGACAACTCTTTTATAATGATTTGGGATATATCGAGGCTTGTGTTGTAATATCCCTTGATAATTTTTTTAATGATTTTCCATGAGGCCAATGTACAAAAATTATATAAATCCGTAGTCCTTTTGGTTCTAATTCCTAATTGTCACAATTAAATTTATTGTGCACGTAAAACTTCTAGACACCAATTTAAATCAGTAATTCGGTTTATCAGTAGGACATTTTATAAATATATTCATTTTGAAATTCAGGATGAGGTGTGAGTACAAAAACGATTACCATTTTTGTGAAATTTGATAACTAAAACCAACAAGTCAAGTGGCCAAACAGCGGTCAGGATTTCAGTATTTTGCTAGACTTTTGGCTCATTGATTCTTAAATCTATATTATTTTCCAAAATGTAACCTTATTTGCTTGAGGTAATTTTAAAATATTACAGCAGAACTCACACCCCCCCCCCCTCCTTCGGCAAGACAAGAACCGGCGTTTTTTTTTTTTTTTTGTTGAAAGATGTAGATCGAATTGCATTAAGAAAATCGACTCGGATTTTTCCTTGGAATCAAACATTTTTTTTAATGGAAAAACAAAATTTGTCCACAAGTAAGGCTTTATAGTGCACTGCTCAGATGTCAGGGAGATTGTTTATTGTGTACAGTACAACTGATAACAGAGCAACTGCCACATGCGTCCATCAATGCAAAGTCCGGCTCATATTATTATTGCAATTGGATCGTCTTTTCTTGTTATCAATCTTGACCTCTACTTTTGATTACTTTCCACTTTGATAGCAATGTTTCGTCGTCAAATGTTGAGAAGTATTCAACTATACGGTCACTTAATAATTCACAGAATGAAAGACTATTTTAATTTGAACAATTTAAACAAAATAAAAGGATTAATTTCTGAAATTTTGATTTTTAAACTTTTTGTTAAAAGCGAAGATTAGTGACTAGAATCATTGCGCCAAATCTCAACTAAAAAAATTAACGTTCAGGAATAATATTTACCTTCCTTATGCAATAAATTCGTTTAGAATGTACATCATCTTCGATTGCGACAGTCAAGCTTCGTTTTTATTGAAATACGAACCTTAATTAGGTTTGGTTGGTGAAATTTTTCGGAATGCAAAGTTAACTCTTATTTTTAAAACACCGATTTAATATATTTACAAAAATACGCGTAGATTTAAATTGAAAAAAAAATTTTCTTCAACAAATATGTACTTGTTGATGTTCAGGTTTGGTCGGTGACAATTTTTCACAATATATAACGTTTTCCAAAATAAAAACTTTCGTTCCAAACATCAATTTTAAATATTCCTGTCACTACGCATAGATTTAAACTGAATAGTAATTACTTCTGTAAAGAAACAATTACATTTTCATGTTCACATTTAGTGGATGGCAATTTTAAAGAAAATACCATTTTTCGAAAGTAATACTTTCGTTCCAAACATCAATTTTAAATATTCCTGTCACTACGCATAGATTTAAACTGAATAGTAATTACTTCTGCAAAGAAACAGTTACATTTTCATGTTCACATTTAGTGGATGGCAATTTTAAAGAAAATACCATTTTTCGAAAGTAATACTTTCGTTCCAAACATCAATTTTAAATATTCCTGTCACTACGCATAGATTTAAACTGAATAGTAATTACTTCTGCAAAGAAACAGTTACATTTTGATGTTCACATTTAGTGGATGGCAATTTTAAAGAAAATACCATTTTTCGAAATTAATACTTTCGTTCCAAACATCAATTTTAAATATTCCTGTCACTACGCATAGATTTAAACTGAATAGTAATTACTTCTGTAAAGAAACAGTTACATTTTGATGTTCACATTTAGTGGATGGCAATTTTAAAGAAAATACCATTTTTTGAAATTAATACTTTCAACAATAGGCCTATATAACGTTTTCCAAAATAAAAACTTTCGTTCCAAACATCCATTTTAAATATTCCTGTCACTACGCATAGATTTAAACTGAATAGTAATTACATCTGCAAAAAAACAGTTACATTTTGATGTTCACATTTAGTGGATGGAAATTTTTGAAAATACCATTTTTCGAAATTAATACTTTCGTTCCAAACATGGCAATTTTAAACAAAATACCATTTTTTGAAATTAATACTTTCGTTCCAAAAATCAATTTTAAATATTCCTGTCACTACGTATAGATTTAAACTGAATAGTAATTACTTTTGTAAAGAAACAGTTACATTTTGATGTTCACATTTAGTGGGTGGCAATTTTAAAGAAAATACCATTTTTCGTAATTAATACTTTCGTTCCAAACATCAATTTTAAATATTCCTGTCACTACGCATAGATTTAAACTGAATAGTAATTATTTCTGCAAAGAAACAGTTACATTTTGATGTTCACATTTAGTGAATGGCAATTTTAAAGAAAATACCATTTTCGAAATTAATACTTTCGTTCCAAACATCAATTTTAAATATTCCTGTCACTACGCATAGATTTAAACTGAATAGTAATTACTTCTGTAAAGAAACAGTTGCATTATGATGTTCACATTTAGTGGATGGCAATTTTAAAGAAAATACCATTTTTTGAAATTAATACTTTCGTTCCAAACATCAATTTTAAATATTCTTGTCACTACGCATAGATTTAAACTGAATAGTAATTACTTCTGCAAATAAACAGTTACATTTTGATGTTCACATTTAGTGGATGACAATTTTAAAGAAAATACCCTTTTATACCACACTCGACGTATGCAGCGACTGCGTGTTCAATGCCAAACTTGACGTATGCAGAGACTCTTGTTCAAAGCCACACTCGACGTATGCAGAGACTGCGTGTTCAATACCACACTCGACGTATGCAGAGACTGCGTGTTCAATGCCAAACTTGACGTATGCAGAAACTCTTGTTCAAAGCCACACTCGACGTATGCAGTGACTGCGTGTTCAAAGCCAAACTCGACGTATGCAGAGATTCTTGTTCAAAGCCATACTCGACGTATGCAGTGACTGCGTGTTCAAAGTAGAGGGGATACCCGGTGTCCATTTTATCCCAAGTTTATAAACCACCATTTCTTACCAAAATGGAAAATATACGTAAATATAAAATTTGAGGGAGATGTGTAATAATTAATGTAAAATGTCAGTGCTCATTAAATTAATAATTACTATGAGTCATCAAAATTTGACTGCTAATCTTATGATTAAACAACTTATTTTAATCATGTTTTTCGGGAGCGAACCCTAAAATGACTTTTACCCAAACATCATTTAAAACTCCGAATATTCATATCTCAAAAACTACATATTTTTAGTTCTTCGTAAAATGGTTTAAATTCAGATTTCACCCTCAACTTCTTTAAACAGTCTAGGCTTACGTGGGAATCAGATACTTAAAAAAGATTATAAAATTCAATTTAAACGCTCTAAATTACAAAATTAACAAGAGTTAACATAACATTACAACCAATTGAAAGTAAATTTTTTATTCATCCCTTATTTACTTACTAAGCTGTTTCAGCATCACCCAAAATTACTGTTTAAAATCTTTCCTTATATCAAAAAAAATTATAAAATTGGACATTTATTTAGACGGTTATTACTTTATCTTCACTAACTTTTATTCTTCACAATTTTATTCAGCCCTTATCGGTTTTGACCAAAATGTAATCAGCACCTTCGAGATATAGTCCTTACCATCCTGCAAATATTGAATAATTAGGATCACGTCTATTGTTAATAAACAATAACTTTCACACTCAAACTAGTTTATATAAAGAAATTGAATAAATCTGATAAAATTTTATTAAGAAAACGCATGACGAAAATGTTACAAACTGACGGAACGATATGCAGAGCAATCATGTTATCTTTACCACCATAGAGGTATCTCGTAAACTATTCACCTGTCACAAAAGTAAAGTGACAACAATCATTACTTTTTCATGGTATTTATAAAGCCGTTTTGCAAACTTAATGGCGGCCATATTCAAAATTTCTTATGGAATTATTTCGTATTGTTTCCTGATTCTACATGACTATAAATGAGTTTTTTATTCTTTATGATCTTTTGATAAACCCACTTGTTTAGGAGATGTAGGAGCTTAAATTTTCGAAAAATTCACATGCAATGCATTTTCGGTAAGCTTTTTTTTAGTACCGTTGTTGAAACAGATTAAAAATTTAATTAGGGATATTGTAGGAAGTGTAAATAGAAACATAGAACTAAATGTAAAATACATAATTTGTTCAACAGATAAAAACTACCTAAATCAGGAATTAAATAGACACAGAAAAAACGAAATCGGTAGATCCGTGGCAATACTGTCAGTTCCATAGTTGTCAGTCAAAAAGTAAAAATGAATCTCAACGCCGTAATTGAAAAAAAAAAAAAAAGAAAAAAAAAAGAAGTTTTTAAGTAGAGCCTAGACTTGCTCTGTCTCTACTATATTCGCGTCCTCGGTGTAAATTGTATTCGATTTGTGACCTTTTAATAACGGCTGACAAGGTTCACTTTTGTTTTGCCAAGTGTTCCTGAACCATAATATTTTGAAAGTTTTAAAGAAATTACATCTTTTATTCTTATAAAAGCCTATTTGATAAAAATCGAACCACGCTTTTGGGCTGCAGAGTACTACACAGACTACAGACGCCATTGGAAAAAACCACTTTGTGGACTTCGGGGGATGCGAAAACCAATATAATTAGCAAACAACTTGACATAGATTTTTTTACCCATGAAGCATCTTGTGTTATACTTTGACGGTCAACATGTCGCAATTATATATTAAACATTGTGTTTGCGATCATAGATGGAAGTTTCTTACCATTCCCATACATAGCACGGTTAGGGACTGTCAAGGTTAATACAAGAACCGATTCACTCAAATCACGGGTGTAGAACTTGAGACTGCATATGAAGAGTGAGTTTTTTTTTTTTTTTTTTTTTTTTCTTTATTTTTACTGCAACTAGTTCTAAGAACTAACAATCAGCTTAAATCTAACAACATAACATGTAATTCTGACAACATAACATGTAATATTTAGTCCAGGTTAACCCATCGGCGCTCCTAGTATGTTGATCTATGATGTCAGCTCAAAAGGCTTAGTCCTCTTGAGTCTTCTATGAAGTTCATCGTTGTTGAGAAGCTTGCACGCCTCCTCATTAATGTGAATTTTTAGCCGTCTTTCATGGCTTTGAGCACATTTTTTAATTTCTTCAGCAACAGTGGTCACTTTTAAATCCCTATGTAGATCGCAATTACGAACATACCATGGTGCATTAGCTATCATTCTCAAAGTTCTATTTTGGAATCTCTGAATAATTTGCCTATTAGCATTTCTAGCACATCCCCATAGCTGTATGCCATAAGTCCATATGGGTTTCAGCACTTGTTTATATAGCTTTAGCTTGTTGTGCAGGGATAACGTGGACTTTCTGCCCAACAGCCAATACATCTTTCTCAACC
Source organism: Aphrophora alni (assembly GCA_963513935.1). Classification (NCBI taxonomy): domain Eukaryota; kingdom Metazoa; phylum Arthropoda; class Insecta; order Hemiptera; family Aphrophoridae; genus Aphrophora; species Aphrophora alni. The sequence continues at coordinate 86,561,995 of OY740765.1, forward strand.
TGATGTTCAGTTCATTGTATTTCTTTTTAACATGCTCTTTCCACCGAAGCTTGGCATCCAGAGTCATGCCTAGGTATTTCGCTGAGTTAGAGTGTGGGATCACAGTACCATTGACGATAATATAAATATGATTATGTATCTTTTTATTTGTATAATTAACGTGGACTGACTTAGATTCATTAAGTTTTATGCACCATGTTTGGGCCCAACTGTTTATATAATCTATTTCTTCTTGCAGTTTTCCAGTTGACTGCTCAATTGTATCGCCTACAGATAGCACAGCAGTGTCATCAGCAAACGTAGCAATATAAGTATCTGGGAGTCTTGGCGTAGGAATATCTCTGGTATACAGGAGATACAGTAATGGTCCCAAAACACTACCCTGCGGAACACCTGCCTTAATCTCTTTTAAATCGGAGTAAGCTTCTTCTTGCTTTACCCTAAAAAACCTATGAGATAGATATGATTTTAATAACATACTGTGGCCTTGTGGAAGCAGGTTTTGAAGTTTTTTGATCAGTCCAGCATGCCACACTTTATCGAATGCCTTCTCGACGTCGAGGAACACCACTGAGCAAATTTTTCCATTTTCAAATGATTTCTCTATGACATCGGTGATCCTGTGGATTTGATCAATGGTAGAATGCTGATTCCTAAAGCCAAACTGGTGGGATGGGATTAAGTTACTGCTATGAATAATGATGCTTAATCTTTTGAGAAACAGTTTTTCAAATAGTTTGGCCATTATAGGTAACAGTGATATAGGCCTATATGAAGTTACTTCTTGGGGTTCTTTACCAGGCTTTGGTATCATTATAATTTCAGCAACCTTCCATAGGCTTGGAAAATGTTTCAGTCGAATCATAGCGTTAAACACATTCGTCAACTTGATCATAGCCCTTATGGGCAGTTGTTTTAGAAGTTCTCCAGTAACAAGGTCATAGCCAGGCGCTTTCTTCATCTTAATTTTGTTAATTTCATCCCTCACTTCCTTAGTGGTGACAAACGGAATAGCCGAGTCAGTTTGAATGACATTTACACAATCCAGATCACAACTTTGGTTCTCATTTGACTGGAATATACTTACAAGATAATTTGCAAACGTCTCAGCTTTTTCTTGATTGCTCCTAGCCCACTGGCCATTTGTCTTTTTAATAGAAGGAATATGAGATATTGATTTCTTCAAACATTTTGTCGCTCGCCAGAGCGAGTATTCAGTACTTTTATCATCCGTCAATTCAGATAAAAAAGTATTAACTGATTCGTTCTTTATTACTCTAATTTCATTTCTCAAATGCTGAGTAATCCTGTTGAGAGCTGTTTTATCTTGCGGAGCTCTTGTTTGATGCCATCTTCTGCGCAGTTTTCTTTTAACAGCAAGAAGCTCTTTTATTTCTTTAGGATAATTCATCCCTGCAGTTTTCCTCCGTATTTCAGGTGTACTACTCCATGCAGCATTTTGAATATCTCTAGTTAATTTATCCACTTCCTCTTCAAGCTGATCAATGGTCTTTAATGGAACAGATAAATTGATATTGGCTTCTAGAATATTTTTGAAGTGATTCCAATCTGTGTATTTGTTAACTAAGGTTGGGTTATTTTCTTTTATAATTACTTGATCACTTACTGTCAAGTAGATAGGCGAATGGTCTGAACTAAGATGTAGTCCTCCTTCAACTTTAATAAAATGTTTTGAAATATTTCTAATTATAAAAAAATCTATAAGATCTGGTAGTTTTTTAGGATCTGTTGGCCAGTAGGTTGGTCTGCCAGTAGATATAAAGTCGCAGTTGCATTTCTGTGCCGCTTCATAGAGTGCACGCCCTTTTGTTGTAATCAGTCTTGACCCCCAATGGGTGTGTTTAGCATTAAAATCACCTCCAATAATGAATGAGTGTCTTTGTTGAGTCAGTAGTTCAACAAACTGATCAGCTTCAATAGCATATCTTGGAGGGCAATAAATGGATGTCAAAGACAAAAGCTGATTAGTCATTGCTACTGTGATTGTAGTTGCTTGGATTTCATAAGACGAATACTTAGCTTCTTCATAGTGTTTAATACAACTCCTAATTATAACTGCACTACCTCCCCGAGCTCTATTATCTGGATGAATAGTATGATATACATTATAGTCTTTTATTTTAACGAAAGAATGTTTTGTAAAATGTGTTTCTGATACTAAACAAACATCTATTTTTTCCGTATTTAGGACAATACTTAGTTCATGAAGGTGATTTAACAAGCCATTGGCATTCCATTCCATAATTCTAAGGTTGCCATTCATCATTTGTCATCATATAACTTTCTAATCTGGTTAGCCGAGAATTTAACTGTTGATTAATTTTTGTAATATCTTTGATTTCAGATAAAATTTTAGTTAAAATATCATCACTTTTTTTAGAAACAGGTCTGATGTCGTGCTGCTCTGATTTATCTAGGGCAGCTTCTCTGTATGTGGTAGGCCGCTTGATCTTCTCCACATTATCCTTATCCTTGCCCGGATCAACTACCGTGTTAGTGCGGTGCATTGGAGTTTCAATTCTTGATATTTTAGGTTTCCATTTGTTCTCTCTTAAATTCTGCAATGCTTTGACAACCCGACATCCTCTATAATTAGCCGGGTGTTCCTCACCACAGTGAATGCATTTTGGTTTGTCTGCTGCGACTTTTTTACATTCTATTGTTAGATGATATCCTGCACATTTAACACACCTTGGCTCATTTCCACAAAATTTGCGTGTATGCCCATATGCTTGACACTGTTTACATTGTGGAATTAACTTCGATCTTCTAAGTGGTTCGATTGTCACTTTCGACCCCATGATCCTGTCAGTAGCATAAACTTTGTTGATGTCAGTTCCAGAATTAAAGTTTACTTCAAACATGTCCAACGGTTCCTTGGTTTTCCATTTGAGCTTGTTCACTGCACTTGTTGCTTCTAAGCCTTTACCATTAAGATAAGAAACTATATCTTCTGGTTCACATGAGTGATGCAGATTTTTAATCATAACTCTCACAGGCCTGTTCTGCTTGTCCTCATAAGTATGCCATGCAAATTTGTGTTCTGATAGCATTTTAGTGGCTCTTCTGTAGCTATCACTATCAGTGAGATTCATTTTAAAAATTCCTTTATTAATAAGTTTTACAGTAAAATCAGTTTCTACTACAGAAGAGACCAGGCTATGAAAAGCTGAGTATTCCTTTATGCCACTGACAACAATAGGGGGTGGCCTATGCGGTTTGAGATTACGATCAGTAGCGCTAAGCGGTGTAATAGAGCTATGCTCAGGCAGCTCTTTCCGAGGTGGTGTTTTTGATATTTCACTGACCTTGCGTTTTTTACTCTTTCTTTGCCTTACACGGATCCACTCAGTTTCTCTTGCCAGATCATCCTCATCTGTTGCATAAGTCACATCATCACATTTACCATTACTTTGTTGCAATGACACAATTAATTCCTTCAACTCTTTTATCTCATTTTGTGCAGCTTTAAGTTGAACTTGCAAATATTCAATCTTTGCAAGTGATTCCTTGTCCTGTTCCTTAAAATCATCCAGCTTATCAGAACTCTCTTTAGAGACATTTGTTTCCCTTTTTTCATTTAATTGTTGAATATTTTCTGATGGCGGAGATCTTGAAAGAACAGTGCTCTTCTTAAAAGGATTTTTCTCTTTATTTTCTTTTGTGTTTTTGTTTTTGTCCGTTGTTACTATTTCCTTAGTGTTAGTGTTAGTATTATTTAGCAATGGTTGGTCCCCCCCAGAATCCTTGGGACCGACCTCCTTAGAGGGTGGATATATGAAGAGTGAGTGAATTTTTATATAGAGCATAGACTCAAATGACCTACTACTTTATGACCGCCTTGGAAATGGCTATAATTTTTATTGTTATTCTTCTCATCTAATGTCTTGAGGTTCTCTCTAATGTCTCACAGCTCATTAGGATCGTCTCAGTATGAATAACCTCTCCCGCTAACTGTTTTAGCAGGGAATAACTTCTCTATAATGTGTTTATATTTTAAAGATGTGTTAAGATTAAATTGACCGTCCAGATCATATAATTTTTTATGTGCACTTGTTCTCTAGCAGATATCTTTATACGCTTGCAAATCGGCCTGGGTATAAATTTCATCATCGGGTAGACGCGTAAACACCAACTCGTACAATCCGGGTGTCCCTTTATACTGTAATCCATCAATTACAATTTCACCATCATCTGATAACTGAAGTGTCTTGTTACCAATCATCATAGACTCGGCTCCTATTTTCGGTCTTTAAGTGTGATCTATATTTCGATTATTGGCGGAATAGTTCATCATTTTGATCATATATTTTTGTGCCAGCGGGTGTGTGAAATTACTGTTTATCCATTTTTTCAGATTTACTTTGTCCTATAGGAGTGGATAATACCGTCTTTACACTAGGCTGCGGTTGCTCCGGGGTCTCGGGGCTATTATTTCGGTAAGTTAACACTATGGGTAGCTGGTACTTCCCCCTCAACATCCCACTCCTCATTTCTCTCTCATCTCTTTGCTCCACTCATCAACATCCGCTCTTTCCGTCTTTTCATTCCACTCTTCTTTTTTTTCTTTAGGTTCGGAAAAACACTCCACTTTCTGTAGCTATTTAATAAGAGGTGTGTATTTCTTAGGTTATAAACGTTCTTTTCCTCGACTTCTCCGTGCCTCAACTGCCTGTACTTTTTCTTTATAGCCTTGCGCAATCTGACTATCTCCAGCGTTATATGCTCTCTCTTCTCAGACATCTTGAAGAATGGCGTTTGTTGCAAGTATCAAGCCTTTTGTACGTTCTCCTCCTCCTCAAAAATCTGTTACAATTATGTCAAAACCAATCCGATATCGTCCATCCTCCGGTTAACTGTCCTTATCTATTACAAAAAAAATCTGTGTTTATCTTTCCACGCGGACGTACAAATGTTCATAAATGTACTAAACACCATATCCGTGTGTCACGTGATCATTGTAAATGTGCCGTAAATTGAGATCGTCCTGCTTAAAAAGTACCAAGAGATCGACATTGTCCCAAATCAATTGTTTAGGAATCCTGCTGTACGTCTATCCTAAATAGAACGAATCTATGTTATTATGACGCCCCATTGTGAAATAGTTACGTATATTGTCATGTTTCTCGCGAGCTATGTCATCAAAAATTATTATCAACTTCGGCTCTGCTTCACTAGGGTGGATCACACTTTCGTGAATATGTAGTAACCAATTCCTTTAGTATTTCCAAAAAACTTGTTTTTTGACTACTGGAGGGATTTGGAAAGTACGTAGACGTTGGCAAATTTCAGCCAGTTTGGATTGAAGAGTCGAAAATGGTATCCCTTTATGCTCTTTATCAATTGTTGTTTTTACTATCCTCGAAATTTTCTTATATTTGAGAAAAATGTCTCAAGAGTCATCTTTAACGGCGTTTTTCTCAAAAAAATCTTTATAAATTCAAAATATTTATTTTGCAAAATGCATTTATTCCTACTAAGCTTTATTATACCATGTTGGGTTTTTGGAATTTCTTATTTTTGGTTTTTTCATCTCTTGGTTTTTAACTCTAACTTTTAAACTAACAATCATACTAAAATTCTTTTAATACAGTTAACTATATTTAGATACTCATAACAGTTATAATCCAAAATAATTTAAAATGTTTACAAAAATTAATTTTACTATGTTATCTTATTCACTAGAATGATTCATCTCTTCTGTATGGACCTGTCAGTTAATTGACAAGTCTCTGCAGGTGGTTACAGATGACTCATCATTGAACACTCTCACCCTTGAATAGAATTGTATAGACTTTGTCAACCTGCCGATACTGGTTATTTTAACTTAGTAAAAAACGAATTTTTATAAAATCTTTCAATTTTTTCGTTTTTTGAGACTTGAGCAGTTTGGGTATTATCCCAAACTGTCTCAGTAAGCAATCCTTTACATGATGAGAAGAACACAATTAAAACTTTTTCTAAATTATACATTTGTATTGATTTTTATAGAAAATTATTCATTCCTTGGGATTTAAGTCATGTACATAACATATGAATTAAAAATCATTAGCTTCACTCATTCTAGATAAAAAGTATTTAAATCAATAAAATATAACACATTCTACTTTTATTCCCAATCATCACTTTAAATTGATTTTGATAGAAATTTACTCAATCCTTGGGACCTCGGTCGTATTAATAACTTTCAAATGTAAAATCATTAACTTCATCCGTTCTAACAAATATTTTTGGGTCTATAAATCATAATATTTCAATTTACACTTATTTCTAATATAGTTCTGAATGTTTGTCAGAAATCGAATCATTCTTTGAGATTCAAGCTGTATTCATAACTTGTGAATTTCAAATCCTTTGCTTCATTCGTTATGGTGATAGTGTTTAGGTTGTTAATCATAATAAATTCAAACTACACTTATTTCTAATAGCCTTTTCGAATTGATTTTGAGAGTTATCTGGTCATTCCCTGGAATTATAGAGTCAAGTACATAACAAGGGAATTCAAAATCATTAGCTTCATTCATTCTGATAAAAGTATTAGATCTATTTATCATAATTCAATCAATCTATTTAAATTATCCATTTGAATTAATTATGATAAAAATCTTATAATTTGTTGGAATTAAAAACCTGTTACATAACTTGCTAATTTAGAATTCTTAGGTTCTTTCTTTCTAGATAAAGTGTTTAGACCTATAAATCATATTACATTTTAACATACACTTACTTGTTTCTAATCATTGTTCTAAATTGATTTTAACAGACATCAAATCATTGTTGAGGATTCAAATCATAGTCATAACTTATGAATTTATAATCCTCAGCTTATGTTGTGGTGAAAATATTATAAATCATAATAAATTCAATCTACACTTTTTTTTAATCATCCATTTGAGTTGATTTTGACAAAAATTTTATCATTCCATTTTATTCAAGTTCTTTTCGTAGCCTAATTTGTGGATGGGAAATATTTAATAACTTGTAAATTTTAAATCATTAGTTTCATCCATTTTGGCTCAAATGTTTAAGCATATAAATTATAAAATATCAATTGTACCTTATTTTTAATCATCCTTGTGAAGTGATTTCTATTGAAATCTAAGCATTCATGTCTCGTGTATTACTTGTGAATTTTAAATCATTAGCTTCATCTGTTTTCAAATATGTTTAGGCCTATACATTATATTTGAATATATAAATCTACCCTTATTTTTAATCAACCTTGTGAATGAATTTTTACTGAAATATAAGAGTTTTTGGTATTTAGATCTCTTGTAGTGAATTTAAATTACCTTCACCAGTAGAGAGTCGGACCCTTTAGAACAAAAGTGAGGAGATGAGGATCACATGACCATTTACGTATTTATTTATTTCTAGTCCTCCTCTCCAGAGTTCTGTAACAAATTCCAATAAGTAACTTTTTCATTAGACATTGGATTCTGTATGAGGTTGATGAAAGGGAATGAAACCTCTTATGACAACCATAAAATACTGAGTAACTTCAAAAGATATGTGATATAATAATATTTTTATAAATATGAAATGGGTAAGTGTGTGCATGGAAAAACCATTATCATATTTTCAATGACCATCAGCTGTTAACTAATCTAGGAGTAAGGATAACTTGCCATTCACACCATCAACTCTTAGCAATGGCAGGTATACAATAGTATATATGGCAACAACACTTCAACTACCAACTATAACACCAACAATAGATCTATAGTCTCCTTCTCCGATCTCGTACCCTGACCCACTGATAGAGGATCATTAATGCCCTGCCTTGGAAAAGTTTTTCCAGAAATTCTCTATAGGATCGTAATGAGTCACTATGCAATGATTTAGTGTAACAGGCATCAAATACAAATGTTAAGTAACAAAAATAAATAAAAATTGTAACCAATATTTGATCAAATAAGGTCCCTTTTTACGATTTCTTTCAAAATTAACACAACTCAGAACTTTGATTCTTTTTGGTGGAAGCTTTCAACTAATTCCGAGTTAGATTGAATGTCTATACTTGTTTTCTGTATTTTCACTGGGTTGGAACTGACTCTCACAACGTGTGTATTGTGCCTTGATATAAGGTACACCATCTTCATACCATCTGATATATAGGTAACGTGTATACAGGTAACGAGCCTTTTTTTGAGCTTTGTCATTTAATATGGAAAATTTGTACGGTGTTGTACACACTGTGACACTCTGAAATTTATGTCTGACTATAGCTAATTCCTTGATGATATACTCTTTGGCATTGTCTTGAAGCGTGTGAAATTTAACTACGCCCGCTTACGTATTTATAAGCTAACTCACTACTTTCTTCGTAGAGTGTGGTAGATACAAGCTTATCGCTGTCTAATGAAGTAAGAGTGCAAATCGTTTTCAAAATAAAACATTTTACTGACACACCATGACATGAGCAGCATGCTATCTTTTATTAGTCTCTACTCGTCACTGTTTGATGTTTCGCATGCTGTCCATTGTACTATTGGACATTTCATTAGCCGAAATAATTTAGTATGATAAAGTCTTTGTTACTCAATTTGAATTTGTAGTGTTCTTGTCATTGAAAGCTGCCGATATTTATTTTATGTGAAGCAACAATTCATCAAATTCTAAAAGTGTATAGAAAACAAAATCTTTTATCTGCTTGCAGCAAAAGTCCTAGTTCGTTCAATAGTTGATTATGAAATTATTGAATTTCATACAAATCCTAACAGCAGATTATCATTATCCCACACTACCACTATTGCCAATCTTTTTTGAATTCCTGCTTTAGACTGCCATAGTAGCTAAAGTTTTGTGCGACACAAAATCAAAATTTGGATAGATTTACATGAAATGAAACTTGTGTAATCGAAGGTCATTAATAATAAAATTAATAGTATTTTACAAGTTCAATTTCATTGCCGTCACAAACGTGATACATATGGCAGTCATAAATCAGTCATGCTGTTTCTATCAAAATGTATATTGTATTTTCTTTGAGAGTTAGTTCTTCTGATGGTGACGAAAGTCGGCCCTTTAATGTTTAAAAAAAGTGAATTGATAATTGCTCCATGTCAACATTTGAAATAGTTCATGATCAAGATAGCCTCCTTCAACGAATTTGTTTAAGCCTTCATGAATATTATTTGGTAGACATTCATAACATAAAGTCAGACATTATAAACTTCAATTAGTGCGCTAATTCTGACAACATATACATATGAGCTTATGGAAGGCATAAACATAGACTGTATTCAAGATACATAATATGGTTTCTCGTCAATAAATTATTGGTGACCTTTGTTTATATTAATGAGGTAAACATGCACATTTGAGGTAGCATGGTACGTTAAACTATCACGCCATACTGCCGTACGTTGGCTTAGTTGTGGGAAAGTCCTTCAGCGCTTTTTTGAACTTCGAGCAGTGATCGAAATTTTTTTGAATGGAAAGCATCGCCCTCTTACTGAATTACAAAACAACGCATGGCTGTGGAAGTTAGCATCCTATGTTGATTTGACAAAACATGTGAACGAACTGAATTTGAGATTGCAAGTAGAAAACCAGCATCTTCCTGATTTATACACTAATATCAAATCATTCCGGAAGAAATTGATACTGTTTCAATCACAACTACGAAGTAAACGTTTTTCACATTTTAAAACATGTGAAATATTCAACCACACCACTGAGACTGAGTTTCCCTATCGATTTTGTAATCGAAACTTTGAGTGCTTTGAAAATAAATTTTGATACTCGTTTCTCGGACTTTGATGCCATTGCGAATCAAATTAAGATTTTTCAGAATCCTTTTGATACTGACATTGAAACCCTAGCCCCGGAACTTCAAATGGAAATGATTGATCTACAGTGCAGTGATATAATTAAGAACAAATATCAAAACTCATCTTTGTTGGAATTTTATAAGAGTCTTCCACTGACACAATTTGATAATTTGCATAAATTTTCTCGTGGGCTGTTTTCTGTTTTTGGTACTACTTATTTGTGTGAGAAGACCTTCTCCAAAATGAAGTACACAAAAAATGTGTACAGATCTAAATTAACTGATGAGCATCTTAAATCTCTTTTAATAATTGGTACAAGTAAAATTAGTCCACAACTACAAACTATTGTCAGTGGAAAATCTCAATTACATAAATCTCATTAGTATTTCATATGTCATTATGCTTGTTATAAGTTATGTTTTTATTTAAAATGTATAAAATGTTAGTTGGATTCATTTCAATAATTTGTTAGTTATTATATACTGAAGTTAAATTTTCTGCATATTATACATGTCTTTACTCATTACAATTCTGTGTTTCTTTATCCAACTTATCACAAAAACAATAACAATAAGCCTACAACAATGTTATGAGTAGTTAGCCCATGACCATATCAATGTAGATGTCATATTAATAATTATTCAACATAAAATTAGAATACTTCAGTAAACTAAATTTAATTTGCTATAAAAAATATGTTCTCTAAAAGGAGTTTTCAAGTATGCTAGCTCTCCGCGGGCCGGACAAAATCTGTCCGCGGGCCGGATATGGCCCTCGGGCCGTAGTTTGGAGACCCCTGGTCTAGTGGATTTATACCTCCCAGTAACAATTAACTATCTTAGATACCAGTAATATGAGGGTCCATGTAATCGTAGTATTTACGCAACCCAGTAACAATGAACTATCTGAGATACCAGCACTAGAAGGAGACCCATTTTGTCTAGTGTATTTTTAATTCCCAATAAGAGTCAAGTATCTGAGATAAAATAAGATTTGTGTTTTAGTTTATATTTATATGTTTAACAGGAATTAAAATGTTTGCAAATAGTTTAATCGCCCCATAGTAAATTTGTGCAGTTTATTATTTTGTTTCTCACAATCTGTCATCAAGAACCCATAGTTTTTTATATCATTTATACTTGAATTTTTTCAAAAAATTGTTCTTAGGCTGAAGTACTCCGTTTTTGGAAACCAATCTATTTGTGACTAAAATTGCTTTTCCTGTTTAGGAAGGACCCCCACATACAAGAAATGTAATGCTATTACTCAACAGCCACTGCGACTTTTATCTTTGGTGTAATGAAAGAGTCAATAGTTATAATTGGTAACTTATCGTAGTTTAAATCAAATCTTTTGGATCTATCCACATATCTTTAGATTTGTCAAAATCTAACTAACTTGTTGCTTTTTTAAGTAATGCTTTCTTCATTTCATATACACCACTAAGTTTTGTTTTAGTCAATTATTCTTGATAAAATACGCCTTTTATTAAATATTTTGTTTCATCTTTTAAAATATAATTATTTCTATTTTTTATGATCATCTAAAAAAGATCTACCCATGATATCAGTTCATGTGTCAATTTAAACAAGACCCTAATTAACACCTTTTATCATATCAAAAAGTTCATCTACAGGTCAGGAAATGATACTAGATTGGAAAATGTGATATTATGATCACCTTATTATTACTAGTTAAAAGTATTTTGGAGTACTACTTTTGTACTAATAATATTTAGTAGGATAAGGATTTCATAAAAAAGGGAAAATAATGCCAATGATAGGTTAGTTTTTTTAACATTATTATTTTTTTGTTACAAACAATGAATTCTTTCCATATTCATAATAAAGCATTGGATGTTATGTAAAACAATTTTTATTATTAACATCAATTATTTATATTTGTTTATATGTTGTATAACTGGATATATATAGTTATATAAAGACAATTTGCTTTATTAACATCAATGATTTACATACGTTGTATAACTGGATATATAGAGTTATAAGACAACTTTATTAACATCAATTAATTATATGTGTTGTACAACTGGATATAAAGAGTTGTATAAAGTCACCATCACTTAAGGACTTAGTATTAAGGATATGCCGACTGTGAACTAATGAACTACAGACTGTTATCCATTTTCTTAAATACAAGAAATGTGAATCCAGTAGAGATTCATTGTCAGATTAGTGAAGTTTATGGTTAAAATTCAATGAGTGATAGAATTGTGAGGAAATTGGTTAGACAGTTTAAAAGGGCGTAAAAACATGCAAGATGAGGCATGGAGTAAGTGGTCATCTATCATTAAATATGATTTGGCACAGTTTGTAAACACAAATCTTGTGAGAACAAACTGTTTACGATTTTGTCACTTTTTTTATTAATTTCTGCAAATTTAAAGAAATGTATGAAATCGTGTTTCATCATTTAAACTATTAAAAGTTATGCTCATACTGTGTGCCAAAAATGATTACCCCTAATTACTTGGCAATGAGATATACAAAGTGAATAGAAGTAAAGTTCAGGAGTAGTAGAAATCTCAAATACCAGGTTTAGATCATTGAATGACAACAGTAATAATAGTAAAAAAATACAAAGTTAATAGAAGTGCAGTAGTAAAGTTTGGAAGTAGTAGAAGACCTCAAATAACTAGTTTACATCATTGAATGGCAACAGTAATAATAGTAAGAAAATACAAAGTGAATAGAATGACAGCAGTCAAGTTTAGAAGTAGTGGAAGACCTCAAATAATTAGTTTACATCATAGAATGACAACAGAAATAATATTTAAAAAATTAAAAGTGAATAGAATTACAGCAGTCAAGTTTGGAAGTAGTGGAAGAAGTGTTTTGTTTTTACCAGTTAATTAAAAATAAAAATATTACCATTAGAGAACCATTGATATTTAAGGTGATTATCTTGCTAGAAACCAAAACTTACTCACCATTTTAAGAATAAATAATCAAAACGATGAACAATATCCTTTAGAGGACTAATAACATTCACAGTAATTATCTAGCTAGAAACCAACATACTTAGGGTTTTAAGAAGTTGAAGTATAATGTTTAGAGGACCATTAATATTTAGGGTGATAATCTCACTAGAAACCAAAAACAATTCTCTGCATTTTTTCCCTTTTCATTACAATTTTCTATGAAAATAATTTATATGACGAAGCAACAAAGCTTTCTACTATCAAAGCACCAGTCTCACCTACCCATTTCCCAAAGCATTGCAGGTGGAAATTTTATGGTGAAGCCCACTTGCAAGTAGGTGTTTTAGACACAGTAGAATGATAACTAGTATTGAAAAGAATATCTTTTGAACAGTTTTCAATCCTTGTTCATAAATACTGATATAGGAGCTCATTTAGGATGTAAAAGTGTATTTCATAATATTTATGGTAGAATACAATATCCTTCAAAATGCTGTAGGCTATTCATAAATTGCTGTAACATTTAGAGATAATGAAAATTCTTCTCAATCAACATACATTTGTCAGAAAATATTAGTCCAACCATAAAAAAGAGATTAGGCTACTGCCAACACCATCAAAATCATTAAACTTTTGCAAAAATTGAGTCTTCTGATTTATCCAATGGTAAAAAAAGTGTAAATTTACTCAATCATCAGTCTATTTTTTATTATTTTTTAAAATATATAAATGTAGGAAGTAAATTTTGCACTCCTAACACCTAAGCCTAAAAGATTTTTTGTGCATTTCCTTAATAGTTGCCAATTCAGTTAAGTCCCATATTCATCGTGTTTTGCTAGGTTATCTTCTTCTATTGGAGCTGCAGATAGGCCAAAGACCAGGGGTCTCCTTCACTCCAGTACTTCACACTTTTCAAAAATATGTGTTCTGCTGTTTCTGTGTGTTAACCACATGGTCTGTATTTCAAGCTACTGTGGATTAAACCCATGTTATTTAAATGTTTCTTGAATAATCCATGTCCAATTACATGGATAGATCTTTTTTGATTTGCACCTTGTATATAAGTGATGTTATATATCTAGGGATTCTTTGATTGAGTTTGTACATATTTTTCTTATTGTTTAAAAGTAAAAACCTCTCGATCATCACCTTATGAAAAAATTGAAAAAGTTTTCAATGATAAAGCTTCTTCTACATTATTTTGTCATCAATATTGCCAGACATAATGGCAACTGATTTCTTCCTTTAAGGTTTACGATTATATAAGAATAAGCCTTGTTTAGTCAACATTTTCAATGACTTGGGAGGTTGTTGCCATTACTGCTGAGGTCACATTTTAGCACAGGTGTTAAAAAATTTGCAGAGGTGGCGACAAAAGTATTTGGATGATACTATAACAACTTTCAAAATCTAATTTTGGAAGAAAAATTTTTGAAAGAAACAAGGTAAGTGAAGTGCATATAAGGTATAAATAAAGTTGTAGGAAACTGTAAAGAAAATAAATTGTAGGAACTGCATTATTTTCTTATGGTGAGAGAATCTCATTGTATTTTAGTTTAAATGAACTTTAAACTAAAATTATGAACTTTAGCAAAATGACTTATTCTTGATAAAATATTTATTTTAATAAATAAAATAAATTATAATAATCAATTTTGAAATTTGAGAAATTTTGAGATTTTTTTGTATAATTTAATCATTAACAACTTTTGATTGGAATGTTTTGCGCAAGCGGGATTAGAAGGAACATCATGTGCACTAAAAGAACAACATCTTGAAACCTCTCCACCCCTCCTGACGCATGTTTAATTTTTCAGAGAATTTGTAATAATTAATAACTTAATTATGCAAGGCTAGGACTGGTAGCTGTAGCTGAAACTTTGGTTGTCCCCAATCGTTCTAGACTTGTACAACTACTTTGCATATGACTAACCATCCACTAACATTTCCTAATTTTTATAAAAATCGGAAATTTTTCAATTTTGCAAATGTTAATCCGTTGCAACACATAATAAATTGAGTCAAATAACTCGTTCTGGATTGTTTTGGAAAGCCCTAAAAACACTTTGTTATTTGTTTGGTCAATGTGTTGTTTTAAGGTTAGATCTAATTCCGCCATGAGATTAAGAAGACCTTGAAAAATTCCAGGATTGTTTGAATTCTCACGTTCGTCATGTCCTCTTAAAGCCAATTCAAATGCCCCACAAAACTTAACAGTGTCTATTATTTTACTTAAAATATATCGGTTTTTCAACACTTCTTTTGTTTTAGTTTTTGGACTTTCAATCTATATGCTGTATCCAATTGGCATCTGATGTCAACCTTTCCTAACACAGCATATTCTATACATGAATCTGTGTTTTTCACTTATTTTATATTTTTTTACCTTATCATTTAAATGTTTAATGTCTGAAATGCCATCTACAGTCCATGCACGATCTGGAACTCCCATGACTAAGCAGGGGTAAGAGAAAAATGAGTTTTTTAATTTACAACCACACAACCAATCCGCATAATTGTACAAATTTTGTGAAAATTTACGGGTGAAGCTATTCTTGTTCTTTGAACTATTTTGAGTTTTACTTATTACCATGTCAGGCCTAGGGGGTCCTACATCTTTTAAGGCAATTCTATGTTCTATGTTTTTAATGCCTTGACTAATGATTAAACTTACATCATTTGTCACAACGTTTACCGTTGACATATTACCGGCAACGGCATCGGCATCCATTATTTAACAAAACAAAACTACTTGACTAAATAACACACTCACACTCACTCGTCTCGTACTAACTAATTCACTTATTCACAATCTCTAAAACATTCACAATCACAAAGGGTTAAACTTATAAAAACATAAACAAACAACTCGTGTGAGTGGCGAGACACTATTTACAACAGTTGCGCCAACTTATTTTGCCCATCGAAAACAAGGTTTTTAGTAATGCGGAACATCTAATTTATGTTGGCTGCACTGACTGATGTCTGCGCACGCAGCTTTGGACTCTGCCCTAGAAGCCCATTACACGCTGTGTAAATGACGCCACGGCACCCTCAGCTCTGTCTGCTGCTAAATGCAATAAGACTGAGACGCACTGGCCACCATCCGAACTCCAGAATACATATTTTATATTGTAAAACTTCCGCTACAAATGATGGTGAAATCCATAGCGTCAATTCATAATTCATTTATCTCCAAAGAATTAAATACATATAGGTATTTACATTATTAAAATAATATTATCATTGGGGGGCGGCATCTGAGAGTCCATATGAGTAAGCCGCCACTGCTTGAAACCATATCTATTTCAGCTCTCAGTACATAGGAATGTCACAAAAATAGGAATTAAGTTCATTTGCAATATGTTCTGGTTATTAAAGACAATACCATTTCCATCCCTTACTCATTCTATCTTAATTGTGTCATGACCTCTACCAAATAAATTGTTTACAACCCTCCACTGTCCTCTCATATATATTTTAATGACTACCCAGTCCATAGTCTGTTTTTGATTTTACTTCTTCTACTCTAATCCACTATTGAAAGTAAAGACAATGATATACTGTAATATGTAGCATTGAATAGCTATATTAATACAATTCTTGTCAACCAATAAAATTCTAAAAGGAAACTATCAACAAAATGGTATAATATGTAACTAATACATGATGCCTACGCACATTAATTAAGTTAATTTTGTCTAAAGTACTCTATGGGTTAAATTGTTTTCCTTAAAAATTAGTTTAACCCTGTACCAATAGTTTTTACTTTAAATTGTAATACAACATCCATAATCTGATTTGTTATTTCACACTGTGCTAACTAATGTACTAATGAAGTAAATAAAAACAAAATGTTATACAAGGTGTTGGTCAATGCAATAGCCAGTTTTAGTGTTAATACTCTCCTTGTTAACCAGTACAGTACACAGTGTATACAATAAATAAATTCTATAAGATGTGTTATCCAGTCCTCATTATGATTTGTAAACAAAACCACAATTGAAAATAAACAATTAAATAAATTGACATTTTGCTCTCTTTGTCTCATTTGTTATTATTACACATCTTGTTAATCAATGTTATACTGGAAGATATGATGTCAGGAAACTTGCATCATCGCTTGTATTGCGATCATATATTAGAAGCCTCAAATGGACGGATAGACAGTGTTCCGAAATTGGTATGCATGGGAAAGTTTAAATATTGTATTAAAAAATAATACAATATTAATGTAAATAAAATACATTTTAAACTTTACTCTTTTATTATCAAATAAGTAACTAATTAAGAAAGATTAGTTTTCCACAAAATTAAAACATATTCAGAGCCTGTGCAGTGGATTAGTGCGCCGATGTGTTTCGTCATAATGTTTCGGATTGGTCCATTAATTCAACCATGCCAGTATTTTGAAATTGGAAGGGATCATTTCTATTTTGGAGAATTCATTAGCTGAACATAGTTCAACAAGAGTGGTCGTGTTGACTCTCTTTCGTCACTGCAGAAATTTTCCTCAGATGAATCAATTATCTCCGATCAATTTCCAGAGCAATTCAGATATTACACAACAGTTTTTAATCTGAGTTTAAATAGAGTTAGCGATTGCACCCTGGTATAGATGCCTATGTTAAAACTTTTAATAAACAATTAAAACATTTCAGAGATCAAAGTTTTTAACAGTAATGTGAAAATAATAATTGTCAGAACACTATAGACAAATATTTTATGTTATGATCAAAATACCAAAAAATGGAGGCATTTATTAAATTCTTTTATGAACCAATTGTTTTGTGGATTTCTTTTTTAAGAACAATCAGATGTATTGTATAAATGATATATTAGTAACCATTGTTAAAAATATATATTGACAGGAAAGGACTTAGAGTATAAAACTGATCTCATGTCATAATATTATATATATATACACTGTGAGTCAAAAGTATGGATACACCCTGTTAAATTTTAAATGGATAAAGATAGAAAAATGAAAGTCAGGACACCTTTCTAGGAAATAAAAGTGAACGTTTTAGTCACTATTACAACTTTGCCCATTTCCACAAAATGGGATTTTTGGGGGGCAGCTTAAAATTTTTAAATGTAAAGACACATTAAGTGACACCTCATTTTAAAGTCGTTGATTAAAGAAGAAGAACAGTGGAAACCAGAGCTTTCTATCTCAACCAAGTACAAAATGGCAGCTCATTGAAATTTTCAGAACTTGGTTCTAATTTCTAATACTTGGGAAATTTACTGTTAATTGAAAACAATGAATATGTGAAACATAAAATCAACAGCTAATAAAATAAACTTTTTTTTATAATGTGTTAATAATTTGTAATTACAATAGCATAGTAATTAATTACATTAAACAATAAAACGGCTTAAACTTACTATCCTGTGTTTTTTATAACAGGTGTTCAAACTGCTGCCCCAGGACAGTTTGACAATGTCCAAGCCTGTCGTAAAAACTTGAAAAGGCACGCTGTATGGATTCACGCGGGATTTTTTTAATTTGCACTAATACTCTGTCCCTGAGGTCATTAACGCACTGGGGTTTCGTTTTATACACGTAGTTTTTAATGTGACCAAACACAAAGTAGTCCAGTGGAGATAGATCTGGCAATCTTGGTGGTCACTCAATACTTCCTCTTCTACCTATCCAGCGATTGGGAAAAACATTGTTTAAACATGCAGGCCATAGTGTGGAGGTGGTCCATCCTGCTGGAACCAAACTTGATTACAGTTGTTGATTGCTGTTTGGATAGCTGGATAAATCTGATTTTGTAGCATTTCCTGGTATACCTCGGCATTAAGATTGCCATCAATAAAAAAGGGCCCAACAACCTGATCCTTCACAATGCAAAGCCAAACGTTTAGTTTTTCAGGGTTCTGGGTGTGTTGCTCTCTGATCCAATGAGGGTTAACATCAGCCCAATACCGACAATTGTGTCATAATGTTATCGTTTAACATGAAAGTTGCTTCGTCTGAGAAAGCAATGTTCTTCATTCTAATTGTATTGTTATCAATGTGCTTCATCATCAGTTCACAAAATTCTAATCAATGATCAAAATCGTCCTCACTTAGCTCTTGAACTAAACGAATTTTGTATGGTTTAAAACCACCGCCATGTAAAATTCTACAAACTGATGTTTGAGATATACCTAACATTAGGGAAACATTTCTTGTTGAAGCGTGAGGATCTTCTACAACAGACTGTAAAACGTCAAGTGACAATGCTTCATTTGAAACTGATTTTGGTCTTCCATGTTTGGGGCGGTCTTTAACGCTGCCTGTTTCCTGGAAACGTTGGATAGTTTTTTGAACTCCTGATTTAGATACTGGGTTTCGATTAGGATAAGTGTCATTAAATAAATTCCTTACTTCATCATAAGATCTCACCCGGTCTCCGTAGCCTCGCATCATCAAGATCATAATACGCTCTTGTTCACTTAAACTCTCCATTTCTTAATGGTATAGTATCACAAAAACATAGTATCACAAAAACATGTCTTAACTTTGTTGATTCCAACCAGAAACTGAACCTGATAATGGACTTCCTCAAAACTGATAAGATATGGGAGGCCTGCCCTAAAGCAGGTAATAACTGTAAAACAGGTTTGAGTTTGTAAGAAAAGTGGTTGTCTATTGGGGTTATTTACCACCTGAATATGGATGTTCATATTTTGCCTCAATGAAGTTTTACTTAAAAATTCAATGAGCTACCATTTTGTACTGGGTTGAGATAGAAAGCTTTGGTTTCCACTGTTCTTCTTCTTTAATCAAGGACTTTAAAATGAGGTGTCACTTAATGGGTCTTTACATTTAAAATTTTTGAGCTGCCCCCCAAAAATCCCATTTTGGGGAAATGGGCAAAGTTGTAATAGTAACTAAAAAGTTCACTTTTATTTCCTAGAAATTTTCTATCTTTATACATTTAAAATTTAACAGGGTGTATTCATACTTTTGACTCACACTGTATATATATATACAGTACAACCTCGTTAAGTCGGCCCCCTTTAAGTCGGATCTCCGGGTAACCTGGATCGGTTTGCAATAAATAAACAAATATAAAATATGCATTTTGGTAGCGCTATTGCTTTATATGAGCGCATAATCGTAGCGTATTGCACATATTTCTTTTCAGGGGTGCTTCCATTAGAATTCAATGATTAAAATTGTATGTTTAAATATAAGAAATATATTATTATTCAGATGTTTGTATTTCAGACAAAATGAAATACCAGGATATTTTTTACTTAGGTATTTACAGAGAGATCTGTAGTTTGTTTGTGACTAGAAAACTATACTTTCCTAGATCATACGACCCCGAAAATTAAAAATACAGTGTCTATGCTTATTCATAGAATGGCACCCATTAAGCTATAAAATATTTAATGTATTGTTTTTTTATTTACTATAACCACGGAAAGTGAAAGGTTACAATATTCAATATAATTTAAAAATTCACTGATATATCCTCAAGTATAATAAATATACAAATTGAATTTTTCTAAAAAAATAAAATAAATAGAAAAAAACAAGAATATTGGAAAATAAGTCTGAACCTGTTTGTTAACTTTAAAGTGAAGAATACGACTTTTTCAACTAAATATTTATACTATTATTATTACAATTTTTAAATGGAATATGTTGAGGAACTTACATTGGTACATAGGTACAATACCATAGGTACATAGGCATAATTTATTGGTACATAGGTATTAATATACCTATGTTGGTACATTTTAATTTTAAATTATAAATTAAAATTTTAATTGGTACCTAAATTATTACATTTTAAAGAAATAAACTAATTTTCAAAAGGCAACTAAAATAACAACAAGAACAAAAAGTGTAATATCCTTTATCATTACAAAAAACAAATGCAAAAATTTGAAATATTAGATTGTTTACACAAAATTACTATCGCTGGAATTGAATATGCCTCTTTGAAAAATTGATTTAAAACTAATGTGGTATAAAATATTAAACAATTAAGAATTACAAATATAGATCATACAATAATTATCAATAGAGGTAACAACAGAACTAAAATAATCATCTAACGATGTAATGATGTAAAATATACATTTATTTACATCATATTAAACAAATAAAATAATAATAATACAAAAATCTTAGATATCCCTTAAATTTAAAAATGATAAGACTTATAAAATATAAGAAAACTAATGCACACAAGGTATTATTCTTAAGATTCTAAATGAGGTAGAAAGAAAACATTGTTTGTTCTGTACTTATCTAGAGATAAAAGAATCAAATGTAGAAACGTTTGTATCTGGTTTGTGTTTCTTTGAAACTGTACAGGTGAAGCTGATAAATTTTCATTCTTTGTCTGTTTTTTGAATTCATCTAATCTAGGTGTAGGAAATAAATTGTGCTTTGAATGTCCACTCAATCAATTATAACTGGATTATTGTTGTCATTTCTATATACCTCTATACTTAATGAATTTAATTGGGAAATCGCTACACGGAATATTTTTGTCAGTCGAGGGATCTGGTTTCTTACTTTTGATACGAAATTTTGAATTAACATGTTTAGAGAGATTGCCTGGTGTGCTATCTCGTTTTGTCGTGTCCAACTGCAAATGAGAAAGAACAAAACTATTAAAATGAGAACAATTACATAATGACACAATTAACATAGTTATTGTAGATGTGATCAATGACAGGATTCTGTTTATCAAGCGAGTAATGGAACACACCAAATACGGTTTTAATTTTAGTTTAAATATACATATTTTTTAAGGTTATCCTTTCTAAAAATAAAGCTTAACTTGTATTAATTTGAATCATGCGTAGTATCAGGGTGGGAGACAGAGATGCCGGGAGAAGGAACAGAAAAATTCAGTTCACCATGGCCCAATTTTTTAAAGAAAGAAGTTGTTATCCCTCAAATTAAAACCCTACAGTTAGCTCTAATTATTTTTATCACAATACATAAATCCTTGCCACAACAGCTTGTTGTAAGCCTAGGCTTGCCAGACTTACCAATTGGGTGATGTATTAGTCAGCAAATAGAGTTCCTATCTTTGTAGTTCTAGCTTTTGGAACTAAAATGTTTTACTAATAACAGGTTTCCATTTTACCTCCCAATATTGAGTTAATACCATAAACTTTATGAGCCCCCAAGGGGATTGAACCCAGGACCTCTCACACCCAAAGCGAGAACACTAGTCGCTAGAATTATTTTAACATAATGGGAAATCATAATTGTTAGATGTAATTTTCTCACAGAAATATTCTAACCAGTATTTCAAAGTTTGTAAAAATTTAAAATTAAAAAAAAATGATAAATTTTAGTTTCAGACCTAAAAAATTATGGATTTGTGAACCCTCAAAATTTTTGAATTTCGGACAATGACCTTAAAATGACCAAGCCCGGCTCAATTTTCTAAGTTCGACACAATTTTTCGAGCTACACACAAATTTCCAAGCACGGATCGATTGTTGAGCATGTAATCCTTAAAAATTTAACTTTAACTTGGATACTAAAGAAATGGTTGTTTTAAGATTTGAAATATGAAAATAAACCGGGAGATTTATAATTGGTCTATAGATAAGACCACGTGAGTCAAATGAATAACTGAAAATAAATATTAAAACAAGGGTAATAAAAAATTCAATATAGATTTCCAAAATATTAATTGAGGTATAAAATGTTAGTTATAAGTTGTAATAAATGTCTAAGTGATATATTGTGTTGTGAGAATTGACAGGACATGTTATTATATGGATGGTTTAAGTAGTGTCCGTGGTGCAAAGTATGTGAACAGTTTTTTAGCTGACTTTGTACATCTGAAAGGACGCTTAATTGTGGAATCTAAAAAAGCAAGCATGAGGGGAGTCAGTTTGTAGACGGTGTCTGACTTGATCAGACGCAATTTTGTATGGAAAATATTTAAATAACTTAATTGTGAGATTTAGTGAAGCACAGTCTTAAGACGGCGTCTGACTTGATCAGACGCAATTTCGTATAGAAAACATTTTAAATATTTTAGTAAAAGTTAGTTAGAGACATCTGAGTTGGTGACATGTGTTTTAAAAGAGTCTTAGGGAAATGTTTGAGTTGGTAATAAAGTAAATAGAAGGGCCAGTTCGAAATTGATTTACTGTGGAGTGTGTAAGAACGTGATGAACATTTTGAATAGTACTGTGAATTTGAAAGGACAATTTGAGATCGTTAGCGGGCTAATTATGTCTGCAAATGAACCTGCACTTCAGGAACAAGGGCTGCTCACCACAAAGGACACTCAACAAGGAAATGGCTACATGTGGTAACAAAAAATGATAGACAATTTTATATAAATTTTGTATATAAAAGGACCAATGATAAAAAATATGTTAAAATTTGTTTAAATAAATAGTTGTAAAGTAAGCAGTAATTTAAAAAAAAGGATTTAATCTAACTTATAAATAAAAAATAATATAAATTTTAATATATGAGAATAAAGAAGCTCATAACTAATATAATTATTAAAAGTTGCAACTGATTAAAGTAGAGTCATTAAAAAGAATTTTGGTCTCTTCAAGACAGGATAATTTTAAATTTACAATATACATAATTTCAGATAATATACTAAAGATGTACCATGAATATATATATATATATATATATATATATATATATACGTATGAATAATGTTAATAAATTACCATGTTTAGTAAGCAGAAAAAATAAGGATTTTTATTTATCAAACCACCACTTTTAGTACACTTTTAAAAGAAATCACGACCCTGAGATTATTTCAATTCAAAGTAAGTTTGTATTTTTTCAAAATTGATGAGTTAATTCCATCTGGCGCCCATAAGCTGAGCAATTTTTTTAAAATAAATATTTAATGCAAAAAAGTGTCAATTTTAAGATTAAAACAGATGAATATTATTTTTTAACACTCGCTTCATTTAATATTTACAAGCATGGCTTGATTTTACGAACTACACACGGTTTTTCGAACAGCTTGAGCTCATTAAATGCTTGATTGAAGCTCAAGCTTGATAAAACTTCGAGTTTATAAAAAGTTCAGGCTCAGTTCGATTTAACTGAGACTAAGCTTAAGTTCGGCTTGATTTACAAGAGGTTTGGCTTGAATTAAAAACCTGATCTCGCACATTCCTACATAAAACCAATTCATTAAAAATATGTAATAGCTCAGCATTAACATCTTTGTAGCAAAGATGGCTGGGCAGATTTTCATACTGTTTTTACTAACTTTTACTTTGATGGTATAATTAAAATCTAAAAAGCCTGATTTTTGTTTATATAAACTCCATAAAAAAGCAAATGACCTTTAAACATTTTTGTAAAAAAATTGATAAAAGGAGAGAAATTCATGTAACTTTTATCCTATAAAAAATACATGAAAAACTCAAAATAAAAAATATATATATCTTTCTAACTATGTTACTCTATACAAATATTTGACAATAACTTTGATGATTTTTTGTCTTCTTCTGGAAAATATAGTCACATAAATAATTCTTGAATTACATTAATATCTTAATTACATTAAAAAATTACCATTGATTTGATAAGATGCCAATATTCTGTACTTTCAGGACCAGTTCATTCCTCATAAAAACTCTAGGGCTGTTCGCATCAGGTAAATTGATGGCAGTCTTCAGGTCTTGTACCGTTTGTCTTAGGATATTCATATTCATTTTAGAGTAATGTATATCCTCTTTTAATTTTCTGAAATTTCTAAAAATTACAGATGTAATAAATTACTTTTAGTTGTCAGACATTTGAAACATTTAGAAATGAATACTGTAGTTATTCATTAAAGTAATTAAAAAGACCTAACCATTCAGTAACATAGATTATTATTATACTACCTCATTCATACAACTTTTAAAGAAAGCTTATGATATACTATAAATCTTGTTTATGATTGTCACTGATAAACTTTCCAATAAGACTGTAGCCCAATAATAGTCTGATTATGAATAAGACTGGTGGTATGTGGGTATATTTCAAACCAAAACTCCAAACATTTAATATAATTTAAAATATAGAGTGAAATAAAACATTCAGATCAAATTTTTATGAAATATTAAATTATATACAGTGTATCCCACAAAGGTATTTACTTTTTTAAACAACCACCAAGTACATATGCATTAACTAAATTGTAAGATAGATTTTTTTCATAGATATTGGAAACATATCCAAAAGTGTACTAACAAATTTTTATAATGATATCTGTAATAGAAATACAATGGTGGCTGTTGACAGCGATTTATGGTTTAAACGATAGCAAGCAACAAAATAACTTTTTATTCTTTAATAACTTTTAAATTTATTAAAACATGTTTCTTACCATAAACAAAAATCATTCAAATCGAAACCTGTCTATGCACTGGTAGCATCAATGAACAAAAGTCTCAAAGGCATTCCTGAAGATTCCCTAGGGATGTTAAGCATTTTTTCCTTCAATTAGCCTTTTTAAATCCTCATTGGTTCGTATGTTGTGGGAGTACACCATTTCTTTTAGATACCCCCCACCGAAAAAAGTTACAAACTGATTAGTCCGGTGATCTAGGCGGCCAGTCCATAAAATCATTTCCTCTTCCAATCCAACGAACAGTTAATTGAATGTTTAGTAGAATGTTCACTTCTCGAACATAGTGTGGAGTGGCTCCATCCTGCTGAAATATGCAAGTTTCCATTTCTTCAACGGTTAAATACGGAATAATGTGAGTGCTCAACACTTCATGATAACTATAATGTCCTTTGACCTAAGTTTCTTTTCTTCTGCAATACTTACTAAACCATTACGTTAAAATATAGACTTGTCTGAAAACACCAAATGAAGATGCCACTAATTTTCAGTCTCGTAATTTTCAATCACTTTGGAAAAAAACTCCACTCTTCTGTCTAGGTCGTCTTCAAGAATCCTATATACTCTTTGAGGTTTGTAAAACTTCACATCATGTTTCTTGATTAGTCGATGGATGTACTTGTAGACTTAGGCACACCAGTGCTTAAGGATACTTTTCGAATCGATGTGGGTTTACTAGGAGACTTTAGAACAGCAGCACACACATTTTGGGCCATTTTTAGGTCAGGTGTACATACCTTTTCTGTACACTACCAGTTTCAAGTAAGAGCTTCCTCTACTTTGCGATGGATATGACTGAGCTAGAACAACCTAGGTTATGTTTGTTGCCAAAGAGAACACAATAAAAGTTGTCAACAATGCAATGATCTGAAATAAAAGAAACAGCTGCTTGTTTTAAAATAACCAGCTGTTTAACATTTGGAGCTTTTATGTAATCTTTGTTCTTTGGCGACAGGTGCTGTCTTTTAAACTGCAATACCTTCGTGGGAGGCACTGTATAACTGAAAAATGTAACTGTATAGAAAATTAAAGTTTGGGGTTTGTAATAAAGAAACAACTTGAAACTAAACGACTGATATATTTCAGTCTAAGCAATCCGATTTATTAATTTTTAAATCATTTATGATTTTTCAGATCGAGATATAGATATTTTAATATACATTTCATTATTCCATTATTCATTTACATATTTATAGCAAAATCAATCACTAAATGAAAGTTTTTTTGGTTGGAGTTTTAAGGCGAAAAACAATTTCGGTCATTATCGCCTTCAGAAAATTTGGCAAGTAGATGCTTTGCCTTAAAATCTTAAAAATAAAACATTAAAAACAATAACAATTTTAAAAAACTAGATAAACACACCAAAAAAAAATTAACAACATAATGTAGTACAACGTTGTAAAATGGCCCTGCAACAATTTAACAATTACAATTTACAACAATTAAAACTAATGTTGCAGGGTTGGAAAAGGGCTCTGCAACGAATTACAAAGAATACAATTTAAAAGAAAAAAAACTACACATAATATTACAGAGTTGTAGGATGACTCTGCAGTAACTGACTAGATTTTATCAAAAATATTCAGACGACGCAAAAAGGACAATACCTGATCAAGGATCTAAACATTATCCCCCAACATAGCCTGAATGGAATTAGATAGGCCAAAATTTCGTCGCACACCTCTTAACGCAACACATTCATTGAGTATGTGCTTTATTGACGACACAACTTGACAAAATGGGCATTGTGGCGGATTCCCCTGTTCCATCAGAAATCCATGCGTGATCATGGAATGACCGATACAAACACGGATAATCACCACTTCCTCTCGACGACTGGCACATACTATGGATGAATTCCACAGATGGACAGTATCTCTTACTTCCCTCAGCTTATTGGACTCTGTATTTGTCCATTTGTCCACTCATCTTCCCATTTCTTACGCAAAATAATTTTAACTATCGATATAAAGTCAGATACAATAACATGCTGTGTGATTGGTATCTGACTTGTAGATTCTTTTGCCGCTTCGTCAGTTTTTGTTTCCCGAAATCCTGCAATGCCCAGGTACCCAGCAAAATGATACTCCGATGTCCCGTAGCTGAAGTCTGTGTATGGAACATAGAATATCTTCAACCAAGGGATTCTTAGAATACATATCCTGGATAGCCTGTAAACCACTTTTGGAATCGGAACATAAAAGATAGTGACGGAAACAAGATGGAACGGTATTAAGGCCTTTCAAAATAGCAGAGTTCGGAAGAAAATACACTATAAGCTGGGGTAATCCATACATATACGTCCGACTCGATGAGTAATATGGGCAACCGACTCTACTGTCCAGTTTAAAACAGTCTGTGAATATAATATCACTAGCTGGGTATTCATCAAGTATATAGTGAAACTCCTGACGATATACTACATCAGGAGTATTGTGCTTGATGAACCTGGACAGTGAAAACTCAAAAGTTGGCATTTGAATGAGCCATGGAGCAATAAAACATGGAGTATTCTCAATCATTGGAGGAAGTACAAGGCACAAATTGCAGTGGCGGATTTCCCACTAGGCACTCTAGGCCAGTGCCTATGGGCGGCACTCTCCAGGGGGCGGCACGGCCGGTGGGACCCGTGGCTCCGCGATGGTAGGCGCGGCGGTGACCGAAAATAGAGTCAAAAGGCGCTGAATTCGCAATGAAGCATGTTTATCAAAAACATGATTAAATAATGCAATTTACAAATGTGTCTGTTCTCATTATTTTAGCGGGGATATTTTAAGCTGAAAACCTAACTGTT
Source organism: Aphrophora alni (assembly GCA_963513935.1). NCBI lineage: Eukaryota > Metazoa > Arthropoda > Insecta > Hemiptera > Aphrophoridae > Aphrophora > Aphrophora alni. The sequence continues at coordinate 86,589,892 of OY740765.1, forward strand.
TGGCAACAAGCGTTGTTTGGGGGCAACAAGCGTTGTCTCGTTGGCAACACTGACTGCCAAACCGCAGTTTCCGCGTCTGCTCTACCGGGTTGTTAAGGTTATAGATCTTATCTTAATGTTCAAGTAGTGTCATTTAGTGTCATCGTGTGTTTATGGTGTAGTGCTTATTCCTAGATTTTGGCCAAAGTCATATTACGTATTGTTTTTGATTTGCTTTCCCGTTAAAAATCATAATAATAATAATAATGAGTGACAAGCGCAGAAAACTAAGTGGATCAGGTTACCGTAAACTTGCGAGTGACAAGAGAGAGAAAGAAACTAACCTTTTAAAGACGTTTAAAAAAGTAGACAGATTTTTTAAACCTTGTGATAAAGACAAGTGGAGAAGGCTGCTCTTCTTGGCAACAACACAGTGTCTCAGATAGAGGACCAGACAATGAAAATAGTGATGAAGAAATATGTCTCGCTGAACCAGATCGTTTAGAACAGAGAGGTGAAATTGAACTAGACATTGACGCCGTTGAACAGCTAAGTGTACAATCAGGTAATTTAGTTTTAAAACAAACTGAAACAGATTTTAATGTAAGTGACGACCCAATTGAGTGGAAAATAAACAATGCTACAATTGATATATTATTAAAAAGAGGGATAAACCAGAACAAAGACTGTGATTTTAAAAATTCAAAAAGATATTTTGGCGACAAAGTAAGATATTTAAACAAACATTTCTTTAATAGGAAATTGTTAAATGGAGAAAGCATATCACGGTACTACTTGGTGTATTCAAAAAGTACAGGTTCGGTATTTTGCGCTCCTTGCAGATTATTTGGACAGACAACTCAGACAACGACAAGTTCCAAATTAGCTAGTGAAGGTGTGTAAGACTGGAAAAATGTTGGAGCGATTTTGTCCACCCATGAAAATTCACAGGAGTACATGAACTCCGAACAAGCTCTATTAACTTGTAAAAGAGGAGTTGGGACACTTGATACTCAATTTGATTCGTATGTCGAAACTGAAAGGAAATATTGGAGAAACGTTTTGCAAAGAGTGTTTGCTGTGGTAAAAAAGCTGGCAAGCCGGGGACGCCCGTTTCGAGGATCGGATGAGATATTTGGGTCGCTACACAATGGTGAGTTCATGGTGTCACTGATTTTATTTTATTTCTTATTTCATTTCACAACTTAGTAGGTTTAAGATTTTATAAGTTTTTTCGTTTAAATATTGTTGCTTGTACCTTTTACAACTAATACTGATCAAGATTAGCCTTAACTAGAATTTTATTTTATTATATCAACAATTTTATTAGCTTAATAGTTTTATGTGATTACTGTTCAAGTCTATTCATTGTATTTTTTTTATTGTATTTAATTCTAATTGTTTCATAGTGTTAGGTCAATTATTTTCCAAACATAATAATTTAACGTATTTTTGTTTTAGTTTGTAAGAGCATATACCTTTAAATGTGATTAAAATTTGAAAAAAGTAATTCTCAGTGTTTTTAACAAACTCCTTTATGAACTGTTCCGATTTAGTATATGATTGTAATAATGGCGTTAACATAAAGCACTTGGTAAACCGAGTCTTGATCGGTAATCTTTCATTTTTATCAGTTCATCCAATTACTATAAAGCATTTCAGAGTCATTAAATGTATACACATTTCTTTTAATACTTCATGCAAATTTTCATCCCACATTTTGAAATAGTGTTTATCCTGCCAGGAGGCTTTAATTTTTCAAACAGCTGTTATGATTACTTTGTTTGTTCCAGTTTTCGTTGTTTATTTCGTTACCAACACACAATATTAAACCCAAAATATTAAACTGTTTTGACCCTCTAATTAATTTATTTACGCAACTAGATGTTGTCTGGCCAAGTAACCTGTACTGAATACGTTTTGGAGCAAAAAAAGTTATTTCTAGCACTTTAAAAACATCCTCGGAGCCTGAGATATCAATCAATCAAGGAAACATACATTCCTCTATAATATCGTAGGATATTATGGTACGGTACGTGAAGTACTACAGGGGGGCGGCAGTCAGAATAGTGCCTAGGGGCGGAACATTTATAAATCCGTCCTTGACAAATTGTCAAGTATTCTAGATGTTTTTATAAGGCAAAAAAAAATGAAAAAGCACTTATAATTTCACAAAAAAACAATTATAAGTGCTTTTTCATTTTTGTTTTGCCTTATTATGGAATTTCACCGAGTACCGACTGTAGTTACACTCAATATGATGTTTTTATGCCGAATGGGGCATACAAATTTGACAACATTTATATCCATCAGTCAAGGGATTTTTAAATACTAAGTCGTAGGCCGGATGATACAGTTTGGAGAGCAGACTACAAATATATGTTATTTGTAGTTGCTGTCTTCGTCGAATAAGAGATGGTTCATCAGTCTCAGCATGTAAGCTAGAAACTGGGCTCGAACGAAATGCTCCAGAAACAATACGTAGTGCAGTTGTGTATCGAATCAAGCTTCTTAATGGCTGATGGACTTGCGGATGAGTAGACTATGGAGCCATAATCAATCTGCGATCGAACAACTGCACAATAAAAACGTAGCATACAGTTCCTATCGGCTCCCCACCGAGAACACATAACATGTCAAGTATTTTATTGCATCGTGTTTTCAGATTAGATATATGTGGAATCCAAGAAAGCCTATGATCAAATAATAGGCCTAAAAATTTAGCAGTTTCAGTAGTTTGAAGTTGTGTTCCGTTAAGAAATAATAAAGGCTGATTCGACGTTCAGTTTTCGACGACTAAAAGCAATGCATTTTGTTTTGGAAGCAGAGAACTTAAATCCTGTCAATCTTGACCAACATTGCAGTCTATTAATTACAAGATGAAGGGCTCTTTCGGCAGTTGCCATACCTCGAGTAGCCACAATGACGTAGGGTCAGGTTAGTGGAAGAGGAAGAGGGGTGCAGGAAACGAGGATTTGGCTCTGAAGTAGGTTGCGTCGAGCCGGGAGACGACTGGTAGAAGAAGGTAGCGATAGGTTTATTGACTCTGGAAGGTTTCGGAGGCTTGATGGTGATAGGTCATGGCACTCTTGGTAGCCCTGAAAAGGGCCCTAGCTGGAAGGAACCTAGAAGTGTTTCTGGCCCTGAAAAGGGCCAGTCGGTCTTAGGTTAGGTGAGAAGAGGTAGGCTGTGATCTGGCCTCTATGATGGGTGTTCACCCACCATCGCCGGCAACAAAGCACCTACAATTTCCTTTTCGGGAGGCGACTAGGGTGAAAAAAGTGCTGCTGTTGCCCGGATTTCTCCGTTCAATTTCCCATACGGGAGGCTACGGGGTGAGTCTAGAAGAGGCGTCGATCGGTGGAGTGAGAGCAGGAGTCAGGTGGTGCAAGAAATAATCCAAAACTTGTATTGGTTGAACAGTTGTTGGAATGTGGCAGGGGGCAGCAAAAGTGTGTGAGTGAGCTTGAGAGTTGTCTTCTTGGTGTGTGGTGTGAGATTGTTGAGGGGTCTCTTGGTATTGTATAAGAAGACCGTAGGAGAGATGGTCCCTGTGAAGATCTTCACCTATGGTGAGAAGTGTGTGAGTGAGGGGTCTCTTGGTCTTGCGTAAGAAGACTGTGGGAGAGATGGTCCCTGTGAAGATTTTCATCTTTGGTGAGAAGTGTGTGAGTGAGGGGTCTCTTGGTCTTGCATAAGAAGACCGTGGGAGAGATGGTCCCTGTGAGTCTCGCGTCAGGAGAAGTGTTGTGTGGTGTCGAGAAGTGATGTGTTCTTGGTCTTGTAGAGTAGTGTTCTTGCTGCTGGGTCTCCCGGAGGAGATGTGTTCACTTTGTCACTTTGAAATGGGTACTTATACAATTTTGGCTCTGCTAGCTTGTAGCTTAGCTAGCCTAGGATTGGTTGCTTCTAGACAATGAGCTGTCCATTGTTTAAGTTTCCCGAGAAGCGAACCAACCGTGCGAGGTGGGTGAGATTGGTTCAAAGTTCTGTCGCGGATTGCAATTGTTGTAGCTGTGGAATTTTATGCGCTCGATGTGAGCTGTCGGCCAATCGGGTGAATTAGTTCCCTTGGTGGTGACGTTAACAACATATATAGCAAAATCGACAACAAATAGAGAACTGCGGACAGGGCACTGCATATTAGCGGTAATACTGTTGATTGCCACAGCAAACAGGGTCACGCTCAGCACACTACCCTGAGGGACACCATTCTCTAAATGATAACGATCAGACAACATAGTTCCAACAAATACTCTGAAATGTCTGTTGCTAAGGAAGTTTTTTATAAAAGCAAGAATATTACGATTTATACTGCATGATTTTTAAGTATTCAAAATATCTCTTTGCCAAGCCATATTTAGGCCTTTTCCAGGTCAAAAAAACACCGCAACCAGTGTCTGACACAAGAAATAGCATTTTGTATGGCAAACTCTAGAGAAACAAACTCATCAGTAGATGAACAACCCTGCCTAAAGCCACATTGTTCATTGCAAAGCAGCTGGTTACTCTTGAGGTACCAAACAAGGCGCCAATTGACCATTCTCTCTACTAGCTTACAGAGCACACTAGTAAGAGAAATGGGACGGTAACGTCCTGGCTCAGTTTTTTCTTTACCTGGTATAGAAGAGGTATTACTACCGCCTCCAACCAAGCCTCGGGAAAACATTGCTCCTCGAATATACAATTTGTATATTTTAAGGAGCGTCAGCTTCCACAAAGTTGGGAGGTGTTTGATCATAGAATACTATGCTGTCCGGACCTGGAGCGGAATCCCGTCCCGACAACATAGCAGACTCTAATCCCGTTAAGGAAAATGGAGTATTTAATGGCGATTCTACAGACAGACCTACTGTGAAAGGTATTGCTTCTTGAGATATTTTATAGAAATGATACTCGTCGCTGTAAGCAGTGGTTGAAAAGTTAGCAAATGATGCGCCTAAAACATTAGCAATTTCATAGTTATCTGTAGTCAAAGCTCCATCCTCCTGCTTAAGTCCCAATAAAGGAGCAGAGGGAGGAAGACCACAAACAGAACGTAACTTCTTCCACAACGCTGATGTGGGTGTGGTTCTTGATATTGTTCCAATGTACTGGGCCCATGACGTGTTTTGGCTCGTAGAATTTTATACCTTACAAGGTTTTCACAAGTAGGTCTGCAATTAAACTTCCTTAGCGCTTTACAATGTAAACGGAGAGCATCACTACATTCGTCGTTCCACCACGGAACTGATGGACGTAGTTGTCTCGTTGACATTTTCGGAACGTTGTTGTCTGCTGCTGTAAGGAGTGCTTCCGTAAAAGACTACTGCTTCATTGATAGGAACGTTATTATTATAAATAGGTGATACAAATTCACTAGTGAAACTACCTATTTTTCGTTGTTCAAAGTCCATCTGGAAAGTGCGAGTAGTCGGAAAATGCAAGCTTCACAGGAGCGTGATCACTACTGTGTCAGAGAGAACGGAACACTCAAATTTAGTGGCAAGATTAGGGCTACTAAATGACAAGTCGACAGTTGTCAAACCACCTATAGAAGCCGTCAGATGAGTTGGTGAACCGTCATTGAGCAGAATCATATCTAAATTGGATCGAATCCTGTCAATACGGCTCCCTTTGGGGCTGCAGGTGTTTGACCCCAAAGTATAATGGTGAACATTAAAATCGCCCACCAAAAGAAATGGGGCAGGCAACTGTCTCATCAGGTCAACCAGTTCCACTTCTTCAAACCTGTAATTAGGTGGCAGATACAAACAACAAATTGTCATTTTGTATGGAATAGTGATCGTTATCGCTACTGCTTCACAGAAGTACCACATATGGGGTTGTGGGCAAGTATTGCTACTCCACTTTTAGCTCTTTCTGCAGTGACATAGTCCTTTATAAAAATTGAAAACTCCCTCACAATAAAGGAGTGGGCTTGATGGAGGTGAGTCTCTTGCAGGCAAAGACTAAAGGGGATGTATCACGTACAAGAAATTCAATGTGACTTCTCATGCCGTTAATGTTCCATTGTACCACACTATGTAAGTTAAAGTTCATAGCCATATTTTAGGATTGAGATATAAAATTAATAATATAATTTGATTCGTTAAAAATTGAAAAGGGTTTGGACCTGTATCATTCTATCCACCTGCCTGGGTAGAAAGACTGTCAGTGGTTTAGGTTTAATTTTACATATTTCAGGGTCAAGCTCCATAGAAATGTCAACAACTGGAATGCCGGCTGTTGAAGGAACAATCGGAATGTCAGCTGTTGAATGATTGGGAGACGCCCGAGATAATTTTGGGAAGGATTTTGATGATCCTGCTCCAACTTAATTTTTTTTTTTATAGTCATTGTTATACTGGGTGTACTGGGCTTGCTTAGAGTATTTTTAACCTGAACTTTATTAACAGACGAAGTTTTGGAAGAACAGATACTGACTGTGATTTTTGCTTAATCAGTTGTTCAGTTATCGGAGGGAGTTTGTGATTCTTAAGTAGTGAAGACGCGGATTTAGCTTTCGATGTGATGGGTTTTGTTGATTTAGTAAGGACAACATGAGAAGAAGACGGCAAGTTAACAGAAGTACTGCTTTGGACTGGTATTAGTTGTTTTATTTGTTTGGCAAGGATACGAACCATTTTACCCAGTTCCTTACACGATGAACATGAATTCGGAGCTGGGGGTGATGTTGCATTTGCATGCGATTTTCCAACGGTAGGAGATAAAGCAGTTCTTTGCCTGTATACTTTTCCAACTTCTGTAAAGGAAAGTTTTTCTTTTGCTATAATATCTAATAGTGCCTTTTCGATTTTATATTTTGGGCACTTTGGTGGATGTGCAGGATGGTCGCCGTCACAATTTGCACACTTTGCATCGCCATTACATCCTTCACTTTTGTGGCTTTTAATGGCACACTATCCACAAACTTCCTCTTTTGAACAAGTGCTACTAATATGTCCAAATCCTTGACATCGGAAACAACTCCTTGGATTTGGGAATGTATGGTCTAACAGTTAAACTGTAGAATCCAGCAAACACTCGCTCAGGAAAATTTGGAGTATCAAAAGTTAAGACAATTGAACCGGTTGGTTTTCTCTCACCATTCTCGGTTCGATAAATATAATCAATATTAGTCACGTGTTGTTCGGCAAGCTCTTTCAATATTTCTTCCGTGTTCTCATTCAAGAGGTCACGACAAGAAATAACGCCATTTGAAGAATTTAAACCCTTGTGAGGTTCAACACACACATTAACGACATCAAAAAAGGATTTCATTTTTAATAGAGTAACTCTGTTTATCAGAGTCAGTCTGTATTAATAAAGTCTCATTTCGCAGTTTCCTCATGGAACGTACAACTCCTGTAGCACCAGTTACGGCTTTACTGATCATGAAGGGAGAGATATTAGACAGATCTAACCTTTCAGCACTGTTACGTACAAAAAGGAATCTAAGAGCATGTCCCGGACTCCCCATGTCCAAATTTTTTCTGTTCGCTTCAACACAGACAGACTTCTTGGACGAAACCGATAGCTGTCTCTTTTCATTTCCTGGGTTGACGGTTTGATGAGTAGAGGCCATAAAAGGTTTAACCAGCGCATCGTGTTGGGCAGTTGCAGATGAGATTCTGGGAATGGGTATACCCTTGGATCACTAGAACTCTGAGGCCCAGAGTATCCTATTTAACCAGACTATAGATGGCCATCAGTCCAGACCCGCAACTGAAGAGAGAGGATTTGACTTCTCCCCCATCGCAAACACTTCCTGACCAAGGACTGAAGTGGCTGGCTACTGAACAGAAACTGTGCATACGTCTTTGACAGAGCTAGCTCACATCACCTTACCAGAATCAAAGATTGTCACACTTTGGTCTGGTAAACACTTTCCAGATGCGCTATGGCTCTGCACGGTCAAAAAAAGAAGGTAATCCCCATATATGAATGTATAGTGTTTATGTATTCCATATGAATCGTGAAGTACAACAGCCTCTACGAATTGTAAAATATGTATGAGTATTGTATGTATGTGTATATTCAGAGAAAATATATGTTATTGTACCACCAATATATAGCTCGGGTTCCGCGAGGGATGCTAAACTCCTATCAATAGGTGCAGATAGTCTGCACCCCCTGTGATAAAACTCTAAGTAAACGAGAAGGTACCAAAATGTATGTAGGTGAAATGGATGTATGTTTATATGGATGATAGTATGTGTGTGGTGAGTGTTTGACTGGGGATCGTGAGGGACACCAACCCCCTCTTATTAGGTGAAGCTAGTCTACACCCCCTATTTGGGGCCAAATGAAAGAAACATACAAATAAACTGTAATTATGCAAGGAGTTGTACAAAGTGTATGCTTGTAACTGATCAAATGATTTTTGTCCTTGAAATATTGTCTTATTGAATAAAGTGTTTTTTAAATTTGTTTCATGATTTCTGTTTTTTAAATATATATATATTTATGTAAACAGAATAAAATAAATAAATATCATTATATTTCCATGTGTCTGTGTGTGTGTAAAAATCAAACATTAATTAAGGGAGGAAGCATAGTTAATGGGGATTTTGCTACTTTATTCAAATTACCTGTACCTACTGGACAGCCACCAAAATTACCGACACCGCCACAAACATACAACAACAACATCATTAAGAATGATAACCATGAACCCGTCACCTGTTCAAACACAGTTCACAATATTTCTAACCACACCCTCACCGATAGTGAAACCCGAGTCATCTCCAAAGGCCTCACATTTACACCAAATCACCAACTGGATCAATTCAAATTGGGAAAGGATGTCTTTAGTTTTGATAGACAAATCAGAATTGAACAACTTTTTTCACTATCTCCGCCTTTTCTAAAGAAAGCAAATCCAGATTACTGCCTCCTGAAATTCAAACCACCATCTAACTGGAATCCCCCACCACTACCTGCCGATCACCCAATAGAACTATGTATCAATTTTGTAATGCAAAGCTAAACAGAACCGTCATTTTTAAATAGCCTAAAAACAAAACCTAACCATACCAATACATTCCCTGAAAAATAACGAAAACATCTTGATTCTACCAGCAGACAAAGGATCAACCACAGACTACATAAATGAAGCCAACAAACAACTATCAGACAACAGTACATATCAACCGCTAATGGACGATCCAACACCAAAATACAATAAATTACTTTCAGAATGGTTACAATATGAAGCTCCTCTACAGAACATTTCAGACTCCACTCTCAAACTCCTGTACAATGAAAACCCTACAACTCCCCAATTCTATTTGTTACCAAAAATTCACAAAAAACATTAATCCCCCACCTGGTAGGCCTATAATCGCTGGATGTAATTCCCCAACAGAGAGGATTTCAGCTTTCCTAGACGCACATCTACAGCCATTAGTAAAAGATCTTCTCACATACATCCAAGACACCAATCACTTCATAGACAAACTATCATCAATACCACAACCTCTGCCTTCGAACACAATTCTTGTAACCATAAATGTTGTATCTTTATACACCAATATCCCTCATGCACATGGTCTATCAGCTCTGGAACATTTCTTAAACAAACGACAGAACAACACAAATCCTACCACTTCTTTTTTGGTGAACCTCGCTAAGTTCATTCTTCAACGGAATAACTTCCAATTCCAAGGCAAGAACTTTTTTACAAATAAAAGGAACGGCAATGGGCATCTTATGCAAATCTTTACATGAGAGAATTGGAGGAAAATTTTCTTAGGCAGCAACTCCATCAACCTCTCTGTTGGTACAGATATATTGATGATATCTTTTTAATTTAGACATCAGGACAGTTAAGCATAGATCACTTCTTAGAAAGTCTTTCAAAATTTTCTATTCTAAATTTCACCTGGACTGTGTCTACTTTCTAAGTTACCTTTCTGGACGTCAATGTAAAACTAAAGGATGGTAAAATACAAACTGGCATCCATGTTAAACCAACAAACCACCTACAATAGCCCCACTTCGACAGCAGCCATCCTATGAATACTAAACAAGCCATTCCCTATAGCCAGGCAATCAGAGCCAAAAGTATATGTTCCGAAGAAAGTGAACTACTTGAATTTTACAAAAAAAAATGACATCCGCATTTGTAAAAAGGGGTTATCCTGGGAAACTGGTTAGGAATCAGATTCATTTGGCACAAAACACAAATATCACACCCAAGAAGAAAAAAGATAACCTGTCCATCTCTCTAGTTACCGATTATCAACCAGCCCTACAGAGATTAAACAATATACTGAAGGAAGGCTTCAAAATTCTACAAGCTTCCAACCATACATAGAATCTTCTCACAGAATCTCCCAGAGTTTTGTTTAGGCAGCCCACAAATCTGAAACACATGTTAGTTCACCCCAAGCTTCCCGATCCCAACACACCTAAACAACCTAACCTTCCCCACGGTTCTTTTCTATGCAATAGGCATACATCTCCCGTCCAACAACTTCAATAGTTCCTCTAGTAAAAAAGAATTTAAAGTTAAAGGTCATCACACATGTACAACGAAAAATGTTATCTACCAACTACAGTGCAGATTTTGGCCAGCTCAATATATTGGCCTAACCACAGACAACTTAAGCACCAGGATGAATGGCCACAGACATGACGTGAAAATCATGGATATGGAGAAACCAACTGCACAACATGCAGCAATCCACAACATTGTCACTTTTGATGAATGCTTCACAACAAAAATCATAAAACCACTCCCTTCAGAATGTAACCCCTCAGAACTAAGAAGATGGGAACTGTCTCATCAATGGGTCACAAAATCAAGAGAACCCCCTAATCAATCTTAGATTAATCATCATTTATCCTTTTCCTTTTCCCAACAGGCTTTACAAAAATAAATAAATAAAATAATATAATAAATAATAATCTGTGGTTAAACACTCAGCACAGATCCATCCTAGATCAAAACAAATTCAGTCTTCTTCTTAACTCTACTGATTAAGAATGTCAACAGTGTTTACGAAATATTTCAAAACATTAGTGTTTTCTTACTTGTGTACTATTAGGTTATACCAAGGACCACTTTCCAAGGTAAGCCTGTCTCCTGTCTATAACCAATCTAACCAATCTCTCTCTCTCTCTCTCTCTCTCTCTCTCTCTCTCTCTCTCTCTCTCTCTCTCTCTCTCTCTCTCTCTCTCTCTCTCTCTCTCTCTCTCTCTCTCTCTCTCTCTCTCTCTCTCTCTCTCTCTCTCTCTCTCTCTCTCTCTCTCTCTCTCTCTCTCTCTCTCTCTCTCTCTCTCTCTCTCTCTCTCTCTCTCTCTCTCTCTCTCTCTCTCTCTCTCTCTCTCTCTCTCTCTCTCTGGAAATGAGGCTGCTGATCGCCTTGCAAGAGCCGATGCTGAAAAACTCTATCATGGTCTTGAACCTTTCTGTAGAAAGCCCAAGAGCCAACTAATAATAAATGTGGTTGAGGCCTAGACAGAAAAATGCTGGTCCCTTCATTGAGAGAGCATGTCTGATGTTACACAGGCAAAGAGGTTTACCTGATTTTTCAAATCAATAGCCATAAAATATTTACCATTGGGTACAAAGGATTTAAGTTGGATGAAAGGTCTGTTGATGGGTCACTGACCAGTGAAATATGACATTAAGAAAATGGGATTGGTGTAAGTGTGAATTGGTGGAAAATCAGTAATTTAATCAGCTTGTATGGACCTTTAAAAAATACTAGAAATATATTGTGTAGATTCATATTGATAAATATAAAAATAAAAAAATTCAATTAAATGGTTTAATAATAATATTTTTAAATGTATATAAATTTGAACAAATTACAGAAAAAAAACTTGTTAGTATAGGCATGTTACAGAAATTTGGGTGTGTAATATTAATAGGTTAAGGTTAAGAACCTTAAATTGAGTGTCTGAATCTTTTCACCATTACCCTAAAATAATTGTAGAGAGAATATAATTTTTGTTAAAAAAAAACAAAAAAAAAAAAAACATTAATCCATTCTTTGATACTTTACCACTAAAGTTCATGTATATGAAACATTTGAAATATCATTTAGTATAAACAAAGGTTTCCATCAACAAAAACTGTTTTATTACATACTTAATAATATTAAGTATTAATACTTACTTCATAATACGATAAAAGAACAACATGTCTTCATTAATTTTTTTTACTTCATTTTTAAGTTTAAGTTTTTCTTTGCGGTGAATTGTTACTAGCTTAATAAACCCTGATTTCTCTTCTTTGAACACATCTAAGTCTCTAAAACAGTAAAAACTTCATGTAATAATTTGTATAAAACCAAGTTTTATTGAGATCTTATATTAGACAGTAAATTAATGACTTATTCACTCACTACTATTTTGGATAATAATTTTGAATTTACAAAAATTATCATTAAGACACGTGAAAACCTGATTTCCTTTTTTAAAAACGGTTTTATATATTTTTTTAAATAACAATAATACTTTTCTAAATATTTGTTCAAATGCAGTACCTAAACTAATGTACACAACTTTAGTCATTTATTGGATATCAATAGAGCATAAAATAAACAAAATATAATAATTACAAAGTGCAATTTGTAATTTTCAAAATAGAAAATGACCCACTATATATATACAATAATTATAAATAAAATTTTTTTTTAAATAGCACAGTACTGTATACACGAAAACAATATTTCTAGAAACAAAATTTAAAATATTCACAACAAACAAACTTAATTTAAAAAACTTTTCATAAAACATAATGTTGAAAACTCATCATAATAAAGTAAGCACTGTACTATGATTTTCACCCGACAATGTATATTGGCTCCAGTTATAAAAGAATTTGGGAGAGTTCATTTTAGAAGGGGTGGAAAGTAGCGCTCCTTCGAAAGATATATAAAAAATCCACTTACATACTATACATGTTATTAATTCAAAATTTACCTAAACATCTGGATGATTAGTCAGATATTCAGTACTTCACTATATTCACAAATCCAATAGAAAAAATAAAGCAAATAAATGGAACTTGTGAAAAATACATTATCAAATATATACTTGCACACCAAAATCATATCCATATTAGTAACAGAGTGTTTAGATTTTTCAGACTAACATATACTTCACAATATATTTGTATTATAGTACTTAAGTCAAGCAGTCTTTGTTGTTGATATTTAATGTATCATTACAGGTGTTTAGGTATTACCAATACCATCATCAGATGACAAAACATACGCAAACACTAATACACAAAGCAGAAAAATAAATGAACATAAAAGATTATTACTATAGTACAAGTCAAAGTTAAAACAATGTTCATTGGATCATATGGCCACATCCTACACCTAATTATTTTTGTACATCGTACATTAGTGTTTGTGTGTGAGTGTTTTGTCATCTGATAATGGTATTGGTAATACCTAATCACATGTAATGACATATTAAATATGAACAACAAAGACTGGTTGACTCAGTACTATAATACAAATATTATTACTAAACAATCATAAGGCAATATGGAAATTATAAATTTAATAAAACTTACCTAATCAAAAGTACCATTGGGAAAAGTGAATGTTCCATAAAATCAATGTGGAATCTTTTTTATCCTAAATAATAGTGACCATGATTATAAGAACAGAATGTGCTAGATTGAACTTCATTGCTTTTGGAGATATTGAGTGTCGTCATTGCATTGAGTGCTGTTTTGGCTTAATATTTGTCTATGAAACCTAGTTTCATTTACAATGACAATGTGTTCGAACAGACAATCTCCTTCCTTTACAAAATACTGCATAAAATGTTTGAGATGAAGTAGCATGTTTCTTTTTGTGTATGTCGGTTAATATTTTTAGAAACCATCAGGCTCACAGTTTAAAAAAAATAAATTTCTCTGTCACAACGTTGAAAGTTATTGATGTGAAACATTCACAAAAAGAGAAAACAATTCTAAAACCCTAAATTGCCAATTTTCATGAATTTTTGCCTGTTCTACTAGACCATCTGTATTAATATTGGGAAAGCAATATCCTATTAATCATGATATTTGACCCATAACAAATGACCCATAGACCACAACTTTTTCCATATGAATTTCAGCAGCATTATTGTTTTTAGCTAACAAAAAAGTATCACAACAAGAACCTCACTGTTTACGGATTATTTTAATTATTATAGCATACATTTTAAATCACTCACTTTAAAAAATTCATGTCATATGCCGACAAAATTACAAAAGCTGGTTATTACATCATAATAAAACACACAGTACATGTATGATCTCGCTTCATTGGCAGTCATCCTTCAATATAGAATAAAAATAACTTATAGAATATAAAGAAGTTGAGCCTACTATAATTTTTTAACCACGTCTCGGTCGAGTTTTTTTTTTTGTAAAAATATTCATTTCCAGGTCATATTTTTTTATTATTGTTGAATTCTCTACTTTACAACAAACATTTAACAGTAGTATTATTACATTAAAAAAATAATAAAGATTAGTGCTGTTTTGGCCTAATAAAAATTGTGTCTATGATTAACCTGTATTTTGTTAAATTTTAATTTTCTGTAAATTGTAGTAATATAATAATTAAATGAGTTATCTACACTCTAAAAGGCATTTTTGATATAAATAATTAAAATGTTAAGATAATTTTTAAGCTTTTATGTCGTTAACCTTTGTTTGGGTACTTAGATTATACCGAAACAACTAGTGGAAATTGTATCGAGTTAAGTTGTAAATAATCATCATATAGCTACATCCACATTTATTTCAGAACAAAAAAGGTAAATGTTGTATAAACTGTAAAATAAAAAATAAATAACAAAACTACCTAGAATGCACAATGTAAGAATGAACGTGTATGGTGATGCAAAACACTACGAGACTGGTAGACAGTGATGCCAACGTTACATAGTGAATAACAGTAGAAACTTATAAACAGGTTTCCGAAAAGTGCTGCAACCATGATGAGAAACGTGGAACTAAGCTTGAACACGATATTTCGGTCCAATCCAAATGAGAACGGCTATTTCAATATTGCCCTTATTAACTTGAGTTAGTTCATTTTTTGACAAATGCCGTCAACGAAATATTTCAGTTTAAACCATGAAGCTGTTAAATAATAAATTTAACTGATCAAAAGATTTCTGCAAATAATACTAACTTTTTGAATGATGATGATGCACACATTCTTAAAGACATTGGATCTAGCATAGATCGAGCGAGAACTTCATCAATGTCGCAAGCTGGTCCATTAACACTTTAACTGCCATAGGGGTCCGATCGGGCCGATACAGTATGATTTTTACATGCAACAGCCGATCCGTTCGGGTCAGCAATGGCTGGATGTCAGCCTTTGCAACGTTTTACGTTTTTGTCGCCATACTCAATCTAGCATTGAAACAACGAACTTTTTCATTAGTTCATACTTTTTTCTAATAAGAGAATATTGTTTGGTATTATTTTTAGACCTATGTGCACCCATTTGGAACTATGGAATATGGGTAATATTTTTACTCGGCATTTTATTTTACGTTTATTTTTGTGTGTTATTATTTTTTGTACAATATTTTTTAAGAGTTTATTATTATTATTATGAAATAGCTGTTAGTTATAACTGAGAAATTATAAACAAATATTTTTTATTTATGTTTAGCAACATCGTTGTTATGAATAATAATATTTTTAAATATTTGTATTATACATTATGATTTCTTTGTTCTATTATTTTTATAAGCTATTAGCAAATAAACTAATAAATTAATCAGTATATATATATTTCATGACTACTGCGTCCGTACGAAACGAATGTCTGGGGGCCACGTAAAGTGCAAATTGTTGCGTATATTGTGAGCTTTTGAAAGATCACTAATATCCAACGCGTAGTAAGTTTTTTCTAAAGTTAAAACAAAAAAGTTACTACTTTTTCATTATTACTGACTATTCAAAAGATAGACTGCTGCTTCCGTGTATATATTATTCAATTTAAGTTGGATAGTGCGCCTGTAGCTTATACATTCACTAAAATATAGTTGTTGCTGCATCCGTCAACGTTGCCAAGTTGTCCCAACCATTCCCATTGTTTACGATATATGACCAGTCTAAATGAAGGTTAGCAGTAATACTGATTGTTATTTAATACTCCTTTGGCCTAGCATCTCATTTAAAAAGTAAGATTTCATTTTTTCTATCTTGTCTTTTCGTTTACTCAATACATTAGCAAATATGAATGCAATTGTAGTTGTTTAGTAGAGAAATTTCGTAACTTAATTTTGAATAATTTAGAGGTGTTTATAGTAATGTGTTCTTATTCCTCTTTAGAAATAAAATATTGTACTAAAATATATAGTAATTTACATTAAAACTAATTTAATTTAAGTTTAATTTATTTCCGATAAGAACTATGCCATTGGTATAATGCAAACGTATTTTGTAATAACATCGGTAGAAAAAGTGAATTAAAACATATATTCTCTTCCTATAATACATTAGACACAATTATGTCAACATACCATACTATTTGAAATAGGCCCTATAACAATTGTGAACTATTTTAGTTTATAAAAAAATAATTTTACTGTTGAGAATTTATAATTATTACTTTTAAAAAATTAATTTCCAAGTAATGATAAACCTAAATGTAAGAAAGTGATTTAAAAAATGTATAGCTTATATAAATAACTAAAACTCAAAAATATTTTCGAAATAGAAAAAAAAAATTATAACTTTCATCTTTGATTTGTAGTTGTAAACCATCTTTAATTAAGTAGGTGGCTTTCAGGAGGCAGTATATTTAAATAATGTTGTTTGGTTGAGACATAACTAAAAATTTTTGGTGAATGCTGTTTTGTGTTTTGAGTCTATATATAATTTATTTTCTTGAAAATAAATTAAGCAAGCTAGGCAATAATATTAATATGTATACATCAGATTCGATGGTACATCTGACTTAGATAAAAGGTTTCACCAAATAAAAAGATAAAATAAATAGTTCAGTGTGTTAGGTATATCGTCCAAAATTTTACTTTTTTGCAATTTTATGAGAATATCCTATCGAAAAACGAATGGATTACTACAGTTAAAAGGTTAATTTGATTTATTATTATTGTTGTAAGTTTCTTTTTTTAAGATCAGTTGCTACTAGTAAACAAATTATTTTTTTAAAGTTCTAGATATTAAAATGAAGTAAGTTGTTCCTATTTTGATATTTAATTTAGTGTTTGTTATATTCTATTTTAGAAAATATTAAGTATGATAAAATAATTTACGTTAGACTAAAATGTGTTTCAATGAGAGTAACTACTTATTATTTGCAATAATAAAATTATAAACTTCCACAGGTTAAGAGGTAACCCTCACTTGACTTTATAGTTATAAAAAAAAGATTACTGGTACTGGTAATATTAAAAAGATTTTATTTTTGGCGATATTAGTGTGCATAATTACCTTAATGGCTAAGTTAATTTAAAAAGATGGAGAGTAAAGGCCTAGTATCAGCCCTGATTTCAACCCAAGTTCTACTCTACAAATACATTCAGAAAGCATATAGTCCTACGTATAATAACGATAAAGGAAGGATGCAGATGTTTTATGCAATTTACTATTACCGACATAATACATTAATTTTTATGTTACATTGTTTCAAGTACGTTAAAAGACCTTCAAAATAGTTATTTAAATAAGGTTTCATGTTATATACACTGGTGATCTTTTCGGATTATCAGGGTTATAATTGCACATAGCATATAATAGTATGCAATAAGCATGTTTTGTGATGCGGGTCGTAAAAATTATTATTTTGTATCAAAATCATCAATTATTTAAAAAAATATCTTTATTTATAATGAAACATGAAACGATGATTTGAGTTATATTGCAATTACAGTATAAATAATTGTTATTATATTAAACAATTTTTTTTTTTTCATTTCTTTACCATAAAAATATCAAAGCCGTACAAAAACAAAATACTTATGCAAATTTCTAAGTAAAAATCTGAAGGGAAACTATTGGCAATTTTGTAAGAATGATAATTAAACTAATTCAATTTACAAATATTTTATCTAGTTGTTAACTAAAAATTTTATAAATTGGAAACTACTAATATTTATCGCTGTTAAAAGTTTACTTTTGGTAAGAAGACCCTTTTAAGAACAGTTTTGACAAAAAGTAATCAAGATATTAAAATTGAAGATATTAAAATAAACATTTCTTTGTAAAAATACTACATTTTTTATTGAGAAAAGCCGACCAAGTTTTTGCCCGTTTCGGCATTGTTTAAGATGAAGGGAAGTATATTATTCTTGCATGTTATAAATTAAACCTTACTTTAAAACCCAAACACAAGGTGATTGTATTTATAGAAACAGGTGATCAAGGTTTAGACAATGGAACAAAGAGCGGGGAATTTTTAGGGAAATATACCTGATCGTTTAGCACTAACCTAGAAAATTTCTTATAGGCCTATTGTCTTTAAACTGTGGGGAATACTGGATAGTTTCAACGCAACGGTATTTTGCAAAGAGATTTGTTAAGTTTTGATATAAAGGGGTAAAATAGTTGTCTTCCAAGAATATAGTCCGACCACCACTAGTTTAGCCCTGACAGGAATGTGGGTACACTTTGAAACGTCGAAACTATTTTGCAAGAGAAGCGTCTTTGCGGTCAAACTTCTTTTGATGTAGGCCAACTAGTTACCTTAAAACTCTTTATAGTTATAAATGTTTATTATGGATAAAGGTTTAAGTAGATTTATATGAAAATATTCGTCTGTAATACCTAATAAATATGTTTATGCATGGTGATAATGCATGGTAGTTATAACACTACAAAAGCTCAGAACTTACTGTATACAATAGTGATGTGTGAATTCGAATTAATAATCGGTGAATCCGATTATTAAAACCCTCGGATTTGGATTAAAATAATTCGACAAAATCTTCGAAACTTGCAACAAGGATTCAAGGAAATGATTAAAATATTTGTTAGTAACGTGTGAGTTTGAATTTGAGTTAAAATCCTCAGACAGTGATATTCGTTAGTGATGTGTCAATTCCAATTAAAATACCTGGTGTTTCAGATTCCTTTAATTCTTTAATTCACAGCCTATTTTTCTAAGAACTTTTTGTAGCTTTTTCACCGCCTAAGCTCCAAGAATTTATTGAATTCATTTATTTTTCACTTATATTTATTGACTCAGCTTTATAGAAACCTGCAATGTGGTTTATTTATTTATTCTTTTGTTTTGCTATTTGTAATATTAGGTAAAGATTTATTTTCTAAAACGATCAGATTGGTAAAGCTGAAATCGAATCCGATACACAAAATAATTCTGCACAGTTACTCGAATTCGAAATAATTATCCAATTTTTGAAATCATTTGAATCCGATTATCCATTTCACCCAATTATCAACATCGCTAGTATATAATAATTGCTGCTAAATGCTGATATATGCTAAATGAATATTAGTGCTGATTTCCTAGAAATTCAAAGGATAAAGAAAGTGAGTGCAAGAGAGAGGGGAAATGTTAAAGAGAACTTCCTCCCCTTTTCCCTGAGACGTCACGGCTAAACTTGTAGTGGACGGACTATACAAATTGTCCTTACCCCTACCATAATTTTATTTAAAAACTCACCCCTTCCACTTTTCTTTTCCTTAAAAACTAATGTTGTTCAAAGTTGAGGTCAGTTTTCTGTTGTCTACCAAAGAAAACTTCAGATACGTTTCAAAGATAAGTCTACCACAAATTTATATTTACTTATAAAATATAATCGAAGGAATATAATACTACAAATTAACACAATAGAAACCATAAACTGAAATTATTGCAGGTTAAATAATGTTTTATTTTCAAAATTAGTTTGGGATTATTTTGTACGCTTTAAACACATTTCTTATTGTTTCTTCAAGCATAATAATTATGATGAAAAAATATATAACTAGAGCATATTTTACATTATCTACTAGTTGCTGGGAAATAGGTAAAAAGGTTTAATGGCACTCTTGTCTTTTGATCCGCAAGTCTTTTGGGAAAAAATACGTAAGAAGTTTAAGGGACTCTTTTTTTGTATTATGGGTAACAACCAGTAAAACTACGAAGTTGTGCAACGAACGCTCATGCGCTAATGACACACAAAGTGACATTGCAACACGTCGAAGGACTGCTCCACTATTTACATCCAGTTAGGTGAAAAATTGATACAAAAAAAAAAAATTCAGTCAAAAATCAAGAAACGGTATTTTCTCAGTAAGAAACAAAAAAAACAATGTTTGATTTTTTGAAAACATTACTGTACTATAGTGTAGGGTAATATGTTTCCTGTGTTGTTCTGAATTTCTCAACATTCTACCTTACCTTGGTTATTACACTTTTTATTTAATTTGGAATGCACATTAAACTGTTTTTACTTTATGCAGTTTAATGGTATGCACTGAGAATTTTGTGTTTTATCCATATTTATCTTAAGTTTTTATGACAAAATATTTTATTTATTAATGTCTCTTTATTGTTAACATTCTTGCGGATTTTTTACATTTCTGTTATCTGCGATGTCCATGCCACCCAATCAAGAGTATACTGTATTTTAAAATATTTAAATATTAAGAAGCTTAAATAACAATAAATGCATTACCATGGTCTTGTTGATTTAAAAAAAAAAAAACTTAAATATTTCAAATACAAAAATAATAATTTAATTGATGAGTATTTTAATTAAATTTTAGTTAGAGTAATAACAAATTACTTACCATTTGTTATGTCTAATAACATAGGACTGAAATTCATAGTTATTGAATAGCATGCTAATTGTCGCTTGGACATATGATTTTCGTAAGGCTTTGCAATACCTATATTTCGATACATTTCTCTAGTCTAGTAAACAAAGTATTTAACAAAACAAAATAATAATAATAATAAAAGCGTCGGATTTTTAATCACATGGTGGCAAAATATTCCTTGAGAACTTTGAATATAGTGATTTTGTACAAATTTTATTTTGGGGGCCTGGGGGAAGGTTGATGGATTGAAATTAGATTTTTCAACCTTTTTGCCCTGTAGCTCTGTAAATATAAAAGATAAGACAATTTTAATTCTTAAGAAAAAATGGCTTATTTCATTATATTTAATTTAGTTTAGTTTATTTTTGTTGTATAAATATTAACGGAGATATGGAGTTTGAAAGTTTATAACGTAAAAAATATAGCCTAAAAAATAGCATAAAAAACATTTCAAAAAAATGATCATCGAATTATGAAATTTTGCGCAGGATTATCTTCGTTTATGAGGTGAAACTTTTCGGACCGTTAACATGAAATTGGTGAGGTGATTTCATATGGGGTGAAAGGGGATATAGTAGCAATGATTTTCACATTTTTATCAAATATCTCTTAGTAATTGTCTACAAAACGTTTTGTTTGTAACAAAATTAAAGGGAATTTAATGGTATAAATTCTATAAGAATACAATTTTCTACCTAAGTCTAATACTTTTAGCAATATTTAGCAAAGAAAGTAGGAGAAATCGACATGTAACCCTACACTATTATACCTTCCACATCCTGAAATTTTGTATTATTTGATGGAGAGTAATAAATATTGAACCTCAAACATGCTTTTATGAAGCTTAAAAACAGATTTAATTCTTCTTAATGACAATTTATAAAGCACATGTGTAAAAAGGGGTAACTTTTGGGCGCCATATCTCGGTACTACAGCAAAAAAACTCCAATGAAAGGTAATTAGATAAACTCTAATTTATTAGGAATACATTTTTTTGTGAGATAAATACTCTAAGATATTTGCACAAAATGTGAAAGCTATTGCTATTACATCCCTTTTCACCCCCTATAAAATGACAACACAGACAAATTTCATGTTAAACAGTCCGAAACATTTTACCTGATTAAAAAGGTACCTTTGTGCAAAATTTCGTAATTCAATGATTATTTTTCTGTACATTTCTGTTTAAGTTATAAACTTTCAAGCGCTATATCTGGGTTAAATTTGACACTACAAAAAAATTAAACATAATATAATAACCTATATTTTTGGTAAGAATACAATTTTTTTTTATATCTTTTATATTTACAGAGCTTACAGGGCAAGAAAGGTTGAAAAACCAAATTTCAATATTTCAACTCCCCCAGACCCTCTAAATAAAATTTTCACAAAACCCCGATGATCAGCAAAGTGGACATTTCAAGAAACATTTTGCCACCATGGGATTAAAAATCTGACTTATTTTTTTGTAGCTCAGTAATTTTTTCAGCTTACTAGACTACCTGTAGGAACAACGTTACACTTTAACAGGGAGTCGCCATTTACTGTACCGTCACCATTTTGTATCACATATAGCGGTGAATGACTCATTTAGTAGACTAAATACATAATAATGTTTCCCGCTAATGAAAAATCTCAATTTTTCAATAAAGTTTTCGTAAATCATAATACTGTGATAGAAATGGCGACTATACAACTGTTCAAGTTTAGCATTGGGGAGATAAATTAGACAAAGTCCAGGTATTGCAAAACCTTAAGGGACCCATTTGTTGAGAGGGGAGGGGGCTGCAATGAAAAATTTGGAATATTGATAATGAATCACTCGTATATTAGCTTTTTAGTGATGTAGAAGTTTTTCTGTGGAATGAAGAATACCAACCATTAAAATTGTTGATTAGTAGATAAACAGCTAATAGCATATACTTACTTAAAATAAGTATATATAATAAGACATTGTTTGGATTAAAAATTAATGGTACATATAAAGGTCTGTAAATAAATAAGAAGTATATTATTGCTATAGGCTAATTTTGTCTCAAAATTAAACAATCTTAGAACTAGAAATATCTTTTTTCAGATGCTCAGCAGAACACAAAAAATATTTAATAAGCTTAGAGAAATTGAAGAGGAAACTTTAAAAGTTTTGAACTTACCAAAATACGAATCAACAAAACCAACGGATGATTTTGAACGCCAGGAATGCCTACACAGTAAGTCAAATTTTTCTATATTTACTTACATTTAGTTTAATTGTACTGTCAGAATTGTGTATTCCATATATGTATATATATATATATATATATATATATATATTTCTTATCTGTCGTTATATCCTGTATTTCATTCTTATGTTTCAATATTTGAAATGGCCGCCATTTTGAAACAAATTAAAATTTTAAAATTTGATGTATTTATTCATTCTTTAGAGCCTGAGCACAATAGATCACCAAAGCTTCATCGCAATCGGTGAAAACTTTTGGAGATCTTAAAACTTGAATAAACGAAAATATACATTTTTATTTATATAGATGAAGAGTTTTTCATTTCACACTAACTTTAAAATTTTTTAGAAATTTATTCATCGCTATTTTTATGGGTTCTCTCCCTTGTGCTCCTGGCGGCCGCCAATCCATCTTTGTCCTTTCAAACATAAAATGTAAAGTTTTATTTATTTAATCTTGCGTATACAATACATCTTGTGTGGCACACTTAATGGTTTTTGTAGTGCGGTTTTCCAGTTGTAGTGCCCTTAATTTTTCTCCGGATCGTGTTAAATATGTCGCCTTATTTCAGTAAACTACTTGTGTTTATTATTATTTTTCTTAGTAATTATCATGCTTATAATTTGTGTGCAAAGACGGATCTAGTAAACAAATCCGGATAAAGGCCTGAACCGGTAAAAAAGAACGGTCTGATTTTTATCCAACCTTTTGTAAAATGTTCTTTGAGGTGTCCGTAAATTTTTCTGACCATAGCCTTGCCGGAATAATCATTTAGGGGGGGGGGTGAGTTAAAAGAAGTGAACTTTGATTTTTGTACTGTAAGTAAATTTTTGATCATGAAGTTCAATATTTCGGACAGTCAAGCACGATATGGATCCATGGGATCATTTTATAGGGTGGTAAAGAGTTAGTAAAACCAATGTTTCAAAATAGTTTAGTACTATAGTTATAGTACAGTCTGGACCTATTGTGGCCGAGCATCAGATCAGATTAAGTACACAGACATGTACAACCATATAGAATATATTGATAAAAACAACCCGATTTCCAAGAAATGGAAGGAAAAACAGATTCAGTACTATATTTTGGTTTATAAAGAATTTGAGCACCCTCTGCTCCCACCCCCGCTCATATCCACTCTCGGATTTATTTTTATAGACCCCGCACTTTGCCATGTTGCTGTACTCACAAACGTAGTGCAAAAAATAAATGAGCACATCATCGTGTTCTTTATTCAATTCTCTGTAAAACTGAAAATAGCATATATTTTAAAAAGTTTTTTTTAAATGTGAAAAAATCGCAGAAAGGTAAAAAAAACATCGGTTTGTTGCTGTTTTTCATAAACACGCATCTTTGAATTAACACAACATAAAAACTAAGACTGCTGAATATATTTCTGTTAAAGGTTTACTAACAGTATTGTTACTAGAACATACCAAAGTTTGGTAATAAAATAATCACCACAACCATTGTTATTAATGTTTTTCCGTGAACCACTGTTATATTTATTTTGGGTACGAATGCAGGGTAAACGTTTATATAGAACTGACCTAATAATTTATGTAAATGTTTTGTCAATGCTTTCTCATTATTTGCCACAGTCGTAATTTTAGTTTGTAATTCAACTGTCACTCCTCCACCGCTGCAACACTTTCACTATCTTTCAGAAAAAAACAAAAAGGTTCCCTACACTTACCAATATTAATTACTATCATTAATGTCAATTTTGCTTATAAATCCATTTCAGCGTAGTAGACTAAACCGTGCCCTCTCTGGCTGTCTACGAATGAGTTGATAGTGTTTGACTCGTATCAGGCTAGAAGAGATAGTTTTTATTATAAGTTGTAATAATGTGTTCTACTTGTTTATAACGTGAGTGTGTGTGATAGTTCAAAAATTTTAAATTAACTCATTTAAATTAACAAAATTTAATTGCCGCTCATTTTCCAATCGAAATTCGTTAATAGAACTAATACCAAACTACGACACTCTTTCCACAATTATGTGAAATACTTACAGTAAATGATATCATACCGATAATGTACATATAAATATTATTTTATTACAATTATTACAAGCTGATCAACTGTATAGCAAAAAAAATAATAACTCTGTATAATATCAATGAAAGATTTGAAAAATTCCTGTTATATTCAGGGCAACATGCGTAACAATCACTGTTTAAGAAATTTGTTTATCCCCAAAAGTCTTGAGGTGACATAATGAATTCTTAAAATTGATCAACAGCAAAAAGAGTCCACAAACTGTGTCTTTTTAACATATGACACTCTCCAAAAAATTGTGTATAATTCTTAAAAAAATACCAAATGTGTAATTGATAAGGACAAAACAATTAAGGTATTGTTTAAAATATGTAGACAAATTTTTATGAAATGTTATTCCAGGAAAACACTTGGTGTTTTCAACATGATAACGACACGACTACAATTGATGAAGACACCACATCTAATCTTAGCAATTGTACCCTCCCATCCTCATTTGAAGACAGTAACTATGATTCTGATAAAGATCCAGCATATACACCAGAAAATCAAGACGGTGATACAAACAGTGAGGAAGAAAACTCATCCATTAATGTAACTAATTTAAATAATTTGCTTAATGATCCTCTGCCCTCAAAAGACTATCTTGTAACCGACTTTTCTCCTGTCAACGATAACAGTTTTTCTACAAATCAAGACTTAGATAATGTAATGCTACAAAAATCGAAAAATCGTGTTAAGGATTATTGTATCTATTGTGAATCATTAGTGCTAAATTTTGCTTGACATATATTTCGAAGCCATGAAACGGAAATAGATGTTCAAAGAATAAGTTCTAAGCCATGTAAAAGCAAGGAAAGAAGAGAATTAATCACAGCTTTACGGAAAAAAGGTAATTTTATTTTAAACTCAAACGATGAATGTAAAAAACCAGTTAAGAAATCATACTTAAAGGAAACGACATATTTACCCTGTATCCACTGTTTTGGTTTTTATTCAAGGAAACAATTGTGGCGACACAGGAAAGTATGTAAACAGAATTTAAATGGAACAGATTCAACCTTAAGCCAAGCACAAAATTTATTTTAAAAAAATGTAAGAGTCAACAAAAATCTAAAACATACAGTATTTCCTCATATGCGGAAATAAATTTCTGTTTCTTTAATTGCAAAAAAGATTTACTAATTTGCTCTTTCGGATCACAATATTAAAAAACACACTCAGTAACTTTAAGAAAAATGAGAGAATTAGCCAAATTATTAATTGAAATTTTAAAAAAATGATCAACATATAAGCAACCTGTTTCAAGCGCTTAAGCCCCAATATTATGATATTCTTGTTCAAGCAGCAGAAATTGTGGCAAAATATAACAGTGAAACCAATAGCTATTCAGTTCCTACGTATGCTATAAACATTTGTAAATCTTTGAAAGATTGCTGTGACATAGCAATAACCTACACGTATAAAAGGAATGACATCTATGCCTCCGTTCCTGTTGGGGAAGCAGAGAACGATCTAAAAACACTTTTAATTTTATTGCAGTCAAACTGGCAATTTGATGTGTCTAGCCAAGCTGCAAATGATTTAAACATGAGGAAATGGAACAAAATCACTATAGTTCCTTTAGGTAGTGACATAAAAGTCTTTAAAGAATTCCTTTCAAAAAAAAGAACGGACGCTGCTGCACGATTACAATTAAATGATAATGATGAACCGTCATATTCTACAGAGTACTCCTTTTAAACAGGATACATCCTGGTGAATTGGAACGCATGTTTTTATGAACATACTCTCAAACAAGCACTCTCAATCAATCAAATTATGAAGAATTTAGTGATGCTGTTTCGTATAACGAAAAAATCCTGATGAAAAAGTTTAAAAGAGTTGTTACTAGGTGGAAAAGAGGACGTGGTGTGCCTGTTCTTTTTTGTGAAGAAGTACAGAATCATATTAAATTATTGCAAAAAGTACGAGGAAATTTGATTTAAAATGGAAACCCTTATATGTTTGGGGTCCCAAGAAAGGTTACACCTTTAAGGGGGTATATGGTGTTATATATGTAAAAATAAGCCCAGTCAAAAATCCAGCATCACTAACTGCGACTCGTTTGCGAAAAGATTTGGCAACTATTACACAACTCTTCAATATGAATGAAAACGATATTGAACAGCTGGCCACGTTCATGGGGCACACAGATAGAGTACATAGAGGTGAGTATCGTCTTCCAGATGACGTTTTTCAAACAGAAAAAATATGCAAATTTTTAATTATGATGGAAAATGGAGAAGCATCAAAACATAAAGGGAAAAGTTTAAATGAGATATTTAGATTTGGAAGAGGACTTATTTGAAGCAGAAAGTAGCAAAAATCTTATTAACTTCGACGAAAATGAAAATGACGTTGACATACCGATTTCTGATGATAGATTCACTGAGACCAGCAAAAATAATAAGAAAAAGAAGAACCCTCGTCCCGTGGGCAGATTCTCAAAAAAATATCGCCGAAACTTTTTTAAAGATCATATAAAACACAGTAGGCTACCAAAAAAACATGAATGCAACCAATGAATACAAGAATACCCGAAGGTCTTCGAAAATAAAACTTGGGTAAAAATTAAAGTATATATTCCAAATCAGTATACAAAAATTGGGAGCACCAACATGTGATTTTAATAAAAATCATTTTACAAATTTGACTTAAATAATCAAACTATAGTAAAATTAGTTACTTAGATATATTATGTCAGTAAACAAAATATGTTTATCAATGTTAGTTAAAAATTTATTTTTATCAATGCAAGTAAAAAAATATTGAGTGTTACTTACAAAACCGGCTAACTAAAACTGTGTAAGTTCAGCCAACTTTATAAGAACAAGTTATTATGATAAAATTTGTTATTGGTTACTGAGACAAAGAAAGAGATAGGAAGGGAGTGTGTGAAAGAGGAAGGAGAATTAAATATATATAAAAGAGAAAACATTTTATTTTATTTTAAGCCTTTTTCTTTTTCCTAATACAACTTGCTTCAATTCCTCAGGAAAAAAATATTTTATGTTATTTAGGTTCTAATGCATATATTTTATTATTAAACAAGTGATATTAAATTATGGATGTTTCCCTAGTTTGGGCTTCGTTTTTAATTAAAAAATATCTTATACTGGAACTGCACGGCAATCACTCAAATTTGGTTATATAATTAGAAACCAAAAAAGGTGATATAAATACAGGTAAAATACGCTCCGCTTTTCATCTACCCGCCATTTTGTGTTTTTTTCGAAAATGAGTGACAACTATCATTATAGCTATATTTAAAATTTTAATTTTTAATACGCATTTCGTCATGCTACATTTTA
This sequence comes from Aphrophora alni, assembly GCA_963513935.1. Taxonomy (NCBI): domain Eukaryota; kingdom Metazoa; phylum Arthropoda; class Insecta; order Hemiptera; family Aphrophoridae; genus Aphrophora; species Aphrophora alni. The sequence goes on from OY740765.1 coordinate 86,618,207, forward strand.
AAGTTAATCAAAAATAAAAATTGTATAATGTCATTTTCATAACGGCGTCTATTTGAAATATTTAACGATAAATATCTTGAAAACCGCCAAATGTACAAAATAATTATCACAAAGTGTCAAAATATTTTTATTTTAATGGCAAACAAAAAGGTGTATTTAAGGTTCTTAGCTTAAGCTTATCGCAAAATCTATTTGTTTGTAATTTTCTAGTCTAAACTTTAAAAAAAAAAGTTTTGTCACAATTTGTTTCGTGGTTTCGAGACATATAAATTGACTTAGCTGCAAAATTAGCTGTCCTTCCATGCTAGTCTATAATTCCCCTCCCTAATAAAACAAAGGAGATATAGGCTGTTGAGGTACAAAAGGAACTAGAATTATTTGTAATGAGTCCTGTGGTAGACTAATAACTCTAACACCATTGTCGCCTTATACGAAGCCCATTGGGTAGAGCTTTTACAATTTAGGACAAAACTATGTTTTAAATTCAAACATTTATTTTATACTAAATTAAATTACTTTAGTTTTCATAACACTTAAAAAGTGAAAATGTGGTCAAGTAAAAACTCGAAATGATGCCCATCCCACTAAACTGCAGCGTATCTACCTAAATTTACGTAAATATTCAAGACATTTAAAATAAATAATTTATTAAAAATTGTATAATAAGTATCTTTTCTTTTCATATATTATTACACTTAGCATTCCAATGGGTCTTGTAACTATTATAGAGACCTGTGTTATTGAAACTACAATGGGGTACCTTACGTGTTCGTCAAATTACTGAGAGTGTGCAACGCTTCTTACCTTTCTATTTTAATACGTTTAATATAATATTACGTTTAAAATACGTTTTAATTTTATATGTTAATTTTAAATAAGAAAGCACAACAAAGTAAGGTCTGTTGTATTAAACACTAACCTAAAGGTAATGATTGAGATTTCTTTAATACAAGTATTAAATATAACTATAACTTTAAAATAAGTTCATATTGAGAAAAAGTATTCGCCTAGGCTTACATCGTTTCAGAACGATTTTACATAGGAAGAAATGTACAGTATTTAAAAAAATACAAGTATTGAATTAAAGATTAATGTTATTATTATACATTTTACGGACATTTGCCATCATTTGTGTGTTAAAAATTCAAAACACGACATTTCGGGAATAAGAATCAATTCCCGTTATAAAGTGACTAAAAACTAAAGAAACATGAAACTAGAAACTAAGCCTATGTGAGAAGTAAAATTAAATAAGTATAGGCCTACCATCAACCTTAATACCTAAGCATGCATCTCAGAGCTGAAACTGAGAAGTCAAAAAACACAATCACGGTAAACACACAGCTAACGGCAAGTACGTGTTGTTGTATCAAAGATATAGCAACAAGTGACGTGGTCCAGAAGGCGTGACAAAATGTTAGGGGAGTGGCCTATTGTTAGTTGTATTAAGCTGTTGTAGTAGAAAAGCCAGTAAAATAATGTTAGCTACCAGTAAAAGTCTGATTACTGAATGGATACGATTCCATCGCCTTGAAAAGTTTAATATCACAAATAAAATTAATAAATCTATTCAAGAACTTTCACCTCAGCTAAATTCAGAATTTGACAACATTTATAAGAGCATCAAAAACAAGTTTAACAAAGAATTAGAACACACTAAATCTAAACAAATAAACAAATTTTCTCATCTCACATCTAAAATCCCAGAAAACAAAACTGCAATACAAAATTCTTTTAATAAGTCTGATGATGCATTAAATCCTGTTCTCAATCTTTCTTCTAGACCCCTTAATAATCAAGAAAAGGAAATCTTATCTAAAGGCCTAAACTTCTCTATAATGCCTAAAACAGTAGGTTTGTTGGAGTTTATGACCGGAATTGAATCGGCTGTTCCTAGGTTATCACCGGAACAAGCTGAGCAATTCAGGTGTGAAGCCAGCATTCTACTAAAAAAAAACTAAAATTCCCAAAATAAACGTAAATAATGAAGAACTAAAAGCCATGTCTAAATTGAAACGCGATAAATCGGTGAAAATCTTACCCGCGGATAAAGGTAATACCACTGTGGTTCTAGATGCGGATGTCTATGAGAATAAAATGATTGAAACTCTTAATGCCGGTAAATACACCTTACTCAATAAAGACCCGACAACTGGTTTCGAGAACAAAGTTGCTAGCACTGTCAGGAAGTACAAGGCTTTTTTCTCCGATCAACTTCGTACTTCACTAACACCGCATTATTCTAAACTCCCCCATATGTAAGGCTTACCAAAAATACACAAATCTAACATCCCTCTAAGACCTATTGTAGTTCCCGTGGTTCCCCATGCAGGGCACTATCCAAATACCTTTTGCGCATAATTAATCCACTTGTAGGAAAAAATTATGCGTTTGCAAAAAAACTCTAAACAATTCGTTGAATTATGTAAAGATATAAAACTAAAGGGGGAAGATAGATTAGTCAGTTTTGATGTAGAAAGTCTTTTCAACAATGTACCCGTACAAGAAACCCTTAACATAATTGAGTATAGGCTTTTAAAAGACAACAGCCTAAAAGAACGAACTAACCTTCCCGTTGGTGCCATAATGGAACTCCTTAAACTTTGTACGGAGTGCAATTATTTCCAAGGTAATAATAAAATATATCGCCTGGATGACGGTATGGCAATGGGTAGTCCACTTTTTGCCAATATTTTTATGGAGGAATTCGAATAGAAAGTTATTGATTCTTCCGAATTTAAACCGAAAATATGGCTCAGATATGTGGACGATACATTTGTTATATGGCCTCATGGTAGTAATAAATTAGAATATTTTTTTGCTCTAATGAACAACGCTTCTGATTCCATATCCTTAACCATGGAAAATGAAATAAATAATAAACTACCTTTTCTAGATGTGTGTGTTGAGAGAGATAGAGGATCCTAAAAACTTCAGTTTATAGAAAAAAGACACACACCAGTCGTTATTTAAATTACAATTCTAACCATCCTAAGTCCGTTAATGAAGGAATTGTTCATTCCTTACTTGACAAAGCTTATAATATTTGTTCTGATAAAAACAGTCTAAACTTGGAACTAACACGTATCGAGCAGGATTTAAGTTCTAATGGATATCCTCTATCCATTATTTCCAAATGTAAAAGAGCGAAAAATAATGAGTCTAAAGATGAAAATAAACCACTAGCGTACATGACAATCCCTTATGTGCCGGGATTATCGAAAATAGTTAGACGTGTAGCCAGAAAATATAAAATTTGTATCGCTTTTAAAACACTAAACACCATTAGGCAACATCTCGTCCAAACTAAACCTAAAAATGGCACGCAGGATACTAAAAACTGTATTTACAGTATCAAATGTGAGTGTGATAGACAATATATTGGCGAGACAAAAAGACCATTAAACATTAGAATAAAAGAACATAAAAACAATGTGCGGTTAGGCTTAGTCGATAAATCAAAAATTGCAGAACATATATGGTCCAAAAATCACAAATTTAATTGGGAAGAGGCAAAAATCATACACCGGGAAAGTAACCTATACAAACGTAAAATAATTGAAGCCTCGTATATAAAACTAACGGACAAACCTATCAGCCAATCAAGTATAGAAGTAACTTGATTATGGATCCCATTATTAAAAAAAAGAACTAAAATTTGATTATAATATCCCTATTACTAATAAACAAGCTGAAATTTTACCTGTTAAATCGCCACAAGGTGTTGTAACCCGTTCTCGTGCTAGAAAGCTTAATACAACTAACAATAGACCACTCCCCTAACAGTTTGCCACGCCTTCTGGACCACGTCACTTGTTGCTGTATCTTTGGTACAACAACACGTACTAGCCATTAGTTGTGTGTTTACCGTGATTGTGTTTTTTGACTTCTCAGTTTTAGCTCTGAGATGCATGCTTAGATATTAAGGTTGGTGATATTCTTATTTAATTTTACTTCTCACATAAGCTTAGTTTCTAGTTTCATGTTTCTTTAGTTTTTAGTCACTTGATAACGGGAATTGATTCTTATTCCTGAAACGTCGTGTTTTGAATTTTTAACACACAAATGATGGCAAATGTCCGAAAAATGTATAATAATAAAATTGAACTTCCATCATTAACAAATAACTTCAAACAGAGAAAAGATTAATGTATTGGTAGCCTAAAATATTAGAATTCAGTTATTCACTTTATAGGTTAACCAAAATTAAATTAAAATTCCAAAGTAGACCAAAGTTAGACATATTGTATTTAATAACCTAAACATAATGAATGGCAATTCTTTATTAACAGGATATATAAATATCAATAATAATTATAACGTCTATTTTAACAGAAGTTCATATTGTCAAGAAATAGTAGGCCTACATGGTTTTGCAACAATTTTACTTATGAAGATCTGTACAGTAATCTTTAAATACAAGTATGTAATTAAATATTAGTGTATTAGTACTATGTTAGAATTGAGTCAATCATTAGTTAATAGTTATAGTTATAGTTTTAAATACGGGACTGTTGTTTATTAGGCCTGTTTGTTTATTTTCCCATGAACTGTGAAAGGTCGCATGGGTCCACTAGTTTAATATATTTTATGTTAAAGTTAGTTGTTTACAATGTTTTAAAACAATCTAACAGACTTTAAAAAATTATTTATAAATAATGAAACAAATAATGAAAGTTTAAAGTAACATCCAACTATGAATGTGTTCCTGAAGTATTGTTATAAAAACTCTAACTTTGATAACCATTTTTAGGACTTAGGCCATAGTTTTGATCCCGAAAAGAATGTTAAAATCTTATATATTGAAAATAAATGCCTATGACTAAATAATTTAGAATGTTTAGAAATTAATAGATCTATGTTATAGAAAAATTCTTTTAATTTAAATAACAAAATGTTTCTAAATTCAACACCATTTCTAAAACCTTACCTGTAACCCAGGACAATAACTCAGTCCGTTACCCTCGTTATTAGCTACAAGGGTTTTCGCTCCCCCCATCCAAGTTTTTCTTTGTTGTACGTTTACTGCCTTTGTTTCTATAAGTTATAGTCAACTTGTTTGTTAGTTTTCATTAGCCTGTAGATGCCTTAAGACGAAAAAATTACAGCTATTTATTAATTCGTTTTAATAACTCGCCTTCTTGTTTGTCTATTAGGGTGAAATTTTTTAATCCATTTAAAACTAACTTTCTGATGAGCTAATGGCTTGGAATTTTTAATATTTTGCATTATTATTGGTTTAGGAGTCAAAAGGGAGGCGCCATTCGAAATTTCTAGGACCCAAGTTAGCGAAAACGGAAAAATTTAGCTCCAAGTAAAAATAAAATAAAACATTCCTTTCTCGAATTAATTTCGATTAATATGAATAAATTTATGTAACGTAGGGCCTATTAAAAAAAGGTTTTCTGGTACTTGTGCGTTCTTAAATACTTGTTGCGATTATAATTAATTATCATTTAAATTTTAAACAACTTCAAATGTTAATCACTAAATGCTAAACTAATGTGGATATATCAAAATGTGACCATACTATAAAAACATACTAATTTACTATTAATTTTTGTAATACAATACCGCACTATTGTATTTATTGTTTAGTAAAGTTTTGCTCCCTACATTAATTTTTGAAAGTATGTTAAAGAATACATATAGGAATAAATGTCACATAATTATATATAATTCAACTATTGCGTACTATGGGGGTTCTGGTTTAACTTGACATAGTTAGAAAGTTTCCAACAACAGTCAACACTTATTTCCCGTTAAAGGTTTTAAAGTAACATTAGTCATTGTAAAAACAGCGTTGCCAAGCTTACTGACACAGTATCCCTTCAATGATGTTGAAGATACACGCCAAACAATATACACGGGCCATCACTGTCGCTATCTATTGGTCGAACACTGTACTACAAAATGTATATTGCTCACTAATATGGCATTAATACCAATTCCACTCAAACTTTAAAAAATGTTACACAGAGTCTGAAAGTAAAAAACTATATGAAAATATGTATTTTTCAGGAAACAGACCCAGAACTCTAATCCCAGCTTCAAACACCAAAATAATATTAATGCTGAATAATTACTATGGAGTTGCGATACTGCATCCATATAAGAACGGATCATCCTATACGGACGCAGTATACATTGCAAAATCATATCCCATGGACGCAGCAGAACTGTTATGTGTATATATACATGTTTGAGTAATAGGAGCAGAAACAAGGAAAAATTAGAAACAGTTGTAAAACATGTATATTCATTATAAGTATTGTAACATTTGTATTCAAAATTTACTGTAGCATTAAAAATAAAAATAATAAAAACTTGTTAAGAACGGTCTTAATTTTTTATAATACTACAGACTGTTAAGATTTTTCATATGAGTGTTTCTGAAGCAGTCCTTAAACAAATATGGCTTGCCCAGACAAATTTCATAAAATGTAGTAACCTTTTTGAAGTTCTTAGCCTTTGCTGTTCCTTTATTTTCCACAACTCTTTTATAACATATTTTACAACATTTCCTCATTTGTCTCTTGTTTTTTCCCAAACCAACAAACATGTTTGATTCAGTTAAATAATGATGACCAGTTTTGTTGACGCTCTCCACAGGATTGTCCTGAATGCCAAGCAGGGCATACACAACTTTTTTCTTGAAGCTTGTAATAGAATATTTGTTGTTCTTCTTACTACCAGGACGAATATTATCATGGTAGGCTAGCCATGCATCTACCATCGCATTGTTCTTCTTACTGGTGAACTGTAGGTTGACATTTGATAAGACAAATCAATCCCAATTTTTGCATCGTTGTAGTCAACTACTACAAGAGGTTTCATAACAGCATCTCCTTTTCTTGAGGTTTGTTGTGTTTGAATAAATCCTGGAGGATGAGTTGTTGATACCATTCGCACTTCTCTTTTGTCCATCCATAGAGTAAAGACCATGCCAATTTGGGTATTCTATGCAGTTCATTTCTCCCTTTTATGAAATGTTTTCACTTTCTTCAAGTAGCATTTTTTATGTGGAAACCAAGCATGATTACTAGTAACTGTACTGACCATGCGAGTTGATCTGTCTAGAAGTGTGTTAGCCAAGTCAACAGAAGTGTAATAGTTGTCAAGATACATGACTCATCCATTGACTAAATAGCCAGTCATTAACTCTACTACAACAGAATTAGCCACAGACATTCCATCATTAGATCCAGTTCCTTTACCCATATACACAATAACACCATAAGTGTATCCAACAGAGTCACAAATTTTAATAAGTTTTAACCATACATGTGAGTTTCTTTAGGGATATACTGTTTGACGAAAAGTCTGCCGCGAAAAGGCAACATAGATTCGTCAAAAACAACATCTCAACCGGGTGATTTAAATGCCTTGAACATACTGTTCAAATGAGAAAGAAGGGGAATAATTTTCTCAAGGCGACCATCACGTTCAAGTTTGTCATTGTCATTGAAATACCACAAGCTCAAGAGTAATTGAAACCAATTTCGAGCCATCATATTATGTACAACACTGTTTCTATATATTATTTTGTTCGACCAATAATCAGATATTCTGGGTAAAGGATGAAGACCCATCCACAACAATAGTTAAATAAATTTCATCATTTCAGCTACATAAGTAGGTAACCATGACCACAGTCTACTACTACGATTTAGCCTACTATTTGCAATTATATTATTGCTATTTCTGTTTGTTTCAGTGACCATTATTTCAAGGATATTCTCATTTAAAAATTTATCAAAATATTCTATAGGCAAGGCAGTTTTAGGAAGGTTAAAGGTATATGTAGAACCCCCCCCCCCCAATAAAAAAAATTAATTGTCGCTGCTTACCTTCATAATAACTCCATTTTTCATTTTCAGTTTTTTCAAAGACAATTTCTCTGCTTTGGTATTCAGTGTTTTATATTTCTCATTCAAAAGTAAACTTTCACAATCATTACTAGAAATTTCAACTTGGGAAATATTTACACTGTCATTTATATTATTTGCAATGTCACTTACACTATTTACACTGTCATTTACACTATTTATACTGTCATTTACATTAATTACACCGGTATTCTCTTCATCATCCATATATAGAACATCATTCAAAACATTACAATCATCTTCCTGATCTTCACTCATAGACCGTGAATCGCCACTAGACAGAAATTTCAATTCATTGTTAGTGTTGGTGTCGTCTTCTGAATCAGATAAACCAGATTTGTCTTCTATAATTGGATTTGCTTCACTAGACATTGGTACATTAATCACACGAAGTATTTCGTCGTCACCCATGGTCAATATTGCACAACACGTATACTACATTAACCCTCTATCTGGCGATCGACCCAGCTGGGTTGATCCATGACGCTTGATCAACTCAAAAACACTTATTTTGCAATTCAACATTTCGCCCACTTACAATCGTCCTATTGCAATAAATAAAATACCATTGGAGAGCTAATGTTCCGTAGATGCATAATCATGCAACAAAAAAAACCACAAAACATAAATAATATTTCAAAAATTGCTAAAGATTGCATATTTTTATGCGTAATATCAAAGATTTGAACTGTGCTGTTGTAAATAGAAATGACGCCATTCTTTCTCAGATGTTCTCACACATCTATTTTTCTCTCAAACAGATCGACCATAAAACTGTTCTGGTACACTATCAAAAGCCCCTTACCACACTTGGAAATAAACAAAATAACAAAAAACAAATTTTTTGTCAAAAGTAAAATGTTTATTCCTATTAGACCCTTATAGCTATTACAACAACAAAGTTGTCATCTTCAGAGTGAATCTTAACAAAGACTGATAAACATGAAATCTCAAAAAATAAAACTGTGCTGTTATTTCTGCTAGATGTTGCAAACCATTTAAACAACAAAATCACACCAAAAATATACAAAGATCCTGAGAAATGTAACAGACTGGATGTGCTGTCTAGATTTAGAAATAAGTAGTGGCATGAAAATATGCGACAAATGTCGGAAAAAGATTTATGAAATATACAAAGCAGAGGAAGAGGTTTTACCGTGTAGTAGTCAGAGTTTAGATGACTCTTTTACAGATTCTCAATCATCTATAGAATATTTAAATAAGTCACTTGAACTTATAGGTGAGTTGCCATTTAACCCTGGAACTGGTGCATGTTAAAGGTTTTGTTTTCTTAAAAAAATCATAAAAAAATATTATTTTTATACAAAACCTAATTTATAAGACATCATTTTTCTCAGAAAGTTGCATACAATTCATCTATGTAATAATTTTTTTTTTTAACGGTTTTGGAGTAAGTATGTTGATGTCAAAAAATAAAGTTATCATTTTTCAGAAAAAACCTGTATCATCTAAAATCAATAGCTTACCACCTTTTTCTAAGACATATAAAAGTTTTGTGTAATATTTTTGAATATATTTAGGAAAAAAAATTGTTACATTTTCAAAATTTAAAAAAATATTTTACGAAAAAAGGTAAATTGATCATTTTTTTCAAAAATTTACAAAAAATAGTATTATATATTTTATACACAACTTCTATAAATTAAATCATTATATTCAGGAAAGGTGCATAGAATTTAGGTGTGTAATAAAAAAACAGTTTGAAAAATATTTTTGGAGTCAGTATGGCAAAGAACAAAAAAAAAAAAAAAAAAAAAAATGGAAGGCTAAATTTCACTTCAAAGTCCAAATGAGCATAGAAAATATTGTTTTACATTTTTTTTAAGCAATAAAAAAGTTTTCTAGTATAAATGTGAATAACTATTGGTAAATAAAAAATAAATTCTAAAATTTTCAAAGTAAAAATAACGTTTTCCCCTAAAAAGTGGTACTCGACAAGTAAGGTTAGGTTTGAAACCTCAACAATTTAGGCCTAACTAGTAACAATCTAAACCTAGGCCTAAGACAAAATCAATAGATTTCACTAAAACAATAAACTTTACAAAGAATAACACACATATACACTTGTATAATCAAATAAAACTCTACATATAAGAAAATTTGCTTTTAGGCCTAGGTTACAACATACCTCTAGGTTAGTCCAAATATAAACCATTCAAAAACTAGAACTTAACTCAAAAAAATAAACTTTAGAAATAAAAACTTGTATACACAATTTATATACAATTTGTATACACAAACCTTCAGAATATCAAATATCTAATCCCAAAACAATATGCGCCACGTCTTTTCTATTTCAATTTATGTCACACACTAGCCTATGTTCCGAGTTCAAAACAAAAACCTGTAAGTATCTTTTGCCTATATCAAGTACTACCAACTTGTAGAATGAAATCTCCTCTACAACATAATATAAAGATCGATTACAAAATATCGATTAAAAAATCGATTATCTTATTTAGTAAAATGCACCTCATGCCAAGTGAAATTCCTTCCGTTTGGTACTTTTTTGGTTAGACAGTAATATCTTGCAATCTATGACATACAGAACAATTTGTAAACTACGGATAGAAAGAGAAAGATGTGATCTATAGAACAATGTTTTGGTCGACCTGTTTGACAGAAAAATAGATTTGTTATCATATGGGAAAAAATGGCGTCGCTTTCACTAAAAACTACAGAGTTCAAATCTTTGATTTTACGGATAAAAATATGCGAACTTCACCAATTTTTGGAATTTTATTTATAACGTTTTGTGGTTTTTTTGCATGATTATACATCTACGGAACTTTAGCTTTCCAACGGTATTTTTTTTATTGCGATAGGACGATTCTAAGTGGGCGAAATTTTGAATTGCAAAATACGTGTTTTAATTGAACTATCCGTCATTCATCGTCCACGTACGTGGACAGATACCAGATGGAGGGTTAAGAAGGAAAAGAGTAATGTGCCTAGCTATACAACTAAAAAAATTGACAAAATAAAGTTAAGTTTAGAAAAGAGTTTGTTACTAGTATCAAACCAAGAAGAGCAACCTATTGTTGAAACATTAGAAAAATCAGAAATAATTCAACAGCTGAAAGAAAAGTTTGCTATTACGACAAAAAGAAATGACAAAATGACAACTTTTTCTGTTTTACCAATGAGTTGGAGTGTTAAAAAAAATACAAAATGAGTTTGGAGTTAGCAATTATATGGCTCGAGCAGTAAAACAATTGGTTAAAAAAAAGGCATACTCTCGACCCCCAATAAAAACCTGGGAGATTTTTGAATGAGAATGTTGCCGAACTGGTGAAAGATTTTTACAATTCTGATTATGTTAGTAGAATGAAGCCAGGGGAAAAAAATCATGTCTCATTTAAAAATAAAGAAGGAAAGACCCAGGTACAAAAGATATTAGTTTTAGCTAATTTAAAAGAAATATAGCAGTTATTTAAAGAAATATTCCCAACAAAATTGGTTTGACAAAGTTTTTTGAGCTTAGACCCAAGAACTGCATTATAGCAGGAAAAAGTGGAACACATACTGTGTGTGTGTATGTACATTGCACCAAAACATCATGTTAATGATGAATGGAGGGAAAATGCAAAATTTTGTCTTGGATGATAAAACCTCTTTGAAATCTTACCACTCCTGCCTGGCTAAGATAATGTACAACCCACCCTCTCAGTACTGTTATATAAACACGTGTAAAGAAGACCTAGGTGTTACTCAATTTAAAGAGTTATTGTATACCAAATCTAATGATGAAATGATTGATGAATTGACTTACAAAAAGTGGGCAACTGTAGATAGGTGTTCAATGGAAACTGTAGTAAAAAACAGATGATTATATTTGTATTATATTTATAAAGCTTAAAACACATGCATTTATATCTAATCAGCAAAAAAGAATACTACAGTGAAATAAAGGAAAACCTAACCTTATAGTAGCTAATTGTGATTTTGCTGAAAATTATTCTTTCATAATACAAGATGATATTCAATCTTTTCACTGGATTACTAATGAAGCTACAATTCATCCATTCATTGTTTATTACAAATGGGAGGGGAAATTGAAAAATCTTCACTATGTTTTCATCTCAGATTGCTTGGAACATAACACTGTTGCCTTTTATGTTTTCCAAAAAAAAACTTCTAGAAAACTTGAAGCAAACTCTCCCTTTTGATCTTAAAAAATTCACCTACTTCTATGATGGCCAAATATTATAAGAACAAGAAATTTTTTATAATTTATTTTTACACAAACAAGATTTTGGAATAGAAGGCGAGTGGCAGTTTTTTGCTACATCTCATGGCCAAGAGTGCTTGCGAAGGTCTTGGTGGAACTGTTAATCGTTTAACAGCTAAAACCAGCCTACAAAGACCATATGATCACTAAATCTTGACACCAAGGTAACTTTATGATTTTGCTACTGAGAATATAAGCAGCATTGACTTTGAGTTATGCACAACACAGAATTATGAAGAGATTCAAAAATTCTTGCTCCCGCGACTTAGGAGGTGACCAGAGTCAACCCAACCGCTCACGGCTCTGATCCCCAGTTTAACATGGGGCGGGTATAGTTTATGTTTTCCTCACCGAGAACCAGCACATTCAGTAAAAAATCGTAACGGCCAAATAATTTGTTACTAGCATACGTATCAGCCTATATAAATTTGTTTATGAAAAGTTTTGTTTTCTATTTTTATTTTAAGAAATTCAACATCTATTCCTCCATAAGACTTTAATGTTTTTCTAACAAAACTAATTCCATTGTAAAAATTCGATCTTAAAATAAGTATGTTTTAAACTCAAACATAAATCAACTTAAGTATTGTGACGTTAAAATTGCCGTCTAATATTTCAGTTATATTCACTAGAAGTATTTTATTTTGTCATTTAAAAATACCTCTGCAATTAGAGTTTAAAGAGTATGTGGATCGGCGGCCGTGGTGGTTCATCGATGCCATGCCAGGTTTCACTAGCGTCGCTCACCGGCAAGGAAGATTGCAAACATCATACAATTACCGGTATCATTCTTATTTGTATCAAGAACTTATACTTACTTAGTGATTTAGTGATTAGTGATATATTTAGCATATATCTTTTTGGTTCGTTTTTGACATGGGTCATTTAAAAAGTTTCCATCAAAAAAGAAGAAACGAAGAATTACTACATGTTTGGACGCACTGAACAACAAAAGAAAGTAAGTACTAAACTTATATACTTTACCAACCACCTCCTGATCAGATATTATTTAATAAGTATGAAAAGGATATATTATAAATTAATCTATTTAAAAATGAGTTAAAGTTAGATACATAATTTTCTTTAACTTACTTTTACGCTTGTTTATTATGCGAGAGTCATTGGCAAAAGGAGAAAATATATGCCAGGTGGTTCACCACACTGTTATTTATTAAAAATAAATAACATGTCCATGAAATTTATTAAAATCTACATCCATTTGCTCAACAATAATCAGTCAGGTTTGTCATTAGTAAAACGATGATAAGATATGTCTTTCACTTTTTTACACTTGTCTAGTGTGATTTTTACATCCAAATACTAAACAACATGGCATTTTTACATTACAATACAGCAATTTTACTTCAATAGACCATTTCCTAGAATCCACTGTTTACATACTTGACAAAAAACAAACATAAATTCGTTATCTGAAGAATGCCTTGCCATAAAAACTTCCAACGCGATTAAAATGAACTGGCTCAAAAATCAACGAACAAAAACATGTTGATTTATGTTAATTTAAATTCCTTGATTTTATATCAATTGAAAAAGATATTACCTTCAGTGGGCAGCAGGGGTAACTGAGGAGCGGGGCCGAACGGTCTGGGGGAGAAATTTACTGTCCGCGCAGAAATTATGGATAGGCCTACTCGAGTTTACGGTATCACACCTCCGAAACAGCCAGTTAGATTTTAACAAGATACCTATCAAATGAACGAAAATATTGTCAAGTTTCATATTACGGAGTTCCAAATCTTTACATTACTTTTTATAATTTATATAATGAAAAAAGTGGAAAATATCGGTGTTATTTTACAATGTTTGAGTAAATCTCAAATTTTTATAGCGTATATAACGGTTATTTATAAACACTTTTGTAAAGTTTCATAATTTTAACATTGTTATTTGTTATGTTCTTGTAAATTTTGTAAACCTTTGTTAACCCTTAGCACGCTGAATAACAATTTAGGCTATTTACTCATAACGTGCTATTAGGAAAAAAAAAATTTTGTAATTGTTTAAAGTTCTATTTGATTTTGGGTTCTTACAGATATATTTGGTAAAAAAAAAATGTAGATTGGCTTAAAAATAATTTTTTAAATTTTTTTTACAGATTAAAACCAGAAAAAATACTTAATTTCACATTTTTTGACTGCCCTATGAAACAGATTATTATTTTTTTATATATTTACAAACAAATCATATTAATTTATTTTATATAAAAGTAGGCCTACTATTTAATTCAAAATAATTTGAATTTCATCAAACAAATAAATTTTACTAAAAAAAGATTTTGAGAAAAATCAACATATCGTATCAAAAATATCTTTCTACTGCTCATAATAATTACCTACATTCAGGACATCAAAAAAATTACTGATCTAGACTAAATATACATATAAACACACAAACAATATTTGACGATAATACACAGTAATTGTTTATAGAAACTGTCTATATTTCAAAATGTATTCTGTAGTTGAAAAAGATGCATTCATTATTTCATCGATAAATTGATCAAATCCAAGGTCATCAGGGTTTGTCATTTTTATAACTAGCCTATTTTACACAAAATAAAAATGTATACTATAACTTAAAATATAAATAATACGGCCTAAACAAATTGTGGCAAGTATCCTCCACCTTGTAATAAACAATAATAATAATAAATAATAAACTAATAGAACTAAATTGGTAAGAGATGCATGGTTCATAGATTGCTGACGCAGGAGGTCTGGAGTACGAGGGGGGGGGACGCTGGATGCAAGCCGGGAGACTGGCAGTCTGGAAGTAACAGCGTCCGGTGTGAGACTCGTAAAAAGGGGGGGAATATTAGACTAGCTTTTGCCTTGCCGTAGTATAGTTTTAGGTTAGCCAGCAGAGATCTTTATGTGTTCAATAAACACCTTGAACCACAACTACCTGTTGCATCTTTGAAGCACCCATCCGCCACCAAACCATCCTGACGAAGATCGGACGCCCAAACGAAGGAGCCGGACACAGGATCGCCGGCCCAACAGCGTGATTTGTAAAAATGGACTTAGCTTGCCAACAAGCTAAAACTTTCGATGAATTTAGGGCCGCGCTAGAACCGCGATTTCAAGAAAAACTGCCCGATAGTTACATTTATGAACAACTATTGCAAACAAAACAACGTAGAGGCGAGGCTATTGAAAATTTTGCAGACAGAATAAAAGAAATTAATGAGAAATTGATTACGGTAACGGAAAATGAAGACGCTAATAAAGTTTTGCGGGCATACGCGGATCGCAGAGCGTTGGATACTTTTACTAGGGGTTTAGCAGGTGAAATAGGGAAATTAACAAAATTAAAATTTCCAAAAACGTTGCAAGAGGCCATAGCAATAGCCACTGCAATCGAAAGTATTAACATTGAATTAACAGGCGCTGTAGGCGGTACTCTAGGCACAGTAGGGACAGTAATGAAAAATGAAATTAAATGTTACAGTTGTGGAAAAAAGGGTCATTCGTATAGAGAGTGTATAACTATGAAAAATAATTATAGGGATTTTGGTGCAATAAGAGGGTATCGAGGTGCACATCAAGCGCGGCTTTTTATACCACCATCTCAGCAATACCAAAATGTACATCCCCAAAATAGTCAACCGATCTATAAAGGTTACAGCGGTAACGCAACCAGGGGTAATTGGAACTTTCGAGGAATGTATTCACAGGGTCAACGAAATAGGCCACCATTTATAAATAACGGAAATAATGACGGAAAATATCAAAATAGGGGACACAATTTTACCCGTGGAAGTTACCAAAATAGGCCACAATTCCAAATTAATGGTGGGGCTGCAACACAAGGAAACGGACATTTAAACTTCCAGGGAGTGGGACGAAGCGCCGGCACTCACTCCAACCAACAATAAATAACACTATGAAAACACATAGCTCGGCGCATAAATTAGTACCTATAAATAAAGTAAAAGGAAATTATAAAAATACTGATGTATCAATTTTAGCAAAAATTAACGGAAAATGGGGCCGAATTCTAATAGATACGGGAGCAGAAATAAGCCTTTTAAATTTGGATGTAGCTACAGAAATTGTTAAAGAACAGGACATTTTAATAACAGGAGTCACAGGAGATATTTTAAAAATAGTAGGGAGTCAGACCACTGAAGTGTTTTATACAGATTCAAATTTTATTAAAGTCAAGTTCCAAATTTGTAAATTACCACAAGAATACGCTGCTATTTTAGGAAACGATGCATTAAGACCAAATAAAGTCGTGATAGACTTAGGTGAAAGCATAGTGAAAATAAATAACGTTAAATTAATAATGATGGGATTTCGGAAAATAGAATCTAGTGTTTTAGGAAGTAAAAGTGAAACAAGTAAAACCGAAGTAATTTTAAACAAAAAGCTTTTAACAACAACAGCGGGAACAAAACCCAAATTAAGTACTAATCTACAACCAAAAATAAAAAGTAAAGTAAAATCTAATATAAAATTATTATCGACAGGTACAAAACCGTCAAAAGAAGAAATTTTGAGAAATCAGAAAGAACATTTAGTATACATAAGGGAGTTACATAAAATTTCAGAAAATATGGGAAGTGAAGTACGTAAATATAATTTATTTTGCAAAACCGATACAACCGTGCCTGCACTGAGTGAAGTGTTAGTAAAATTTACGATTAGAGGATCTAAAAATAAAAATTATAAAAACCCAAAGAATACCAAGGAATTACAAGATAGGGAGGTTTTAATAGAGCCTATAGAAAACCCGCCTTTTAACATCTTGTGCGCTAGAGCTATAGTAAGTTTAGGAGAAACAAGACAGTGTTTTTCAAAAGTAGTGAATTTATCAACAAAAGACGTGAAGTTAAAGAAAGGAACTCTATTGGCGACATTAGACACCAATACAATAACACTTGAAAATTCTTTTAAAGTAAATATGTTTTCGGAAAATCAAAAAATAGAGGAAAATTGGAAAATTTCAATAATAGAATCGGAACTATCGAAAAAATTAAGTCATTTACCTATTCCCGAAAAAACAGAGTTAATGAAAATGTTATTACAATATAAAAGTGTTTTTAGTGCAGAAAATGAAACTTTAAAAGCCATAAAAAACGTCGAGTATAGAATCGATACGGGGTCCGCTAACCCAATATACGTACCGCCACATAGGATTCCACATGCGCATAGACACATAGTACGAGAATTGATCAATGACCAGCTAAATAAAGGTATAATCGAACATAGCTACAGTCCATGGAATAGCCCATTAATAATAGTAAGGAAAAAATCATTGAATGGGGAAGTAAAATTTAGATTTTGTGTAGATTATAGGAAACTAAATGAAGTTATAACCCCAGACGTACACCCTTTACCAAAAATAAACGAGACATTGGATTTGTTGGGAGGATCCAAGTATTTTTCTGTAATAGACATGCAAGCAGGATTCCATCAAATAAAATTAACAAAGGATAGTCAGCCAAAAACTGCTTTTTCATCACCTTGGGGGCATTATTCCTATACAAGATTACCAATGGGCATAAAGGTAGGGCCATCCGCCTTTCAAAGGGTAATAAACAATGTACTTTTAGGATTAAGGGATGAAATCTGTTTAGTATATTTGGATGATGTCATTTGCTTCAGTTCAACAATGGACGAACACATTAGTTCATTAAGTAAGATTTTTGATAGATTTAAAGAGTCAAATTTAACAGTAAATTTAGAAAAATGTAAATTTGGAGTATCGGAAGTAAATTATTTGGGATTTCTTTTAAACGAACAAGGCATACGACCAGACATGAGGAAAATAGACGCAGTAAAAAACTTTCCAATACCACAAACAGTTAAAAACGTTAGACAATTTTTAGGTTTGGCAGGGTTTTATAGAAGCCATATAAAAGATTTTTCAAAAATTGCAAGACCATTGTTTGAATTAACTAAGGATAATGTAAAATTCAAATGGACACACGAGTGTCAAGAAGTTTTTGAAATTTTGAGAGACAAGTTAATACAGGCACCAATTCTAAAATATCCAGACTTTGGAAAAGAATTTGTTTTATCAACAGATGCTTCGAAAGAGGGTTTAGGGTGTGTCTTGTCGCAAGAGGTAGACGGAAAATCACACCCCATAGCATATGCTAGTAGAGTTTTACACAAAGCTGAGAAAAATTACGACGCAAGTACGCTTGAAATGTGCGGTGTTGTTTGGGGCTGCAGATTATTTAGACCATATTTGTTAGGAAGGAAATTTACAATTATAACAGATCATAAAGCCCTGTGTTACTTAGCATCTATGAAAGACCCAACGAGTCGAATCGTAAGATGGAATTTAAAATTGTCAGAATTTGATTATACAATAGTACATAAACCGGGAAAATTACACACGAACGTAGATGCATTAAGTCGAAATATACCAATAACAAATGTAAATGTAGTAAAAACACCAAAATATTTACCAATAATAGATTTAGAAGAAATTCGGAAAGCCCAAATAACAGACGAGGAGTGTCAAATCTTAAAAACACATAAAAACTATAAAACTAGCCCGGAAAAAATTATATATTTTAAATCAGGAAACGAAAAATTAATATTAATTCCAAAAGTAATGAGAGATAAGGTCATTCACTTAAACCATGATCTCATAACAACAGGTCATGCGGCAGTAAAAAAAACGTTGGATAGAGTAAAACAAAAATTTTATTGGCCAAAAATGGAAGAAGATGTAAAAAATTATGTTAGATCATGCGTATCTTGTGCAAAAAAAGTAGATTATGGGAAGGCTAAAGCTCCTTTGGGGGATGTTTTCACAGAACCAACCCTACCTTACAGAGTAATTGCAATAGACAATGTCGGTCCATTACCACAAACGCAGGACAAAAATAAATATATATTATCGGTGGTAGACCATTTTACACGACACGCAACTTTTATACCAATTGAAAATATCACAGCGGAAGTAATAGCCGAAGAAATGATGTCAAAAGTAATTTCGTTGTATGGCATACCAGAAATTTTAATATCAGATAGAGGGTCAAATTTCACGTCCGAAATAATGAAAAATTTATGTAAATTGTTGGGAATTAAAAGAATTTTAACAACAGCCTATCATGCACAATCGAACGGCAGGTTAGAAAGAATTCATCATACAATTTGTAGAATGTTATGTCACTTTGTAAATAAAAATCAAAATAATTGGGATAAAATTCTACCATATGTCACCATGGCCTATAATAGCCAAATTCATGAAACAACAGGTTATAGCCCTTTTGAATTATTGTATGGAAGGAAAATGTGCACTCCCATGGAGTCAACACTTAAAATCACGGAAGACACGCTAATTTATGACAATTACATAGAAAACATTAGATCACAATTAAAAGAAGCATATGAAAAAATGAAAATCCACCAATTAAGCCAATTTGAAAAACAAAGGAAAAATTATAATAAAAATACAAAACAAAATAAATATTCAGCAGGTCAGTTTGTATATTTATATACACCGGCGCTAAAAAAATATAGAGTTAAAAAACTAACTAAATTGTGGAGAGGTCCTTACGTAATAATAAAAATAATTTCAAAATTTAATGTAATGCTAAAAGTTAGAAATAGAGAAATGTTGGTACATATTAATAGAATTAAACCATGTTTAGAAGTAATTAAAGGTAAACTACAACCAAAATGCCGGAAATCAAAACCATTAAATGAGTGTAATGCTAATACAGATAAGAATTCGCAAGCAGATTTAATGATAAATAACGCCGTACCAGGTACAACAGCTACGAACACTGTTAGCATAATTAATGAAGGAGTAATACCAGATATAATGGCTAATTTGCCAGGCACAAGTGATACTGTACCATTATACATTACAACACAAAATAGGCCGGTACGAATAAGAAAAAAACCATCACGGTTGCAGGATTACGACCTAAGCTAACAATAAAAAAATTGAAACTAAAAAAATAAACGTTAGTTAAGAGGATATCCGTAATAAAAGGAAATGTAATAATGCATTAGAATCTATTAAAATAGCTACATATAGTTATACGGGACCGGAATAACGCAAAAAGACATCCTGTATATGAAACGGGCGAAGCGGGTATTCATAAAAAACAGAACAAAATTTTGAAGTTAAAGGTCAACACATAATAACAGTATATTGTATTCTAAAAATAAATAAATAAAGTTAATAGATTTCGATTCGAAATAAAGAAACTAAAAACTTCTAAAGTTCATGTTAAAGAAACAAGATTTATGATTTAGAGAGCAACATTAATATAGCATCCAGGCGTCGAGCGCGGTGACGTAACCTTATCTCTTGCAGTCATACAGATTGCTGACATGGGACGAAACTTTGAGTTTAAATCAAATTTAAAAGACCTTGTAAAGTAAATAAAATGAAAATACGCTAGTATAACATCAGCACATTATTTTGACCGGGAATTTTCTAAAAAAATAAAATTTAAAAAATGTTATACATAATGTCAGTACAATTGTTTATTGAAATATCGAAAAATGGATAACATAATTAATTAACTTCGGATAAACAATTTATAAAAGGAATAAAGCAACTATAATTAAATAATATATATATATATATTTGAGGATTTTCTTTTAAAATAAATTGAAAAAATATAGATTTCTAGATTTTTTTTTTAAGTGAAAAAGGAGTCTTATAGTCTATTAAGAAAAATAAACTAAAATAATAATGATTGAGAGTATAGTGTAAGCAATAATGAATTGTTGTTTTAATTGCAGAACATAATGATTGATAATGATTTTTTTTTTCTTAAAAAAAAAAATAATAAAAAAATAAAAATGTAAATTGGGATGTACGAATGCTATTTAAAATTGTTTGATGGAACATACACTAATTTGAACGTTGTCTTACAATAGGAGAATTCCGGAAAACTCTTCTTTACATTTCAGGCACTCATGCCACATTCTATGCTATCCTCCTAAAATTTTCATACTTCTAGACATCGTGTTATTAGATTACTGTATAATCCAGATAATAAGTTTAAGTAGAACTAAACTAAGCTTAGATTTGATTTTTTTTCTTAAATAAATAAATGATCTTTTTTAGCATGAAAGATAATTGATTTTGTGAAGTTAAAATTGATAAATAAAAGAGATAAATGTTAATTAATGAATAGATGTTTATAAAATGTATAAAGGATCCATAAACAAAGAAGTTATATGGTCTATGAATAATATTGAGGATTGTTATATGAATAATATTAATAGTAATATTGTAAATGTGAAAATGTAGAGTAAATGTCTATGAGAAAATAAGTTTGAATTGGGAAACAAACGAAATAATTTTAAGCTTAGGTTAAAAGAAGGGTGGTGACATTTTGAAAATGTCACGAAAGAGGGTTCTTATAAGAACAACAGTAGGGAATTTTATGGTAGGAAACTACATAAAATGGCGAATATTATTGCAAGAAATTGCATGAAATATAAAAAAAGGAAAAATGAGTCAGTTTACTAACTGCAGGACGTAGGCAAGTGCCACAGACGCAATAAACCCCTGGGGCACTTAGCTGATTTCAAGTTTGAGGTCTTTATAAAACCCCATTAGAATAATCGAAAATGGTGAGGCGCATACCACGAAAAGTGCGACAGTATGTTAGGTCATACAAAAACAAACTTTTATAATATTAATAAATAAAAATATGTGTTATATGATAAGGCATAATTAAGCTAGAATTATATTTTGTTTATGTAAAAAATGACAAATAGAAAACCCAATCTTATTCAAGCTATATATTCAATGTATAAAAGTTCACATTTTTCATTGTCAAGGTATTTGTATTCTTGAGTGATAGAATAACAGGATGTCAGATTGGAAACACAGCAGAACATAGCTGGAAACATTGAACACGTGCAAAAATTTGCAAACTTGCATTTCATGCTGTAAGCAAAAACCTGAAGCTAAACTATTATTGGGAAGTAGCAATTCACAGTAATACAGTGAGTGTAATCAGATAGCAATCAAGTAAGGCACTAGCAAAAGAAGGGGGGGTAAGTAAGAGGAATCCTTAACAATAGAAATACCTTGATATTCTTATATTAAACTAAACAAAATTTTTAGTAATGACAGTCAATTGTATTTTTAAAATATTGAAGGTTGTAATATTGTTATTGAATTTAATAAATGCAAAACAAATTGCAAAAAACACACCGGGTGTGGTGTTTGAAAAACAAACAGATGTTTTGGTAACAAGGTCTGAATGGAACATAGTATTAGAATACAACATTTCAAAATTAATAGAAGAAAGTCTTGGTTTAGATGAGGCAGTAAAAATAGAGGAAATTTTTTTGAGAAAATTAATGCACACTACAACACAAAACCAAACTAATAATAATACTATTGAAAAACAAAACCTATTTTCGCATTACAAAGAAGAATTTGAAGACATTAAAGTTAACTTACAGGGATATCTGTCAGAAATAAAAGGGGTAATCGCGATAATTCCAGTAAAAAGAGAAAAAAGGGGATTAATGAATGCTGGGGGGAAAATGTTAAAAGTCTTATTTGGCACAATGGACAGTGATGATTTAAATTCAATAGATGGGAAATTGGGAAGGTTGTCAGACTTTGCAGGGGACATTTACCACAGTTTTGACGAACAATTGACCATAGTTAAAGACATAAACGCACACATAGTATCAAACACACACAACATACAAAAAGTAATGACTATACTAATGAATTACAAATCCACATTTTATTCAACAATAGAAGAACTTGCATCAAGGCTGAAAAATTCAATAAACTTGCTATTGGTATACTTAAAGTTAAACACAGCATTTCGACAGTTAGAACAGACAGTGACGAAGTCAAAAATAAAAATAATAGAGTTTAGGCAGGCGTTGCAATACACACACACAGGGAAGGTTAGTTCAAAACTGCTACAGCCAGACACATTTTTAAAAATATTAAGGGAAATTGAACATAACCTACCAAGCTACATACACTTACCATTTGAAGCAGAACAAGCAAATCTACACTATTTCTACGACGTATCAAGGGTACAATCTTATGCAAGGGGACACATTTTGAAATTAATAGTACAAATTCCTTTAGGTACACCAACAGACATCTTTGAACACTATAGGGTTTGGACATACCCAGTTTACGATAAAAACACACAACACTGGTTAAAATGGGAAGTGCAATACAACCACTTATTGATAAATACAGGTAGACAAAATTTGGTGGAAATGTCAGATATTCAAATTAATAAATGTAAAATGGGGCCAATGAGTATTTGTGAGTTAGATTCTAGAATAAAGGGGGATGTAAAGTCAAGTTGCATGGGACAACTGTTTCAAGGGATGGAAACAAGTTCTTGTGATAGAAAAATATATAGTAAATTACAATCACCTATATTTATAAGAATTGGAAATAATTGGTTGTACAGCACAGACAAACAAACACACATTACACTTAAATGTTATAATAATACATTAATAAATTCATCCACTATATACATTAACAGTACAGGAATTTTGGAAAACGTTGCGAATTGTGAAGTAATTGGGGACAACTTTAGACTATTAGCACACATAAATGGAAATTATTATTATAAGGGTGACCTTGAATCATTACACATTCCAAACATAAAACAAATACTATCAAAGGATGAACACATAATGTTAACATCGGATTTAAAAATAACAAACGAATCAATGATAGAACTGGAAGATATGGATAAATTTAATTCAAATGGAATAAGGTTAGATAAATTACTGCTGCACATTAAAACAAAAAAAGACTTTAATATAAAGGTAATGCAAAGAGTAAGTTGGGCACTATATGGAGTTAGTGGAATGGTGTTTATGTTATTTTCATGTTATATATATTTCAAAATAAAATGTTTAAAAAATGGTATATTGAGATGTTTCACAGATTCTAAGAAAACAGGGGACACAGTGATAAAACTCGAGCGAATCGAACCAAAACAATCACCACAGAAGGAAGTGCGAATAAGAATGGGATGAGGCCACACTACACATGGCATACATAAGTAAAAATAAAAATAAAAAAAAAAAATTATTAATGAAGTAATGGGAAATGTTTTCTTTTACAGGTTTAGAATAGATAGAATTCAAATGGGAAGATTTGAATTGCTATATAAAAGAGAAAATCATAATAAGTATTGTAGAAAGTTGCACATAACAGATGTTAAATAACAAAAATGAACATTTTTTTTTCTCGGAAAATGAAATGAAACCATAAAATTTGTTTACAAAAGGGATGAACGAGGTAACTTGTTCCAAGTGAAATGTCATAATCGCCTCACGGTTTATGATAAACTTAAGTGTTCCAAAAATTAAAAAAGTAAATAAAAAAAATTGCCACAAATTTAAAAAAAAAAAAAAAAAAAATCACAATTGATTCACAAAAGGTTTCAGTTCATTATCCAGCCTTCATTAATCATACTTTAAACATAATGAAGAGAAACACAATGTTAAAGTCTTGTACAAAATAATTATGCTTTGAGAATGTGAATGTTCTATTAAAAAAAAAAAAAAACAAAAAAAAAATTAGTTATGTGAATGTAGAAATGTTATGTTATGTAATGTTATGTATATGAATTTGTATTAATACTGGATTATTTCTATTAAATTAGAGAAAAGAGTGTGGGGAACACGAGACCATATTATTGAGACACAAAAATCCTTGTAAACTTGGAACCATGAGAGTGAAAATTGACAGCTGCAACCAACCGCCAAATTGCTGTTGGACTGCAAGTCCCGGAAAATACAACTCAGCAAACAACACTCCACGAGTACCATTTTTTTAAAAAAAATCACACACATACAAAAATTGTTAATTTTTATTATAATATTTATAAGGTTTTATGTTTAACATAATTAAGTCAACATATTGAGAATTATAAATCAATTATAACTAAACAATTAACAATGTAACAGTTTGCTTTAGTAACATAAGAAGAGAGGGTTTAATTTTTATCAGAAAAGTAAGGGACTCTATTGAGATACATGGAATATAAATTTTAAAGTTTAATGAAATTTCAGTACTAATTTAATGACAATTTTTTTTTAATATATAAATTTGATAAGTAAATTTGAAAATTCAAGTAATTTTTAGAATTTTCAGGATCAAAAAAAAAAAAAAAAAAAAAACACAAAATGATTATTTTTAGCAATCGAGAGATGAGGAAATGAGAAATAATAAAATTTATATTTCATAAAAATAAACACACATATTATTGTAACAATGATCAATGTAAAATCTTCAGTTTAAAAAAAAAAAAAAAAAAAAAAAAAAAACTTATAAATTGATAATTAGGGGTAAATTTATTAACAATGAAAATTAGCATGATTACAGCTAGCAATACAAATACTTATGTTGTTTAATTGTTAGAATGGATTTTACAAGATGCAATGTATTTTTAGGCTAGTGATCTCTGCTGGTTTCGTAAAAATAAGTTTTAATTAGGTTTCTTATAGTCTTATAATCTTTCTTATGGATAAAGAGTTATAATCTTATGGATAAAGACAAAAAATGTTAAGCTGTTATGTCAAATTGAGATAAAATCTATGTTAGGTTATGTATGTATTAGTAAAGAAATTTTTTTTTTCACACTATAAATTTAAGTGTTCTAAAAAAAAAAAAAAAAAAAAGGCAAAAGCAGACTTATAAAGGAAACATTTAAATTATAAAAACGTAAATAATATTATCGTACTCTAGACACAGATTCTGCAAAAAAAAAAATAAATAAATAAATAAAATAAAATAAAATAAATTTTTTTTTAAAATATTTATAAAATGAAAAGCCATGCATACATTTGATAGTTAACTTCTTTTAAAATACAAGTTGAAGGATACAGAGGTTGCTACCACACTTGCCAGAGAGGTTTTCCGACCATCATGGAGAGCCATGATGTAAGTGTAAAAGGTTGAAACATGTTGAAAAAACAAAAACAAAATAATAATAAAAACACATCAGGTACAAAGTACAAAGTACAGTGGTAAAAAGTGGTCAAAGACTAGACCGACCCCAGACAAGTCCTGGTGGTCCAGCAAAGAGACGTTGGAAAATGAAGGGAGAAAAGTTGTAATGAGTTGTAATGGAGTCGAAGGGACCGACTCTGGTAAGCGGGGGGGTAATGTGGCAAGTATCCTCCACCTTGTAATAAACAATAATAATAATAAATAATAAACTAATAGAACTAAATTGGTAAGAGATGCATGGTTCATAGATTGCTGACGCAGGAGGTCTGGAGTACGAGGGGGGGGGACGCTGGATGCAAGCCGGGAGACTGGCAGTCTGGAAGTAACAGCGTCCGGTGTGAGACTCGTAAAAAGGGGGGAATATTAGACTAGCTTTTGCCTTGCCGTAGTATAGTTTTAGGTTAGCCAGCAGAGATCTTTATGTGTTCAATAAACACCTTGAACCACAACTACCTGTTGCATCTTTGAAGCACCCATCCGCCACCAAACCATCCTGACGAAGATCGGACGCCCAAACGAAGGAGCCGGACACAGGATCGCCGGCCCAACAGCGTGGGTTCCGTCACAAAATCAACAATGAACAGCTATAGCAGTGATAAGGCTGACAAAACATTTTACAACTGACCGTCGTAGCTTACTGAGACGAGAAATCATGTTATACGCGCTGGGGCAGAACACAAAATGGCACCTAGTTGCTATAACAACCAAATAAAGTCCAATGACAGGTGATTGAGAACAAAGACCGTAGTGGGAGTGTCACTTTATACCAATAGGACATTTCCCTGCACTCTATTGGACTTTAAACGAATTAAAAATACCTGCAGAAGTCAAATAGTGTTGAATCGAGATATCCCGTCATACGCGTTACCAGCCAAGTTGAGGGTTACGTGAAATCCCGTCATACGCGTGCTAAGGGTTAACTTTGTTATCTTGCGCTTTAAATTTCCGTTCAAAGCAATGTTTTGACTATCATATAAAATGACTATCATATAATATATTATTGGTGAAGAACTTCATGCTGGTTTTCTTTTTTTTTTTAGGATTGCTAAAATGAACAAAGCAAACGGGGCAAATGGAGATGGGCAATCAACAATTGCAGACAATCCATGTCCTCCACTTGCAATTGCTATGTACGTATAAGACAAGACAAATCATATTTATATGTACTTTTAAACTATTTTTAAGACTGATTCAAAACCACAATTTAGCTTAATTTTCACCATTGGATTTA
Source organism: Aphrophora alni (assembly GCA_963513935.1). NCBI lineage: Eukaryota > Metazoa > Arthropoda > Insecta > Hemiptera > Aphrophoridae > Aphrophora > Aphrophora alni. The sequence goes on from OY740765.1 coordinate 86,645,559, forward strand.
GCTTTAAAAAACAAACAATTTGGTGTTTTGATCATTTCTCTACGTCAGTTGGTTACATAGATATTGAAAATGCTAAACACATCATCTACTACTCATCCCCCATGTTAATCTTATGGAGAATAATCAAAACATAGCTTATTTGTGAAGGTTTATTTATGAAACTTGGCATGTGGCTTCAACTAGTTTAGAAATATTGATATTGAGAAAGTTTTCGCAATATTACTGCATTGATTACTAGTTTGATTATGTATGGGAGTCTGAGAAAGTTGGTGCAATATTTTTCGTAGATTTTTAGATTTTAATATATATGGCTATGTGAGAAAGTTTGTGCAAAATTCTGCATTGATTACTAGTTTGACTATGTGTGGGAGTCTGAGAAAATTAGAGCAATATTTTTCGTAGATTTTTAGTTTTAATATATATGTGTATGTGAGAAAGTTTGTGCAATATATTTGAATTGATTATTAGTTTGACTATGTATGGGAGTCTGAGAAAGTTAGTGCAATATTTTTGGTCGATTTTTAGTTTTAATATATATGGGTATGTGAGAAAGTTTGTGCAATATTACTGCATTGATTACTAGTTTGACTATGTATAGGAGTCTTAGAAAGTTAGTGCAATATTTTTGGTAGATTTTTAGTTTTAATATATATATATATATATATATATATATATATATATATATATATATATATATATATATATATGTTTAAGTATGTGAGAAAGTTAGTGCAATATTTCTGCATTGATTATTAGTATGACTATGTATGGGAGTCTGAGAAAGTTAGTGCAATATTTTTGGTAGATTTTTAGTTTTAATATATATATATATATATATATATATATATATATATATATATATATATATATATTCATAGAACCTAGGCAGGTGTAGGTCCTGTATATTTAAGAGGCAGTTTGCAGTCCGACAAAACCTATCTATATCTCGCAAATGATTTGACAAACTTTGAATTTACACATATATGTAGATTTGCCGTATGTTAATTGTGCGACATATACTTTTTTTATATTTATATAGACATTTTTTTGGCACATGCTGGTTCGTGTAATACAATGCGTAATTTGTTGGTCCATGTATATATTTCACAGAACTAAGCCACTTGTTGTTCCATTTTTTGGAAGGGATAGTCCTATCCTATTGGTGTAGCCGATAGAGGGGTAGGACCAGCTTTTGCCTTTCATTTAAAAAAGTATATAACATATTATATTATGGTTGTGTTGAAACTATTGATTTCCATTTAATGACTTTAACATTTAAAAATAATGTTTATACTAATGTGTTAAAACTTTGTTTAACATTCGCAAACATAATTATTTCACTTACAAAAGGTACACGTCACTGGCCGGCAACGTTTTTTTCGACCATGAAACTAATACTACATATTAGTGCCTATTAAGTACTAAATTAATAGAATTAGTACATTCACCGTTTTCGAGTTATTAAAGAAAATCTTTGACGTGCTTGTGACAAGATAGTCCGACTACATTGTGTTTCGGCCCCCGAAACATATCCAACGATTTAGTACCTACTTAGTACTAAATTATAAGAATTAGTACTACATCATTTCTGAGCTATTAAATAAAATCTTTGGCCGTGGTAGTGATATGGTAAACCAGCCACTTTGAATTTCGGCCGAGAAACTTTAACCACTAATACCTATTTAGTAAGCCTACTACATTATATGAATTATTGTCCTAATACGTTTCATGAATTAGCCTACTAAGGAAAATCCGTGACCGGGGGCATCGATATGGAAGTCAGACCTCTTTATATGTCGTCCCTGAACTTATATTACAATTTAGTACTTCTTTAGTACTAAATTAATAGAATTAGTAGTAATACCGTTCTTGAGTTATTAAGGAAAATTTTTGGCCGGCCGGGGCATCGACATGGTAGTCAGACCCCTTTGTATTTCGTCCCTGAACTTAAGTATATTAGAATTTAGTACAAACTTAGTATTAGTATTACCACCGTTTTCGAGTTATTAAAGAAACCCGTTAGACGAAACAGCGACATGAAAACGCCGGCCTCATTAAATTTTGGCCCCATAATGTATACCACGATTTAGTAGGCCTATATACTACATTATTCGAATTCTTACTAACAATGTTCCCGAGTTATTAAAGAAAATCTTAGGCAGTGCTAGCGACGAGGTAACCCGGTTACATTTTGTTTCGGCCCCGAAACTTATACTACGATTTCAGTCCCCATTTAGTAGTAAATTATAATAATTAGTATTAACACCGTTCCCGAGTTATTAAAGAAAATCTTTGGCCGTGCTAGCGACGAGTTAACCCGGCTACATTTTGTTTTGGCCCCGAAACTTGTAATACGATTTCAGTACCTATTTAGTACTAAATTATAAGAATTAGTACTAACACCGTTCCCGAGTTATTAAAGAAAATCTTTGACCGTGCTAGTGACCAGGTAACCCGGCTACATTGTGTTTCGGTCACTAAACTTATACAACGATTACAGTACCTATTTAGTACTAAATTATAATTATTAGTACTAACACCGTTCCCGAGTTATTAAAGAGAATCTTGGCCATTCTAGTGACCAGGTAGCTCAGCTACATTGTGTTTCGGTCACGAAACTTATACAACGATTTAGTACTAAATTATAACAATTAGTACTAACATTGTTCTCGAGTTATTAAATAAAATCTTTGGCCGTGCTAGTGATATGGTAAACCAGCCACTTTGAGTTTCGGTCCATAAACGTAAACCACGATTTAATACCTATTTAGTACTACATTATAAGAATTTGTGCTAACACCGTTTATGAGTTATTAAGGAAAATCTTTGGCCGGGGCATCGACAAGGTAGTGAGACCTCTTTATATTTTGTCCCCAAACTTATATATCAATTTAGTTACTTATTTAGGTCTTAATTATTAGACTTAGTACTAACATCGTTATAGTCCATATACATCTCAGTTTCCTGTTAATTTTTCACTGTTTTGTGCTTTAAACTAGAGGTTTTGTACTCACAACGTTGTTTCGTTGTTGATAATAATATGGGTTTGTTTTCGTATAGTGTATTCATTAGGAAGTGCATGTATGAAATTCTCTTCCTAAATAAAGTTGACGACAGTTACCAGCTAAAGGCGGTAAATTCAGATGGTTTGCTTCTTGGAAAGCCGACTTGTTTACTATCAAATCTCGATAGCCATGTGGGTGTTGCGTATTTACACTAGATAGATTTTTACTTTCGAAAATATCGTAGATTTGCTGTAGTAAAAGTTTTAATAAAATAAACCGTACGAAAACATTGCACAAACTTTCTCACTTGCCCATTCACAATTGAAATACTAACCAAACAACTTTATTCGTTACAAAAATCTCAGTACAGTAGTTTTTGGTAAAAGAATTAAAATGAACTGTAGACACCGTCTTTTTTTTTTTTTTTTTCATTTTTTTCATTTCATTTAAAACTATATTTTAAATATGGCCTAAACTTGCTTCTCTTGGGTCATAACACTACCTCAGATTCAAATTTAGCTTTTAATAACAGTGGTCAAGGTTCGATTTATTTATTTTTTTCAATTTTCCATGAAATTTAATATTTTTTAAATCGTAATACTGTACATTCGATTTTGAACATGGATACGGGTCATGGAAGTTCGTCTTTATCAATAAATTTGAACAAAATCGGTAGAAATATTTAGAAAAATCAAATACTTTCGATAATTCAAGAACTGGCGAGAGGTACGATTTCCTTGTTTCATGGCGTCTTCATTTCGTTCTTGATCGAAATAGTAAGAGACGATTTTGATAAAATCTAAAATTAGTGTTCTCCTATTGGATACTCACAAATTCTGAGTTATGGAAAAATGAAAACGAATTTACTGAAATATGTACAAATTATGCTCACATATCAAATTTGATAAAAAAGTAGTAGGTTACATGGGTTTGGACTGCATTTCACTGAACTGTCGACATACGTGACGCCCGACGAAAGACAAAAATCATTCCCAAAACCATTATTTTTTAACTAGAATGAGGACCAGAATCGCAAAAAACACGACATTATTTGTTGACCCTACTTTTCCTCTATTATATGTGTAAAAAGAAAAGAATAATTTTAATTATGCGTGATCAGTAAAAAAAGTGATTTTTGAAATAATATCTGTCTCATGCACAAAGACTACAGCCGAAACAAGTGAACCAATTTTTATCAAATTTGACATGTTGAAATAATTTGGCTGTACAGTAACTTTTTTGATAATTGTACATTTTAGTTACAGTTGAAAACACAGAATACCGCACAAATCGAAGCTTTTGTGAAATTCAAGTTTAAAATTTAGTTTGGGTGGGCTGCCATTTTTTTAAGAACCACAAATTTAAACTTAAAAACTAGATGAGAACAAAACTTAATGTTCGTAGCACAAAACTGTTACAAAACACTGGTGTAATTTAAATTGTAAAAATTATAATAAAAGGGCCAACATATCTACAACCCCTCATATTTTTACAACCCCCCTCCAACCCTCCCCCTCCTCAGCCTCGTACCAATATGTATTTACCAATAACCCTACAACGCGTCGAGAAAAAAACTTTTAGTTTGAAGCACAAAGCTTTGGTGTATTTAAAATTTTGAAATCCGTTTCAGATTTCTAATATGTCTCCAGCATCCCTCCCCCACTCCTATCAATAACTCCAAAACGCGACAAGCACAAAACAGCAAGAAACTACTACAAAAGTAGGTGTAATTTAAGTTTTAAAATCTGATATAAATGGCTAGCATGTTTCCAGCCCCCTGGCCAACGATTTTCCTTATTAATCCAAGAATGGTGTTATTACTAATTCACTAATGTAGCTAGGATATTTTAAATATTCAAATTTTCTTATATGTGTTTATAGGGAGTGTAGGACATTTATTCTCTTTCAAATTAATATTACATTCATTTTACAAATAATACTAAAATATATAAACTAGAAGTCGCTAGGACCAATTTTGCAACGTTTTGTAAATACAGTCAACTCTCGATTAACCGTAATCGGATCAACCGCGTTGCGGCTTAACCGCGATACCAATATATACCAATATTCCAATATTTATTATGTACAATGTGCAGCTGTGTTGCGATAATATTCGTAGTTGGGTCGGAACAGTAGCAGGTGCGTGTCGACCTTCAAGTTATTTATAGCCTGTGAGTCACGTGGTGCCGGCCAAGGTCATGTCCCTCGCCCCACCTACCCCTCACCAGTCGTAGTTCAGTACGTTTCGGCTCGAGTTCAGTTCGCAGTGCGCAACAATGGCAACCAAACGTAAGCGTGTCGTTTTATCCATTCAAAATAAGTTGGATATTGTACAAAATATAGAACGAGGTTCTACTGTGAAACAAATGTGTGTCCAATATAACATTGGTGATTCTACAGTGCGGGATATTGTGCGTAACAAAGATAAACTTTTATCATTCGCTTGTTCGTCTGATACAAACTTTGGTATGGCAAACCGAAAAACGATGAAAAAATCCACGTTTGAAGAGCTTGACCAGTGCATGTTAGAGTGGTTTTCGCAGCAAAGAGCTGAAGGGACGCAAGTATCGGGGCCAATATGTATGACTAAAGCCAAGTTTTTCCATGATGCACTTGGTATGGAGGGTGATTTTGACGCGTCATCTGGATGGTTTACGCGATTTAAACAGCGACACGGTATCCGTGATATTGGTGTAAAAGGTGAATTGTGAAGTGGAAATACCGAAGCTGCTCAAAAATTTATTTCAGATTTTGAAAAATTTGTTATGGATGAGGGTTTGCTCCCAGAACAAATGTACAATGCAGATGAGTCAGGCCTGTATTGGAAATGTCTACCGACCCGGACTCTAGCTTTCAAACAGGAGCGATGTGCACCAGGATATAAAGCCTCTAAAGAACGGATGACGATAATGACCTGCGCAAATGCAAAGGGTACACATATGTTGCCTTTAGTCGCCATAGGAAAAGCAAAAAAACCTCGCTCCTTCAAAGGCACAGAGGCCAAAAACTTGCCAGTTCATTACTACAACAGTAAGTCTGCGTGGATGAACTCTGAGATTTTTAAACTGTGGTTTGACAACAACTTCGTGCCTCAAGTACGTAAATATTTAAAGTCAAATGGACTCCCGGAAAAAGCTGTTCTTTTATTAGACAACTCGCCCTCGCACCCGAATGAAACAACTTTGAAATCATTAGATGGCAACATTTATGCAAAATTTTTGCCTCCCAATGTCACTGCGTTAATACAGCCAATGGACCAGGGCGTAATATCTGCACTAAAGAGAAACTATCGTTCAACTCTTCTTCAAAGGAGGATTGAAGAGGGCAATGACCTTAAAACTTTTTGGAAAGATTTTACAATTCTCGATGCTATTTACGAGATACATTCTGCTTGGGAAAAAACAAAACCATTGACAATTGTACGGTCCTGGAAGAAAATCATGCCAGATACTGCACATATTTGTGAAGAGGATGAATTTCTCGAATTTAATGAAGCTGATATTGTTAGCAGAATAACGGAAGCAGTAAAAACAGTCCCAGGGGGAGAGGATGTGGACAATGACAATATTAATCAGTGGTTGAACTGTGACGTGGAAGACCAAGGCTACGAACTGTTGTCAGACCAACAGATTGTTGACAAAGTTAAGGGTGTTGGCGGGGAGGGAGGTGAAAGTGAAAGTGATGAAGAGGTGGAGGGAGGGGCAGCACACGCACAGCAGTCAGTTTCGCATGGGATGGCCTTGGCAAACGTTGAGTCACTGCTCGAGTACATTGAGAGCCAGGACGATGCTCTCATCACTGATAAAATTGTTTTGAGAAACCTAAGAAGTAAAATAAAGAAAAAGTGTTTCTCAGCACAAAAACAGAAAACCATGACTGATTATTTTCAGAAACAGTAAAGTTAGACTAAGCCTATTCGAAATATGTTTTTTTTACTTTTGCAGTACAGTAATTTAAATATTTTCCCGTGAAGTAGTTTTAAAAAAAGTGTGTTTATTTTGTGTGTGTAAATAATTTGTTTACTTTTTGTGTATGATAATAATAATAATACTCTTTTTACTGCAGTTTATGAGGTATGTATGTTAATAAAACTCATTTAACCTGTTTATTTTAAAATTTACTATTGTTTTTACCGTTTTGCCGGTTAACCGCGATTTTACTTATCCGGGAAGCCTTAACCCTATATTATCCCGGATAATCGAGAGTTGAGTGTAGTTATATACATAAATTAAATGTATTAAACGCAGTATTTAAAAACCGGTATCTACCCTACATCTAACAAACATTAGTTTAAAAAATATTTTTTAATTTATTTAAAATTCAGTAATACTTCAATTTATTTTATTTGGATGAAGACAATCTCTTAGTAACAGGATTGTTTCATCTTTCTTTCTTATATTCATTAGAAGTTTTCCAGCGTCATGAATTTTTCTCGAAACAACCTCCTTATTACTTTTTTTAAAGTGGTTACTAGGAAAATCACAAGTAATACCCATAACTAAAGGGTACTGCAATGCCATAACGACTTCGTCATTTTTTTTTTTTTTTTTTTTTAAGCAAAGGGAGTATTTGCTCTTTAAATTTTGCACTGGTTACTTCAGCAGTGGGATGATATGTTACACCATATCTCTTAACAAAATTAGGACATTTCCTATTTCTTGCATTCATTGTCCTCCAGTCTTCGTCATCATTTTCTTCATTAGTAGACGATACTTCCTCATTTCTTTTGAAGTTTTCTGCGCATTTAGGTACATGTTTTCGAAAAGATTTTTTTTAGTAAAGCCCCTGACAAAACATACATGTAACATAATTACATTTTGCACACATTTTGCATTCACTGGTACACGCCTTGCAGGCAAAAGTCGACAACTTTCTTTATCAATTGTCAATAAATACTCTTCTATTGTAGATGTTATTGCCTTTGTTCCTTAAATCATCAAATATCTTACGTCTCTTATTACCTTGCTTTCCTCACTACACAATTCCATCAATGCCATATAGTGGGCTACAGGACTGGTGCTTCAGTTTTATGTTTTCCTAAATTATGATGCCTAAAATTTACGATATATTTATCGTAAAGTTACAAACAATGATTAGACAGAATGCCCGATGTAATTATACCATCTGAAATATGGATAGGAGATAATGAGTAGAGTCTATACAGGTTGCCGTTTATCAATCGGTTTGCTAAGTCCAATAATCTTTATCGGGCGGGAGCGATGCTTGTTTACGTTACAAATGCCCTACCGTGATTACATATTCACATCGCTGATTTCATAACAGCACTTATGATTCATTTGCAAATCTAAATATCTAGGAATATTGTTGTTGATTTAGTAGCTTTCTACAGACTTCGGAAGAGTTTGATTGTAATAGTTTTGTTTGTGATTTTGGGACTTTTTAGTTTCTGTTGGAAATTTATACATTATAATTAGTGAAGATTTAAATATAAACCTTTTAGAAAATTCGAATGTAGTGAATATTTATAAAATAAAAATGGCCCGTCATGGATTGAGCTCGCTTATAAATAACCCAACTAGATTCTCGAGAGATTCGGCTACATGTATTGACCATATTTTTGTTAGACGTAAAGTTGGACTTAATTTGGAATATGAGAGTTGGGTGACTAATATAGATGTTACTGACCAAATGATAACTGTTGTATGCGTCAAGTGTGAATGTATGATTAAATGTGCGAAATCAAAGCCTACCAAGGGTTAAATTGATTTTAAACGACTTAAGGATCTTTGCAGAGTGAAAATTAGTAATATATTTACTCAACAGACTCGGATTCCTTAACTTTTGCATATTTTCTTAAAATATTTAACTTTTACCTTAATGAATCTTATACAAATAAATTTTGCCAAAATTCTTCAAAAAAACCATTAAAACAATGGATCAGTTTTGTTATTTTAAAAAGATAAATATAAAAAACTCTCTATATAAAAACTGTCTAAAACATACTAACAACTCAAAATGAAAAAGCAGGATTTATTATTAATTCATGCATGAAAAATCTTAATAAAAAATTAAAGACACTAAAAATCAGTGTTATAGATATTTTTTTATTGTCATAGGGGGACCCCTGAAAACAATGGAATACAATTAATACAAAATTTTTAGAGAAGAATTATGATGCTGTAAATATTACTCTTATTTGGATGATCATATAATTTAAATAATTAAAGCCAGCTGTTTTCGAGTACGATAAATTTAGGTCACATCTCATAGAAACCCTAATTTACATTTACAAACCAAATTTTCCTTAAAATGGTTGGGATCATGAAAAATACTAAGAATAAAGAAGGATTAAAAGAAAAAAATTAATCAGTTATTCCTATTTTATAGGTAGGTGTTGACATTTAAAAAAAGATACCGGAAAATGGTGGGAGTTTTGAAAGTGTTATATATTTTAATGGTGACACACTTAAAATGAACAACTGTTATAGAAGGATTTTTTTAAAATTAGTTAGGCCTACACTTATTTTGGATAAGCAATTTCGTCTCAAATCTATGGCAAACATTTCAAATTACCGCATATTTTTCTATAAATAACTGATGATCGAAATAATATTGTTATTAGAGCAAAATTGTTATCATTATAAATAAATACCATTACTTCAATAATGGCAAAAATATATTGGAAAATTTTTAATTGAATTTTATTTGTTACAAATGTTATTATTTTTTCGAAATTCAGTTGATACTTTTATATGTATGGAATTTGTGCTTTAAGTTTCTCTTAACCTGAGTGTAAAAACCTACATCTCTTTATTAAAAACATATGTTTTGGATATTCAACTTATGATTGCCACTATCTATGAAAGTATCTTAATACTTTAAGTAATAATTAATTAAACTAGAAAACGATTACAACTCTTATTAAAATCAATTCGAATCCCTGTTTACAGATTGAAAATTACTGAAATAGAAGTTAATTTTATTATACTCACTTCAAACTTAAACTGACGCAATAAGAACGAAGTGTTGACCTAGCTGTGGTGGGGAACTTCTTCTCAAACGAAAATTAGTTCTAAATACACCAGATAGATAGAGGTAGCTCCAAATCAAGGAAGTATACAGAAAGTCGTCAGTTTAAAGTCCGACGAAATATATAGTTTATACAGTAAGACGGCAGTTGTAGGTCCTGGACCTACAACGGCCAAGACCGGACCAGCAACTGCGCAAGGACCGGAAAGTGACGCACAATAATACACTGTTTAACCAACAACTACCGAGGTTACAAACATATATATATATATATATATATATATATATATATATATATATATATGTTTAAGTATGTGAGAAAGTTAGTACAATATTTCTGCATTGATTACTAGTATGACTATGTATGGAGTCTGAAACGTAATAAAATATATTTAATAATTGAACTTTTACTTTAATAAAAATAGTAGATTATTTAAATACGCAGTATAACCGTTGTTGTACGTATACTGTTATTATTATTTTCGTGACGATTTTTCCTTTCACCACATCGATTTAAACAGCACCAAAAAAATTGCCTACCAGGTGTAAAAAAGTATTCGCTTCAAAAAATATCCTTGTTCTTAATAATTGTCTTTCGTTTAATTTTCCAATTACATTAACCCTGGTGAGCGGGGAAAGGTGTAACATTGTTCACACGTATAGTTTATTAAATTAATTGTACTGAGATCCGGTAGGCCTATACTGTATATATATTTCATATTTATTTGGTTGTCATATTCAATGTTAATTACTTTTTTTTTCAATACAATTTTTTCCAATACAATCTTTTGTTACAATAGCCTCATCTGTAATTTTCCTCATCATACCCTTAAAAATAAAATACAATATTTTATTGGTGATTATTTTAAACGTGTTGTTGAAATACACTATATAAAACACTAAGATAACGTCAAAACAACACTTTTATTATACACATTTGAGTCAAATGTACCTGTTTAATGAAATACTTTTGATTAAAATGTGTACCTATAATAAAAGTGTTGTTTTGACCTTGGTTTAGTGTCTTATTGCAACCAAAATGTTGTAACAAAATATGAATACATATGTCATAAAGTAATTAAAAGTAAAACTTTTAAACAACTTTGATATTAAAAAACATTATAAATTAAGGTACAATGAAAAATAATATCAGACGAATCGCTTGTTTGAGTGCGCCAGTGGCGGATAGAGGTGCATGATCAAGCCAAGGGAGGGTCTTCAACTCAGTCGGAGTCGGAGCTTGTGGACAGCGGCAATGACTCGGAAACGGGAGAGGTTTAGGGGAGGGGTTGTAAAGAGAAAGCGAGAACTCGCAGTGTCAAGTCAAGGCCGCGGTCGGTCTGGCAGATTGGTAAGTTAGTGTGGGTAGCAGAACGACAAATTGAAGGTGACTGAAAAAGGCAATTTGAAAGCTGGCTCCCTTTGCCTCTTAATGAGTCGAAAGCAATTGTAAGAACACAGAAGTTTCATTCGTTTGTACCATTGTCAGAAAATCAAATTATTGTTAAACCATATTATTTTAGTCAAGTTGAATCCCTTGAATATGTGACAGAAATGTACCAAATTACACCAACTGCTTTAGAGAATATCACGTCTGGATTTGTAACAGTAGCATACGATAATTCTTGGGTGCATTGAACAAAAAGACAACAACAACATGTACAGAATGAACTTTTTACACCCTAAAGGTCCAGCTAGTAGTTTTTTCTACCCACGACCAAGGGATATATTAGTGGTGCCATTATACACTCTATTGCAAAAAGTGGATCCATCAACAGCAACGGGAAGAACTTACATCTTAGTGCTGATGAGATGAATTTATCTTCTTTTGCTTTGGAAAACAATTTTAAAAGATTACAATGAACATTTAGATTTTGTCATTTTTTTAAAATAGTTCAATGGGTTACAAACTATATAAATGTTAGAATTTACAGTTGACCATAAGTGTAACAATTGATATTGCAATAAAAACATGGATATATTCAAGGTTAGTCGTTTTATTAATAAATTGATAGGTCAATTTTTAGGTACATACCAAATAAATTAAAAAATAAACTTGCTAGAAGAACAACTACATAGCTAACTGATTAGGATACCGACTCAGGTTTCATGATACCAGGTTCCTATATGACATTGGCAGGTGACACCTAGCCGGTGTGTACTCTGATATCAAAATAATTTCTTTAATAAGAACCAATTTGTCTCCAACTCTGAAATTTTGTATGCATGTAGTCAATATTATAGTATAAATAACATATATTTTTTGAAAAGAATCGAAGGGGATGTATTTTGGGTTTTACAAAAACTGTTTTTGGTGTTTTTTCATAAAACTCAAAATGAATTAAATAGTCATGTAAAAAAAATGGCACAAATTTGAACTCTCTACGTTCAATAGTTTTTGAGTTACATCATTTTAAAGATTTCAGAACAGAATCGGAAAACGTCAATTTTTGGATATTTAAAATTTTGTAACTCAAAAACCAAATGTTAAAAAAAATCTAAAATTTTACACTTTTAATAGTCTTGGTTGGTATAACTTCTATACAAAAAATCAAAGAAATCTGAGAGGTCAAGGTCCAAACCATTGGTTGATTTGGCATGGAATGACCCGTAAGTAAAATAGATTATTATTATTATTGTAGCGACATGCTACCCCTTTGTATTGTTACGCTAAATTGTTGTAAATATAAGTGTATACATTTGTAACATCTAGGCTTGTAAATAAATAACTCACAGCAGAGAGGGAGAAACACTGAATTAATTAAGGCCGTGTGGGGGACATGTGCAAGCTCTAGGTTGAATTGTGATCTATAAATACAAGATGTATCGATTTCGAAATCATTCTGTTTCACAGTTACCTGCAACAATCCTCTCTCTCTTTCTCTCGCTGCTCTTGTTAGCTAATTTCTTTTGTTTTCTTTATTGTTCCCTACTGTATTTCCAACCGTGGTCTGTTGAATACCCCATTTTTGTTGTGTGAGGGCTGATCCCCTGGGGACAGCATTACCTTTGTGGTCTGTCAGCTGATCTCGGCAGCACGAACTTCCCCGTTTTTAGTGAATATTGAAATATAAAAGTTAATGATTAGGTGTTTTCATAATCATAGAAAATTCATGTTCTGTGGTAGTGCACAATTAAATCATTGTGATGAGATTATTATGGTTATAAATTAATTGAGTACCGATTATGTTTGAAATTTCATAGTTTATATAAAACCAACTAATCATAACAATATCACTTACCTTTCATATTCAGCAATTTTATTTTTTAATTCTTCAGTTTCATCTTTCATTTTTTGTATGATGTCTCTGAAATAAAACAGAATATCTTATAACAAAAATATAATTTTGAAACAATAAAAGGATGAATAAATTCTTAAAAGTATGAAAATTCAGTGTGAGGGTAAAGGCACCAGTCACACTGAAAGTCTCAAAAATGTTGTTGGGTTTGTAACACACCTGCAATTCTAGTTGACAGTTCATACTAGGCATCTAGTATAGTATAGTGTATAGTATAGTGTCGTTAGTTGATCTAGGATTAATATGTTCATTAGACAAAAATAAAATAAGAAACTTCAAAAATTACATAATTTAATATCTGATTACAGAGGAAACGCATTACCACTATATTATAGAAACTATCTGGAAGATTAACATTTAACATTGACATCAATTTTATTTACCAAGTCACTTTAATTGTGTGGTTGGTCACATTGTAACATTTCACCTATTTGGATCTCAAATTTGTGTTAATATATGATTCAATATATGAAGCAAGTGATATACGACGTAAAAGATTTGCGTTATATCTAGCAATGCAATTGTATATTAAGATCCTGTATTGACAGACGGATGAGTTTTCAAAATTAGTCAATGTTAAAGAATCATGTGTAAATGAGTTGTATGAATGAAATTTGGAAAATAATTGATAAATAGATGTAGTTTTAAGATATAATTGTAAACTTTTATGATATATACTGTAGGTAAATTTAAGAAATAATAGTTTTCCCCTAAATTAAAAACATATTAAGAGAATGCATTGTGTAGTGCATCGATGTAATTTGTCAGGTAATCCCCAATTGGCCCAAAAGATTCACCAATCAAGGCATTTCACAGTTGAACTGGTACATGAAACCTCTTGTAGTTTCATTTAGCTCATCTTCGTCCATCGAAAGTGGTCCTGTTGACTCTCTTGTCACCACGAGACCTTCTCATTAGGCTGATCGCCTCTGACAATCGTCAAAAGCGACGCAACCAATGAGCATTTCCTTAAAAGAGTTTTTGCTTGATTTTAATTAAAATCAGTGATTAGCGTCTTGGTATAAAAGCTTACGTTGCTTTTCAAACATATTTTTTGTTTATCATAATACATAACTATAAAAAAAAAAAAAATCTAGTGGTACCAGTTAAAATCTTGAGAGAAAGACATTGTATAATTGTTTTGTAAGGGAAGGAGATGGTCTGTTTGAACACATTGTCATTGTAAATGAAACTAGGTTTCATAGACAAATATTGAGCCAAAACAGCACTCAATGCAATGACGACACTCAACATCTTCAAAATCAATGAAGTTCAATCTAGCACATTCTGTCCTAATATTCATGGTCACTATTATTTAGGATAAAAAAGATTGCATATTGATATTATGGAACATTCACTTTTCGCAATGGTACTTTTTGATTAGGTAAGTTTTATTAAATTGATATTTTCCATATTGCCTTAAAATTGTTTTGTAATAATATTTGTATTATAGTACTGGGTCAACTAGTCTTTGTTGTTGATATTTAATGTGTCATTACAGGTGATTAGGTATTACCAATACCATCATCAGATGACAAAACACTCACACACAAACACTAATATACGATGCACAAAAATATATTAACAAAAATAATTAGGTGTAGGATGTGGCCATATGATCCAATTGTGGCCCAGCCAATGAGCCCACCAAATAAAAACTATAATAAGTATAAATTAGGATGTAATGGGAAGGGATTCTAAATAATAAAATATCAATTGGCACTTGCAATTTTGTTGAGCAGTGCAAAATTACGTAGAAGGGGAGGAGAGACGAGGAGTGGAGGGCTTGAACCAGCGAGCCGGGAGAAAGTTTGTTCTGAGAGCGGCGAGAAGAAGGTTGAACGGCAGACCACTACGGGACGAGGTCATTCCATTTTTCGGCCACGTGCTATCTAAATTAATCGGTATGCTTTTCGGCCACGATTAAGGCCTTTTATCTAGCCGTTGTCTTTTTTATAAATTATAATTATTTCTGTAATCTTCTAATTCGGCGCAAAAATAAAAGATAACATTTAATTTAACTTGCGTTGCGTGCGTTCATTAACGTCCTAACCCGACTCCTTGGCCCATCCTGACAAGATTCGGCCAAAGTATACGCGGTCTCCAGCCAGCCGGAGCTTCCAGCTGGTCAAAAGAAGTGGAGACGGTCACAACTGGTGTCAGAAGTGGCATCCGACTGTCTCTGTTTCCTTTTTAGGAGAGGACATCGAACGCAACTCAGGTAAGAAATTACAAATATTTATCTGAATTTTAAGTACAGTATAAATTAATGCTCTAAATTATGTATTAAAAAAAAAGAGAATATAAATTCCTCTATTTTTAAATTAAATATATTTCACTGACCCTGTCCCAAAAAGACACCAAAAAGACAATTTTTTTAAATTCTGAGTTTACAGAATTTTCCAAACGTATGAAGGATTAGAGATAGTCCTTCATACTTGTTAAGGGACAAAGTCAGCAAAAAATGAAAAATATTTTAAAGTACTATGACATAATTTGTTTAAAATTTTGTTAATTAAACCTAAAAGATAGGTATGTTTTAAATGTAGTTGTAAGTTGTTGCTCTAAATGAAGCTTGTTAATTGCTAGGTCCAATGAGTAAGATTTTCATATGTGATAAATGAAATTTTATTGTTAAGAAAATTATAAGAAGTTTTTGAGAAATATAATGTAATTTAAAGATTTTGTGTTAAAAGAAGTGATTTAAGTTTTTTTGCAAGAAATACAATAAAGTTTAAAATCATAATTGATTTGTTAAATAAAGAAGTGAGAAAAAAAAATAAGTGGTAAAGATTAGTTTATATTGATGAATTTATAATAATAAAAGAGGCTATAGTATCAAAGTTGAAGAATAAGGCTTTGTAGGGGTTTTTTTTTTATAGAAAAGAAGTAATTAGTTAAAGGGGGTGGTAATGATGATTTTTTTATTTTATAAATGAAGTTTCTACGATATATAATATTCTACGATGAGATAATATTCTACGATGACGAGTTTTTATAAAGAAATAAATAACGACGATTCTATGGCAGAAACAAAGTGTTCTGCAAATAATATTTCTTAATTTTTTTTATGACGATTTAAAAAAATTAAGTTTTGGGGTTAATACAACGAAGTTATAAATTTTGTGAAGGGCCTAAAAAGGTAAAATTTTAGGATGAGATACTATAGTTTCATGATTTAAGTAAAGTTAATTTAAAGCCATAAATAGTTTTTTTTTAAGAGAAGTAATATAATTTTTGTTGTAGTTAATAAATGGTTATAGTTATAAAACAAGTTTTAGTGAAATTTGGAGAAGTAACATAAATTGACCTAGTAATAAACAGTAAAATTGAATTAAAGTAAATTGGAGAACAGATTTTTTTAATAAAAAAGGTATGAATTAAAGTAATAATTTTTTTAAGTATGTTGAAAAACTAAGATAGGAGTAATAAGATAAGAAGAGATGTTGGCAATCAATTAGGGTTTTAGCGCGTAAGACTTGACCGAATAATTTAATTAAAATAAAGCACGTGGACGACTTTCAACCCCCTAATGACAACTCTCAACTCCCTTAATGACGACATTCAACTCCCTTAATGACAATACCAAGTTCCAAAATTGCAGATAAGCCTAAAAGGGTATCAAAACTTCCTATAAAATTAAGACTGTGTATTACATAGAGACAAACCACAGATTTTGGTTCTGTTCTGTCTTTGTTTAAAACAAACTTCATTAATTCATAAATAGATAAGTACGCACGGAAGTTGTTGCATATTATGTAAAATGGGACACAATGTACATGACATCGGTAAGTGTGGCATATCAATGGAAATGCCTGTAATCGAACTTTTTTTTTCTCTCTATCTCACATATAATTTAATAAAGGTAAGGGAAAGAGATAAGGTAAAATAGGAATCGATATTGACAGTAAAAACGGAAAAAATAGTTTTACATAATGAACGTATGAAGAAAAAAAAACTTCTTATATCAAAGATGAACTCAGTTAGCTTGGAAGGAAGGCAACATTGCACAGCTACGAGATTAAGTTACGACGCATCAGCAACACGTGCATGTCTAACTTTGTAACAAATGGTACAACGGAATAAATTTGCAAACGAAATATATTTTGCGTCGTAGGGAATAAGGTTGATGAACTCGTGGCGAACAAAACTTCTTAGGCCATGTTCGAATACAAAGTATAATCACGCGTAGCATAAAAAAATTATTTTTTTTAAATTAAAAAAAAAAATTTTAAATAGCTGACGGAGGTGTAATAAAATAAATTAAAATACATACCAGTGGTTTTTAGATTTTCGTACATGACTCGTAAACGGAACTAGACTTTCAGGAAGCCCTGTATATAAGAACATGTAAGCGACATATCATAATTTAAGTCATGACAAATGGAGATCATATGTAATAGAGTAACAATGTCAATAAAAACGTGGTAGGCGAAATTATAAAACTTAGTGAAGAATTGTAATTATTAATTCAAGAAAAGTAAAATATCAACATTTATAACCAAGCCATAATCAATGCAGTCATAGCGGTTCAAGCCGGAAACGGTTAGAATTTCAGCTGACACAGCCTGAGGCTGACAGCTTGTTATGACTACATCAACATCTAGCCTCCATACAAGGTCCACATTTACAGAGTTTTATTTCATTTACAAAACTTTTCTCTTTAATAATTAGGATTGGACTTTGCATAATTAATCGGCTCAAATACAAAATGGCCACAAATAGTGATGACAGCATTTAATAAGGGAGTTACGGATTTACAATAAATTTTAGCGGATCATAATGGAAATTGACAAATTATCAAATTCTCTATACTGATCACATAACAAATATTTTATAAATTTTGATAGGTGAATTGTACTGAAGAGGGGTTAGATCTGGGTTGAACATGTTCTATGGGCCGCATTGCAATGAGACTCAGGTATTGTCCTTGCTAAGTTCATACTGTTAGGAATAAGTTAATATTAGGTTAATATTAAGGTTATATTAGGAAGAACACATATTCACAAAGCTCAGAATGACCCAATTATTGTGAAACAGTTGAAAAAATGTTGAAATGCTTGTCTTGCATCGAAACTAGAACAGCCAAGACTCCTAAAGGAATATAAGCGATCAGCAGGATTTGGAGAGGTCTCTTGTCTTTTTGGAGCTTGGAAGATACACGGCTGTGTGGCTAGCCGTGGTGGAAGATGGCCCAGGAAATCTACTCAACAAACCGTAAGCAAGCATTTCTATACATAAAGTCACCAGTTAGAAGACTTGTAATTTCTTTCATTTAAAATATAACAATAGTTGGAATACTTCTGGGCTTTGAATAAATAATATTGTTTTGTTTTATTGTTTAATTGAATTCCTATTTTTGTATTAAAAGTTTTGTATTAAAGTATTGTATTAAATTTTGTGTTAAAAGCTTTGTATTAAAGTATTGTATTAAATATTGTGTTAAAAGCTTTGTATTAAAATATTGTATTAAAGTATTGTATTAAAGTGTTGTAGTAAAGTATTAGGGAAATGGACATAAGTTTCATGTCAAAGATAAGAGCTAATAAAATATTGAACCACTGGTCTTGTAATTAATTAATAAATAAGAACCCAGGCATATTTTATTGGGCCGTTCATAACAAATGGTGCATCGGCCGTGTTTTTAGTTTTTACTAAAAATTAATAACTATTATAATTGTGGCAATATTCTTTTAATATATATTATTGAATTTGATTTGAACAAGTAAGAAAAAGAAAATGTTTGTTGATATTTTTTGAACTAGGATACTAGTAAGAAAGTTATTGAAATTGATTTTGAATTTTTTTAGTTTAATGAAGTTTAGAAGTTATTAACTTAATGTTGTTATTTGATTATTGTTAGTGTGTTTAATAATAAGACGGGCTAAATTCTAATTATGCCATTGTTACAATAACATTAAGAGAAAAATTTGTAATAGACAATTAATTTATCTTTATTTAGTGTGTTGCTTCCTTGTTTTTGAAATTTGTGACCGATTACTTTTTTTACATTAGATGGTTGTTATGCATTTTGAAACATTTGATATTGTCAGCGTCTATAGTAAATAGTTTAAATTAGTCTTGTATGTTTCATAGGCAATGAAATACTTAGGTCAGGTTTATTGTGAATGAAGCGTAATGTGAAGATTATATAACATGCTGAGTAGGGAAATTCCTTGGAGTTTGATTGTTTATTTCAGCTTACCTTTGGCAAGGTGTGTAGTGTGAATGCTGAGGATTTTACAACAAATTAAGGTGTTATGCGATTTCTATGGCAAATAATGGTTTACGACGAAAATTTAGACATGCTAAACCAAAGTGTGCAATTTATCGCAAAAATGTAAACCATTTTAAGAAATTGCATAGCTATAAAGAATTTGTTCCACTTATGATCGACAGTTACATAAACGGCGTGTCAACAATTTACATTGCACTAGGTCACGGCGGTTAGATCATAGACTGCTGACAAGTCATCGTTGATTATTTACATTGCTTCTTGCTTATTGCGTCAAAAGACTTCTCGGAAATAAAATTCACAACAAACTTGACATTAAATTTTTATCTTGTTTTCGGTGAACTAAGTAGCTGAAACGGATATTTATGGGTGTCAGGTGTTGAATTTTTCTTTGTTTGTGTAGGAACACCAATAAAAAATAAATAAAATAAAATAAATAAATTTTTCAAAAGAATGCATAGTTTAGGTTAAAATTAGATATATTTTGTTGTATGTCAAAATAATTTAAGGAAAGTTAGTAAACGTTAAGATTTAGATAAATAGGGAATAATAAATAATAACCATGTTAGGATTTACGAAAATAAGAAGTTTAGAAGGCAAATTTAAGGTTAGATTGTTAAATTACTAAGGTCTCAATAATGTTAAAGTTTTTATTTGGAATAGTTAAATAATAATTAAATGGAACAATAAAGTTTAAAATGTTGAAGTATCTAATTTGAAATATTGATATGACTAATAAATAATGTGATGTAAGAGTTTTTGATGAGTTTTAAAGTTAATAATTGAGAAATTTAAGATAAAATGTTTTAAAGGCAGTAATTTAATAAAAAAGAGATGATGATGTTTTAATAAAAACTAAGGTGTTGCTGGGAAAATAATTGTGAGTAAATATTTTTTTTTAAAGTAATTGAGATATTTTTTTTATAAGATAATAAGAGATAATGTATTTTTTTTAAAAAAAAAAGGAGAAATGAGTGTACAAAAGTATTTAAAAGTAGTGTCAAATAGAAAAATGAAGTCCATAAAAAGGTTTTCCTTGAAGAAAGTAGTTTGGTTGCATTGAAAGGTAGGTTTTTTAAGTTTACGAGGTTTCTGCGATTAGATAAGAAGAATTTGCGACATTTTATTGAGGTTCTACGAGATTTACGACGAAATGTGATAGCAAGCCAAGGGGCACTATACACATAAGGTTTTAAATGAGATTCTACGAGGATATATGAGTTCTTTTTACTGCGATGAAATATGAGGAAGCGTCGAAGTTTACGACGATATTGAGTTTTAAATGAACTTATTACAGGTGTCTACGAGGAAATAATAAGTTTGACTACGACGAAATACATGGTTATCTGAGGAGCACATATGTGCTTATTATATGTGCACAATTATTTATATGTGGTGATATAAATAATTAAAGAAGTTTTAATAAGAAACCAATGCAATCAAATTATTAAGTTATGAGAAGCCTATAATGATGAGTTTAGAGATGAGACACTATGATGTAATATTAATGTAAAAGGAGTTTTTGAAGGTGATAGATGAGTTTAAAAAAAAAGAAAGTTTTTCAAGGAAACTAAGTAGTATTTGTAATTTGAGGTAGTCATGAATAATGAAGTTTTTTAATGTTTTATGAGATCTATAGAGAAAAAATTAACCCAGCAAAACCAAACATGTTGAGAAATTTTTAATTAAAAAAAGGAAGGTTAATGAATAATAATAACTTAAGTAATGAGATTGTAAGCTAAATAATAAAATATGTTTGAAATTAATAAATGGATATAATTTAGTTATAATAATAATAAACGTTATTCTAAGTGTAGTACTATATTTAAATGTTATAATTAAATACTATAAGAATTAAGATACATGTACATTCAAAGCCAATTCCAGAAGGTTTCCAACTAATTAGTCAAAATTTTAGTAGTATTTTTTTTTTCTTTTTTAAATTATACCATTCAACTTTTGGTGAATTTATATAGAAATGATTGCTCAGATACAGGACATCAACCAACAGAAAATATGTCAATGTTGTTTAACAACCAATGTAAAAATTTTTTAATTGTTTTTACCCTGTTGCAGGTTTGACTACGCTAATGTAGAAAAATTGGTGAATTAAGTAGCCAATTGACTACCTACATTATTTTGGCTAAACCTGATGAGTTATATATATATATATTTATTGATAGTGTATCATAGAAGAATTGTAAATTATTTGTGCAATTGTTTTTATTATTTTTTTCCTCAATAACAAATCTTGAATTGTAACAAGATTTGCTTATGTATTTAAAAAGTTGGTCTGTTTTATCTTATATTTGCAAGTTCCTATATTATTCAGCAATGATTTTGATATGTAATATACTTAATAAGGAATTCAACCTTGAGTTGACAGACTTATACAACCATGTCTATGTCAGCAATTAAGACACAACTGTCATGTCAGCTGAGCTGTATTATGTGTAAATCTACATATTAAGTATTTAAATTTATTAAAAAAAATAATAAAGATAGGGATAGGAAATTGTTAGTTTATTTATTATTTGTATATTACTTGTTTGTTGTTTGTTATATAAAAAAGTGGGTAGGTTTGTAATACGACATCGGGACGATGTCTAGTAGGCGCCGGTGATGTTAGGAATAAGTTAATATTAGGTTAATATTAAGGTTATAATAGGAAGAACACATATTCACAAAGCTCAGAATGACCCAATTATTGTGAAACAGTTAAAAAAATGTTGAAATGCTTGTCTTGCATCGAAAATAGAACAGCCAAGACTCCTAAAGGTATATAAGCGATCAGCAGGATTTGGAGAGGTCTCTTGTCTTTTTGGAGCTTGGAAGATGCACGGCTGTGTGGCTAGCCGTGGTGGAAGATGGCCCAGGAAATCTACTCAACAAACCGTAAGCAAGCATGTCTATACATAAAGTCACCAGTTAGAAGACTTGTAATTTCTTTCATTTAAAATATAACAATAGTTGGAATACTTCTGGGCTTTGAATAAATAATATTGTTTTGTTTTATTGTTTAATTGAATTCCTATTTTTGTATTAAAAGTTTTGTATTAAAGTATTGTATTCAATTTTGTGTTAAAAGTTTTGTATTAAAGTATTGTATTAAATATTGTGTTAAAAGTTTTGTATTAAAATATTGTATTAAAGTATTGTATTAAAACTTTGTAGTAAAGTATTAGGGAAATGGACATAAGTTTCATGTCAAAGATAAGAGCTAATAAAATATTGAACCACTGGTCTTGTAATTAATTAATAAATAAGAACCCAGGCATATTTTATTGGGCCGTTCATAACAATACCTTCACTTAGCCATGGCGTTTTGGACATGAACAGGTCAGAGATGATCCGTTTTTTGGATATAGTTTATCTAGGAAATTTTTATTTGGGAAAAAAATTTATAAAAACAATATTAATAATACGATGATGAATATTAAATTTTTTTGTAGACATATCCTCTGAAAATCAGAACTGTTAATAATAACTCTAAGAGGTTCTAATGGAGATTTTTGTATAAAAAGTCATGTGTTCCGAGGATATGTATTAAATACATTAGAATAAGACAGTATGAGAGTGAGATTTGAGTGTTTGTTAAGTGTGATACAATTCCTATCACCTCGTAACCAATACATACGGAAGACGTTTACTTCCGAAAAATCATTTTTATACGGGGTCTTTGGGATGGTATTTTTCAAATTATGAAAGGGACAGACGTTTTTTCTAAAGCTCGCCATCCCTAAAGCGTAACAGCGAATAAATGCAAGTTTTTTTTAGAACAAACGTGACTCATGCAGAGTTTACAGTCACTATGGACAGCTCAAAGTCAATGCCATGATGATCATCCTTTGTTTTCATATGTGTCTAAGCTGACTCTAAAATACTTTTTCTATTTTTTCATACTTTAGGAAGCAATATTTGGGTTATTTTTGTAATAGTTTAAGTTTTATGAATGGTCATTGACAAAAGTTTATGTGTTACGAGATGATATGAGAATATGAGTGATTGCAGATCTGCATAACTGAGTATTTGTATGAATGGGTAATTTAATATAGCTAAGTAAATGTTTAGGCTGCCGAAAAAATATATATATACTTAAAATGAATCTCATAAGATAGGGATTTCGAGATTCTCTGTGTAAAGGAAATCTATAATGTGGGATTTCGGAAGTAATTTTACTGATATATTAAAAGTCCAATGTAGCTTAGACAAGGGATATAGTAGGGCGTGACGTATGCGCGAATGTGTAGTATACGAAATGTATTTGAATATAACTCATTTATGGACGAGGATTCCGCTATGCATAGGTCCTACTGATAAGTTTGGGAAAATATTAGGACCTATTCTAGGACATGCGCAGAAACATAGTGTACCTAAACATAACGTATTTGCCTATAGGAAGACAGTATTGCATTCAGTAGTACACACGAACCGCGCATGAAAGTACTACAATTAGTTTTAGTTATTATTTCACTTTACTTGTAGGGAAACGTAGTATAATGATTTTTATTTATTTTTAAACGATTTACGTTACTTATTTCTCAACGAGTTTTATAGTATAATTTTCTCTAACTAATAAAGGTCTTTTACGAGTTAATACGGGATATATTAATATTATTTAAAAAGGGTAAATTGTAGTCACACTTAAAGTAGCATAAGAATGTAGTATAAACGAAAAATGTTTGATGATACTTGAAATTAACACTCTTTGTGTGTGTGTAGGGATGAAAGAGGACACGTTGCCTCTGGAGAATCAACCAGTGACCTTCGAGGAACTTCAACACCACATCAGGACCACAGCATCGAGTGTATACAAAAAATCAGTTAAATTTTATAGTTTTATCTTTAATAATTTCCCAAATAAATTTTTTTTCTCTTTTAGCAAATATTATTTAAGAGTTAAAAAAAATAATAATAATAAATAAATAAAAAATAATAATAATAAATAAATAAATACATTAAAAATAAAAATTAATTAATTTTTGGAAATTATGTCAACAAGTTTCTGGTCTATTTCAACAGGTTCAAACTCATGGTAAGTATTAACTTTCTTTAAAAAAATAAATAAATAACTCAGTTTCAATTTTTTCACAGGTGATGAGCCAGAACTTTTACGGCCAATGTTGGAACTTCTACAGCCAACTCCGGAACTATAACGACCAACACCAGTACCTCCACACCTATCTACTGGACACCTGTACACCACATATCAGATCAACTATGAAAAATTATTTTTTTGCCTAATTTAATCTTTTGGAAATGAACTACAACGAAAATTCGTTGTATGGGATTATATTTTGGTCAAAGATGAGAAAAATCAAAATTTAATCCTAATACAAGGTTTGGTTGATTTGTAACCAACTTTGCTGATCAGCGCGAGTCGGTGAAACTGACCTATGACTCGGTATAGAGTCAACTTTTGCCTACCCGTTTTGACAGTAAAATCGTATGTTGGTAGATTTTGAATAAAAAATTTGTATTTGATGAAATATGAAAATATGAAATAATAAAGTTAAAGGATGTGTAATTGTAGTACAAGTTGTACGCAATACAGATCAGTTACGGTTATTTCATAAAAATTAACATGCGCTGCAGCAGATTTAAATGAAGAATTAAATTTTTTTTCAAAATTACTCAAAATCAAAAAACCTTGGTATTTCTGTGATTGGTAAAAAATTTTTTTAAGAATAAAAGATTCTTGGACAAATTTTGAAAAAATTAATATTTAAAAAGTTAAGAGAAATGATATAATTTGAAAGTTAAATAAAACGTAAATAAATGTAAATTTTGAGAATGTATTGTATAAGGATAATTAATAGAGTAAAGTTTAACAAGTAATTAAAGTAAAAAATAAAAACTGAGTAAAATAGAGAAGATATGGTTTTCACACCTTTGTGTGGAAATGGATAAAGTTAAAGTTTCAAAATTAAGAAAACCTGTTTAGAATTATATATACTTAAGAATCTATCTGGAAGTCCCAGGGTGATCAGTAAATAAAGAACCCCCAAACGAAGAAGTGTGAAAATAACCATGATCTGAAGGTCAGACAGAATCTTCGCTGCGGCTAGTGCGTTTGTTAAAGGAACTAAACAAAATGGTAAAGTTTCAAAACTCCAAAGTGACAGGTGGGGAAAAAAACTGAAAATCACGCTGATTATTGCATAACGAATTGCAGGTGAACAAGTGGGCCGAAAAACACCACACGAACTTCTAGCGAAAGCTTACATGAAGACCTAAAAAATGATAACTCAATTAGGAAAACCGCTAGAAGAGAAGAAAGAAGAAACAATAGGGAATTTTGCAGTAGCAAGTTTGAAGATGTAGAGTTCCAAACTCCAGGACTTCGTGACGTATAAATGGGCGGAGTCAAGAATACCAACCGACAGCCATAATAACGTAAATGACTAATTACAGGAAAACAATTAAAATAAAAGATTAGAGGGCTTGGACCATGGTAAATCACTCATAGGTAAACAAACCAAATGTTAGAACGGAAAATTAACGCAAGAATTACGTAAGAAATACGAAAATAAAGAACTATCGTATTATCCCTGCGAGGGAAAGAAATTGTTATGGGAATACGATAGTTTTAGGCTATAAATATAGTTGCACGAGAATTCGTAGCTCTCTCTTAAAAAAGTTGTGGAAAAAGTAAAAGAGGTTACTATGCCCGATCGCGCTCCCTGAAAAAAGTCGTTGAAAAAGTAGTAAGGGGTTACTATGCCCGATCGAGCTCTGTCTTAAAATCAGTTGAAACAAGTGTAAGGTGTTACTATGCCCGAAGCTATTTTGAAAAATTACAAAAAAGTTAAAATGGTTAAATATCAATGCTACAGATCAAGTTGTAAACGAAATAAATCGAAGTGAGAAGTGAAATGTGAAACTAGCGAATCTATAGTGAGTTCCAAAAAAGTAGAAAATCATATACATCCAGAGTTAATAAAAATGAACACGTCACAGGAACTTCACTAAGGACACATGGATCAACGGTAAACTTCAACAACAACCAGACACCAGATAATCACAATTATCCCACCATCCAGGAACATCTAGACCAGGATCTTCCAGACGGCGGTCAAGGTCTGAAAAGTTATTCACACTATCCTTTTTCTTATTAAGGCGAAATTGGGCAAAAAGTAAAGTTAGAGTCAAACTAATTTTCCTAGGATATAAATTTAATATAATTAATTAAAAATTGTGTATGTTAAGATATAATACTTGTGTGTGGATATTTCTTTTCCATAGTAGTAAAATGTTAGTATAATAATCCTGAACAACTAATTAGATTTATAGCTTAGAAATTAGTGTTCAGAGATTAATAAGAGGAAATTCTTTGGTAACATATTAATATTAAGTATGAAATTTTCCTCAAAATTAAAATAATTGCCTATCTGCTACCTAAATATAAAATGAATTAAAATAAAAAAATTATTAGAATTTTTTAATTTTTTATTTGTATAATGATGAGAACTAAAGAATATTGTAACTTTCTGTTTTAAATAGTTTTG
Organism: Aphrophora alni; assembly: GCA_963513935.1. Taxonomy (NCBI): domain Eukaryota; kingdom Metazoa; phylum Arthropoda; class Insecta; order Hemiptera; family Aphrophoridae; genus Aphrophora; species Aphrophora alni. The sequence continues at coordinate 86,672,596 of OY740765.1, forward strand.
TTTTTATTATTGAGAAAATTGAGTTTTTGTTTCTGTCAAATCAAATAAAATAAATAAGTTTCAGGTGTTAATATAAAAAATATTGTGTAGTTGTGTATAATTATCCACACATCTTGATTATGTTTACAGGTAATATTTGGAATTAAGGTAAGATATATTGTATTTACGAGGTATTCTCAAGAACACGCTCCCTAGGGAATAAACAAGATAGAAAAAAAATCGTGTTCTAGCTGAGCATAAGGGTAACTTAAATACAGTAGCTGGAAGTAATTAAATAAAAAGGGGGTACCGGCAGTTTGGGACAACCTAAACTGTTGAAGGGGTTATTCAATCCAGGCCAGACAAGATACAGAAGTCTACACATCCAGGGGATTGAATAATTCATTCTTTGTTTCAAGGAAACAAATCCTGGACGAAAAAATTCAGGATTCGTGACAAGTGCGCTTATAAGATAAGATAGGGGAAGCGCATGGTCTAGCTTGCAAAAAAGTTGAGTTTTTTCGTTGTAGATAAAGATAGCGCCCATACGGTGAAACCCGAATAATTACTTTTAAATTAGTAATTACAAAAAAGTACAGGTTAAACAATTGGTACGTGTTGTTGGAGTAGTAATAAGACGGACTAGTTGTTTACATTGTATAGAGTGATTGCTATTTAAGATAATTAGGCTAGGCTTCAAAGAATAAAAATACAGTATATTTTACCTATGTTTATGTTTAAAATAAAATGTATAGTGTGTAAGAATACCACATATCTCAAATTCTGGTGATCTGTCGTTGTTGTATAAATTTGGGAGGGTGTAATACAAAAATTAATAAAAATAAAACAGTTAAACAATTAAAATCGGGAAAAGTAATAAAGTAAATTAAAAATTAAAAGTAAAATAAATTAAAAAATTATTAAGAAATCTTTAAATAATAAATAAATAAATAATAAAAGAAAATGGCGAAAGAATCTACAGAGGTGAAATCGCTCATGGCGTATCTGGAGAAAAAGGAAAAAGCAAAAGAGAAACAAAGGGAGAAGGATAAACAGGAAGAGAGGGAGTTAAGGGAGAAAGAAAAACAGAAAGAAAAACGGGAAGAAAAGGAGTTAAGGGAGAAAGAAAAACAGGAAGAAAGGGCGTTAAGGGAGTAATGAAATGAGGGATAAAAGAGACAAGGAGTTAAGGGAGAAAGAAAACAAAAAGAAAGGGCGTTAAGGGAGAAAGAAAATGAAATGAGGGATAAAAGAGAAAAGGAGTGGAGAAAAAAGGAGAGCAAAGAGAGAAACAGGAGAGAGAGGAAAGATGGGCATTTTGGAATAAAATGGAAGGAAGAATTCAGGGAATAGAAGTAGAAGTAGCCAGTAATGCGGCTAAGCATGAAATTTATAAAGCTGAAGTTGAGGGGGAGTTTAAAGAAGTAAATACTAAAATAGAAAAATAACCAAAAATAATACAATGGTAAATTCGAAATTTGATAAATTAGAAAAAGATGCAAAAGTACTGGAAAACAAAGTGAATAGGATCGATAAAAAAGTAAGGTAAATAAATTTGGGGGGGATTAGTACTAGAAGTATCATAATTAAAAAAGTAGATAATGATAACGTCAAAGTTGAATTCTGGGGAAATCCGAAAGAAAGGCCTATGCAATTTCTTAGGCAAATAGAAAATTTAATGGATGAAATTGAATTGGGAATGGAGGATAAAGAGAAATTAAAGGTTGTGGTAAGACATCTACTATCAAATCCGAAATTATGGTGGAATGTGGTAAAAACTGGAGATATGGGGTATAAGGAGTTTAAATAATTATTTATCGGGCATTATTGGAGTTTACAGGTGCAGAAAATAGTTCGAACAAAATAGAGTATGAGAGATTTTATGAACAGGGAAATATGACAAAATCTGAATATTTTTGTATGCTTGTAAACAAAGCTAGTGACTTAGAACCACCAATCCCGGAAAAATATCTAATTTTCACAATAATGCAGCATTTTAGGGAAAATATTAGGATGACTAGTATGGGGAAGGCTACGGAAACAATACAAGAAGCACTTGTGTTTTTGACTAGTATAGATACGATGGAGGAATCGTGAAAAGGAAACTGGACTTCGAATCCAATTAGGGATGATAGGCAACCCAAAACCTTTCCTGATCGACCCAACCTGAGATCCTATGGTGAAACCCAAAACAGACCCCGACCTCCAAATCCAACAAAACCTGGTCCATAAAAAACCTCACCTAACCAGCCTAGAAATTTAAACAGGTAAATGAGGCCTTTTGGACACGACCGGATTACACTAAGGCTGAAGATAAATTAAAATTAATCAACATAAATTAAAAAATAGACAATTTAATCAAAATAATAAAGAATATCCTTATAACATAGGACGAAATGAGAAAAATAAATGTTTACGGTACGACTCTCCTAACAAAATATGAGGGAGTACAATAAATAAACAAGGGGACTTCCACTACGGAGTGCGAGAAGGGGATGCTTCGGACCCTATAAAAGAAAATATAGGGGAAAAACCAATCCCGAGGCCACAGACAACTAAACTGTGTGTTGGAGGATTACACCTAGATATACGGGAAGATAAAAGAAAAACCGATCCAGGAAACTCCAAAAATTCCCGTAAATCTAGAAAACAACATAGTTGTGGTGGAAATAGATACTGGGGCTGAAATTTCATTAATAAACGAGGAACTATATCATGCATTAAAAGAAGAGGGGATTGAAATTTTGGAACTCCCGGTAAAAGGAGTGGAGATCATAACTGCAGTTAAAGGAAAACCTTACGAAATTAGTAAACAAATCATGATATCTATAAAAATAAAAACGGTTGTATTAGAGTTAAAATTGTTAGTAGTAAGGATTTAAGATCAAAAATAACTATAGGATGCGATGTATTATATGAGTTGAAAGCCAAAATAAATATGAATGAAAAATATATAAAAATGTATGTAGAAGGAGAAGAAGTAATAATTAAATTTGAAAAGAAATTAAAAATAAAAAATAAATTAAAGGGGAAGAATTTTGATGAGAAGTCAGTTTATTTTAAAAATAATTTCAAGGGGATGACAATGAACAAAAAGATTCAACCCGAAGTCATAAATTAAATACTGAGAACAAAGGATTGTTGTGTAATAATAGAACACAACAGACTTTGAATCTAGGGAGGGAGTGTGAAAAAACGTGGATAGATTACAGGAAGAGACTACAAGAACATGACAACCCCGAACGGTGTATACAAACGGTGGACAAGGATCTAGATTTGGAGGGAGAGAAGAAAGTGTTCAGAGAAAGTGAATGCATATCTAAAAATGGGAGAAAAAATAAAAATGTAATTAAATTAAACTACTATTATAATAATTCGACGAATAAACAGATAAATAAAAATTATAATGATGGAGACCAACAGAGTAGGAGCAAAATTCCACCTGAAATGTCAATTGTCGCGCATAGAAGTAAGGCTAAAACACACACTTGTAACACAAAAAACAGTATCCACACTAAGTAACGAAGATGATAAGTGTAATCCAGGCTTATCAGATTCTAAGAAAGATGACACTACCAATGTTGACGAAACCCGAAAGCGACGCACTACGACGGACGGACAAGAAAATCAAATTCACAATATTAAATCCCACATACATTTAATTAATAATAAATCGCGTAATCAAGTTAATTAAAACACAAAGAAAAATAATAAATATAACTCAAATAACAACAAAAATAATAAGACTTCAAGAAAAGCTAAGAAAAAATACAACTTTAAATTTAATGCGAACTATCACAGAACACATGTGAGACTGAAAACTAATCTAAAACGGTATTCTGCGAATAGAGTTCGGAAAAGAGAAAGTAGGTCAAGATCCAATGTAACGGACCGAAGGGTAAATAATCAAGGGAAGCATGACAAACGGGTTGTAAATAAGATAAATGTTTCGGTCGACTATTCCCACGGAACAATCTTAACGGTAAATAAAGAAATGTGATTACACGACTTAATAAATAAATATTAAAATATTTTTTCGGGAATTCCAGGGTTATCAAATAAATATGTGCATGAACTCAAAATTGAATCAAATAAAACTTTTGTAAATAGGAACTATCCTATTCCATTAAATTATAGGAAAAAAGTGAGGGAAGAATTAGATCATATGTTGAAGAATGGAATTATAGAATGTTCTCGAACACAATACATAAACCCAATGGTTGTCGTGGTGAAGCCGGACTCGTCTATCCGTCTGTATATGGATGCCCAAAAGTTAAATCAAATAGTAGTGCCCGACTACGAAAGTGCACCGCCGATGGAGGATATTCTCAGAAAGGGACGAAGTAAGAAATATATAAGTAAAATTGATTTAACATCGAGCTTCTGGCAAGTACCATTGTCAGAAGAATCTAAATAATTTACGGGATTCCCTTTTGAGAATAAAGTCTACAATTTTAAGGTAGTCCCTTTTGGGTTGTAGAACTCAATGGCAGCGTTAGTAAGAGCAGTCAATTTAACACTAGGACACTAGGTGGAGGAGTTTACCCTAAGCTACGTCGACGATTTGATTCGTTTATCAGAAACCTTCGAGGAACATCTTCAGCATTTAGAAGAAATATTTCAGAAATTTCAAGATGGCGGCCTCACTATAATCATAAGAATACATTATTTTGTCAAGAAAAGGTTAAATTTTTAGGATTCGTTTTTTCAAGGGAAGGAATATGAACAGATCCAGAAAAGTTAAATGCTATTCGTAATTTCCCAGTTCCAATTTCTGTAAAGCAACTAGTCATTTCTAGGATTTGTCAACTATTATTCAAGATTCACAGCTAAATATACCACGAAACCTCTATACCAACTTTTACAGAAAGGAAGGAAATGGCAGTAGAGTGCAGAGATGCAAAAGCGTTTCAGGCGGTCAAGGACCTGTTTTTGGAGTCGGTGGTATTGCAGAAAAAATAGGCAGTGAGACATTCGTAATTAAAAATATTAATAATAATAAAATTAAAGGAAAGTGACATAAAAGATTTAAAAATATATTATGAAAATTAAGTTAAGTATAAGGATAGGTGCACAAAATTTGGTAACAAAATAAAGATTGTATGTAAACCGGAACTGAAGAAATAAAAGTCGATTGGGAACAACTGTATTACAATAGAGTAAATAGTAATCACCTGTTTCAAAGTACAACTATGAGATAAACTAAAATCAAAATATGTAGAAGGAATTCCGAGCCAAGCTAATTGTAAAGGACAAAGTCAGGAACCAATATTGACTTAGGTTCCAAACTGATGTTTAGTCTAAAGTGACCTTGTGGTAAAAAAAAAGAAGGGGAACTGCTTTGTTATCTGAGTACAAAGGAAATGGACTGTGAGAATTTTATACGAAATTAAAACAACCGTAATATGCAACGAACATCAGAACCCGACCAAGTGTTACATATTTGGATTCAGCGTAATAAGGAGAGTAATAATATCGAAAAATAATTGTAAGAAGATAAAAAATGAAAAAAAAAATGGTACGACAAAGTTAAATAAAAGGAAATTAAGATAAAAAGGTTTTTTAATTATAATAAAGTAAAATGGGGTAGTGTTATTATTATTAGTTACTTACCAGAATTTCAGGTATAAGTACAGTAGTAATAAGTTATGCCAGGAAAATTATAAGTTGGTTAATAAGTGTTAAAAGGACCCGTGAAATTGAAGTTAATTAATATATAAGGGAAAATAATAAAAACAATGAAAAACCGTTATAAAGACAATTAAAAAGTTGTTATAAAAATGATTGTAATAAATATGTTACGATAAATTTAATTTAAAATAAAGAATAGTTTTCCCCTAATTTAAAAACGTATTAAGAGAATGCGTTGTGTAGTGCATCGATGTAATTTGTCAGGTAATCCCCAATTGGCCCAAAAGATTCACCAATCAAGGCATTTCACAGTTGAACTGGTACATGAAACCTCTTGTGGTTTCATTTAGCTCATCTTCGTCCATCGAGAGTGGTCCTGGTTGACTCTCTTGTCACCACGAGAACTTCTCATTAGGCTGATCGCCTCTGACAATCGTCAAAAGCGACGCAACCAATGAGCATTTCCTTAAAAGAGTTTTTGCTTGATTTTAATTAAAATCAGTGATTAGCGTCTTGGTATAAAAGCTTACGTTGCTTTTCAAACATATTATTTGTTTATCATAATACATAACTATAAAAAAAAGCACACTAAAAAAACATTCTAGTGGTACCAGTTAAAATCTTGAGAGATTGTATAATTTTTTTGTAAGGGAAGGAGATGGTCTGTTCGAACACATTGTCATTGTAAATGAAACTAGGTTTCATATACAAATATTGAGCCAAAACAGCACTCAATGCAATGACGACACTCAACTTCTCCAAAAGCAAAGAAGTTATATCTAGCACATTCTGTCCTAATAATCATGGTCACTATTATTTAGGATAAAAAAGATTATAACATTTATGAAATTATGACCTTTATGAGTTCATATAAAAATGTTACTTTAAAAAAAATAAAAATTTAATTTTATTTTACTATTGAATTTTAAGTTTGCTCAGCATTTAAGGGCGCCAGACGTATCGTCAATTTTGAAAAGTTAATTATTTTATTTTACGAATTTAAATTGAATTTAATCTCGGGTGTGAGCTCTGTCAAAAGTGTACTTTCAATGACCTATGGTTGGAATGAGAAACACTGAAACTGAAATTTTAACATAGATATTTATTAGACATAAAAATATACCAAATACATTATCATTTGTCATAAACAATTTTGTCATGAATATCACTTATTACTAACATCCTATCAATTAGTTTTTCTTGGCTTTTGCCAAAGTCTGATTTCATTTAAAATTGTTAAAAAATTTATTTTTAAAACTTGCAAGTATAATTTACTCTCATGAATTTTTAAAAAAATATTAAAATAATTGTTTACTTATCTGACTGTAATATAAAAAGTTAATTGTATCAGTTACCAATTTGGTACTTAGATTGAAAAATTTACTTGATTAAAAATGACTGAATTTATATCTATTACACAAAAAGAAACATAATATATTTTACATAAAAATTACAAAATTGAATATAGCGTGTTATATAACACGGTTTACCAAACTGTGGAAATGTCTTGTTCATAATGTCCTTTGTTCTAAGTCCTGGATTTTACATGGATTTCTAGCGTTGAAATTATGTTAACTGTACCTATGATTCTATCAAAGTCTGTGTTATGATTCTTTAACACCATTGTTCGTACAACATGTAAAACACAATAGTCTATTGTCCGTAATCACATAGCACATGTTCAGTATCAAACAATCTAGTTCTTTCCGCTATTTTAAGCAAATACGATTTCAAAAAAACATAATATTATTGTCTTTAGTACTTATAACCATGTCTATCCACTATTTCCGTCACGAAATAACAGTTTCTTACACGTTTTACATCTTTGAATAAAACTTGGAGAACCACACTACAATAGGTCCTGCTCTGTCAGCTCCTATACAAAGACTGGACTAAAATACAAAAAAAATATTGTTCTATGAACTTATTACAATGTCTGTCCACTATGTCTTTCACGAAATAACAGTTTCTAACACGTTTTACAACTTTGAATAGAAAACTCGGTGAGCTATATTTAAACAGGTCTCACTCACTCAACCTCTACACAAAGACTGGGGAATCACATGGCAATTCCAATACCTGTTGATACTGGTTAACTCTGCGTATGCAATATCCTAACTACCGTTAGGTTCAAATATCTAATTCACTTCCTGAAAGTGTTCGATCACATCATTTTACATAACATACAATTAATAAACACTTTTTTATCATTAAATTATCTCAGAACTACACATCATTATTTATTTACGTTTGGAAATCTATTTTTAATTATGAATTTATTCTGTCTAATATTGAAAGTTATTAGATACGCATTTGACTCAAGTCATCCCCACTACAATTACCCGCGATTTTAAATATTTAATTAAACTAACCTTTTCTAGGTATCACAAGATTGCATATTGATTTTATGGAACATTCACTTTTCCCAATGGTACTTTTTGACTAGGTAAGTTTTATTAAATTTATAATTTCCATATTGCCTTATGATTGTTTTGTAATAATATTTGTACTATAGTACTGAGTCAACCAGTCGTTGTTGTTGATATTTAATGTGTCATTACAGGTGATTAGGTATTACCAATACCATCATCAGGTGACAAAACACTCACACACAAACACTAATATACGATGCACAAAAATATATTAACAAAAATAATTAGGTGTAGGATGTGGCCATATGATCCAATTGTGGCCCAGCCAAGAAGCCCACCAAATAAAAACTATAATAAGTATAAATTAGGATGTAATGGGAAGAGATTTTAAATAATAAAAGTGGAGGGCTTGACCCAGCGAGCCGGGAGAGAGTCTGTTCCGAGAGCGGCGAGAAGAAGGTTGAACGGCAGACCGCTACAGAACGAGGTCATTCTATTTTTCGGCCACGTGCTATCTAAAATAATCGGTATGCTTTTCGGCCACTATTAAAGCCTTTTATCTAGCCGTTATGTCTCTTTTAGAAATTATAATTATTTCTGTAATCTTCTAATTCGGCGCTAAAATAAAAGATAACATTAATTTAACTTGCATTGCGTGCGTTCATTAGCGTCCTAACCCGACTCCTTGGCCCATCCTGACAAGATTCGGCTAAAGTGTATGCGGTCTTCAGCCAGTGGGAGCTTCCAGCTGGTCAAAAGAAGTGGAGACGGTCACACAATGAACATTGCTTTAACTTTGACTTGTACTATAGTAATAATCTTTTATGTTCATTTATTTTTCTGCATTGTATATTAGTATTTGCGTGTGAGTGTTTTGTCATCTGATGATGGTATTGGTAATACCTAAACACCTGTAATAATACATTAAATATCAACAACAAAGACTGCTTTTTTCACAGGTTCCATTTGTTGGCTTTATTTTTTGTATTGGATTTATGAATATAGTGAAGTACCGAAAATCTGACTAATCATCCAGATTTTTAGGTAAATTTTAAATTCATAACTTTTATAGTATGTAAGTGATAAGATATATCATTTGAAGGAGCGTTACTTTCCACCCCTTCTAAAATGAACTCTCCCAAATTATTTTATAATAACTGGAGCCAATATACATTGTCGGGTGAAAATCTTAGTACAGTGCTTACTTTATTATGATGTTTTCAACCTTATGTTTTATGAAAAGTTCTTTAACCCTTCAAGCGGCAGATGTTAATTTTCTTCGTTTGTTTAAAAATTAATAAAAATATTATTTTTATACAAAACCTAACTTATAGGATATCATTTTTCTCAGAAAGATGTGTAGAATTTATGTATGATAAAATTTTTTTTAAAAGAGTTTTGGAGTAAGTATGTTAGGTATCAAAAAATGAATGTAACATTTTTTAGAAAAACCAAATCATCCAAAATAAAAATTTTATTTCTGTTTTTCAAGATATACAAAAGTTTTATAATATAATTTTGAATAATAGTTGATAAAAAAAAAAATTAATTTGTTATATTTAAAAAAAAAATTGTTTTACGGAAAAAGGTAAAATGTTACAACCTAATTTGGAAAAAAAATCACAAAAAATATAATATGCAAAACACAACTTCTATATATCATTATATTCAGAAAGATGCATAGAATTTAGTTGTGTAGTGAAAAAAAAATTTAGATATAAAATATTTTGAGTTATTAGGTCAGGAATCAAAAAATCGTCCAGTGGCCGAGGCAAAAATTACACAGAAAAAGTAATGTACAACATACAAAAAATTTTTTACAATATTTTCGAGAATTACTAGAGATTTGTAATATATTTGTCGATATAAGTTGCTAAGAAGAAAAATCAATTAATCAATTTTTCATTAGAAAATATTATTTTTATATGTAAGCAAATGGAAATTTGCTAAAAAGTTTGAAGCAGATAAATCATAACCTATCCAGACAGCATCAGTCTGACAATACCATTCACTCAAAACAATAAATTCTACAAACAATAATACAGATATTATAATTTGTATACACAAATTATAATAAATAAATAAACATACCTAACAAAATAAGTTCACAATAACAGAAATAAATCGAGCCATGCATGTAACACCAGGTTCTAGGCACATAATTTGATACACAAAGCAAGCCTGCAGAAAACGGTAACTTGCAAGTTGAGAAATAATAATCTAAAATAACTCTAAAGCGTAATGGGTTGTACTAACTGAAAGATCTAAACTTCATCTTCCTAATAGTGTTAGGATCGGTTACAAAATATCAGTAATCGATATTTCCTATTTAACACATTAAGTGCCATGGGGGACTGATCGGTATGACAGCAAGCTCATAGTTAAAGTGGCGTGTCGGCTGATCGGTCCGACACTGCCATTAATGCAAGATTTTATTTTAGAGTCTTTTACCAGTTGCGCACAACTGTGTCTAGAAAGAGGATATGATGATGAACATATCACAATCAGATCTGACAGTCAGGCCGCTTTGAAGGCTATTTGTTCACACGAATTCAACTCTAAATTAGTGTGGGATTGTAATCAAGCTCTAGTCCAACTCTCGACCCGAAACCAGGTAAGCCTATTCTGGATACCTGGACACAGAGGTTATGAGGGAAATGAGAAAGCTGATGAACTGGCTAAGTTGGGAGCACAGACTCCATTCATCGGACCAGAACCTGCTTGTGGTATCAGTAAATCTGTCGCAACAACCACTCTGAGACGATGGGTCGAACAGGAAACTCTCAACCGCTGGAGGGAGGCCTCTAGAGGAAAACTACGGGTCGCTGTACAATCCGAATCAGAAACTCTCTAGGTATGTAATATCATTGAATAGAAACAACCTACGGAAAGTCTCAAGCTTCATGACTGGTCATGGAGCTTTCAGGGAACACTTAAACACCATGGGTCTAACTCAAGGCAGGACAACCTGTAGACTGTGTAACCAATATAAAGACACAGCAGAACACATACTTTTGTATTGTGAAGCTCTGGAGAGGAGAAGATTACAGATTTTCGGCCTCACAGGCATACCTACAAAGGAAGACGACCTAGCTGCACAAGTTCTAAGACTCACGAAGGATTTAGAACTACAGTAGATTGCCTAAGATAAGGAAGCGCACAAAAAGTCTTAAATGGCTGAAGTGCCTAGTGACTTCCAACATAATAAAAAAGTGTTGCAAACTAGCGGAAAACACATACACTAAGTGAAATGTAGAAGTTTGTAGTTAATAGCAATAGATATTTCATTTTATTATTTTTAACCCTGTAACGGTGAATGTTAAAGGTTTTGTAAAAGTTTTATTTTCTTAAAAATTTGTTACAATTAAAAAAATATATATATTTAGAAAAAAGGGATTTTGTTATGCTTGTTTTCAAAAATTCACCAAAAATAATTACATATATGGAAAACACAACTTCGAGATATCATTACATTAAGAAAGGTGCATAGAATTTAGCTGTGTAGTGAAAAAAAAATGTTAGATGTAAAACATTTGGAGTTATTAATCAAATAGCCAAAAATCAGAAAGTAACGGAGGGAAGAATTTCACAGAAATGGTAATGTACACCATAAAAAAAAATTTTTCAAATTTTTTCAACTATTACTAGAGATTTGTAATATATTTGTGAATGTATTTATGGGGGGGGGGGGTGGTTACATTTACAAAAATACAGAAATTGCTTTACGCAAAAAGGGAATTTGTTGAATTTATTTTCAAAAAAATCACCAAAATTGTAATATTTATGGAAAACCAACTTCTATATATCATTATATTCAGAAAGGTTCATAGAATTTAATAGTGTAATGAAAAAAAAGTTTGAAAAATAATTTTGGAGTCAGTATGGCAAAGAACAAAAAAAAACACACACACAAATCGAAGGCTAAATTTCACTTCAAAGTCCAATTGAGCATAGAAAATTTTGTTTTACATTTTATTTAAGTATTACAAACGTTTTTGAGTATAAATGTGAATAACAATTGGTAAAAAAAAAAAAATCAAATTCTAAAATTTTCAAAATAGAAATAATTTTTTCATGTAAATAGGGGTAATCGACAAAGTGAGGTTAGGTTGTAACCTCCACAATTTAGGTCTAACTAGTAACAATACAAAGCTACGCCTAAGACAAAATTACTAGATTTCACTAAAACAATAAACTTTACAAAGAATAACACAAATATACACTTGTATAATCAAATAAAACACTCCATATAAGAATATTTGCTTTTAGGCCTAGGCTTGTAACTTTTCTAGAGAAACCATTCAAAAACTAAAACGTCACTCAAAAAAATAAACAGCTTTAGAAATAAAATCACATATATTGTAACTTGTATACACAATTTATATACAATTTGTATACACAAACCATCAGAAGAACAAATATATAATCCCAAAACAATAAGCGCCATGCCTTTCCGTGTCAATTTAGCCCACGATTGTCACAAACTTGGTTATATTCAGAGTTGAAAATAAGAAACAGAAAGTAACCGTACCCTATATCAAGTAATACCAACTTGTAGAATGAAATCTCCTCTACGACATACTATAAAGATCGGTTACATAATATCGATTCAATAATCGATTATCTTTATTAGTAAACTGCACTGAATGCCAAGTGAAATTTGTTCAGTTAGGTTACAACTTTGGTCAAGTAGAAATATCTCGCGATCTACGACACATAGAACAATTTGTAAGCCACAGATGGAAACAAAAAGATGTGATCTACAGAACAGTGTTTTGGTTGACCTGTTTGACAGAAAAATAGATTTGTGATCATAGGAGAAAAAATGGCGTCGCTTTTACTAAAAACCGCACAGTTCAAATCTTTGATGTTACGTATAAAAAATATGCGAACTTCAGCAATTTTTGGAATATTATTTATAACGTTTTGTGGTTTTTTTTGCATGATTATGCATCTACAGAACATTAGCTTTCCAACAGTATTTTATTTGTTGCGATAGGATGATTCTTAATGGGCGAAATTTTGAAATGCAAAATATGTGTTTTAGAGTCGGTGAACTAAACTACGTGCCAACACTCGACCCGAACTTGGGTCAAGTGTCGGTTGGAAGGTTAAATAGTGTTGCGTAGCAACCAAATAAAATACCTCAACAATATGATAATTTTCGTCGTACCAATCGGTATGGCAAAGAAATTTTCAGTTGGAATTATGGATTAATGCATTAAAACAAGTAATATACAGCTTGAACAGTCTACAGATGTTATGTTTAAAAAATAAACGTATAAAAGTTAACTATTATGGTAAGCAAACAATAAATTTTGCATATTTTTGTATAAAACATTGAACAATTACAAAATTGGAAAGCAATTTTTAAAACTGTTTAACAATGTTATTTATTTACAACTAACTTTTTAAAAATCATTTATATATATTATTACTGTCTAAACTGTAAGATGAAAGCATTTTGAAAGCAAAATGAAAGCATTTAAAATCTGTTATTGACAAGTATTGGTGTTGCGATCGTGGTCCTACATTGCTTTTGTAAGCGAGCCAAGCATTTACAAAGCAGGTGCCAAATAGTAAATGTTCTTGAAAATGACATTTCCCCTTCGATCCTGCTTTCCAGTTTGAACCATGTTGACTTGATGTTTATGTGCAGTTACTCAACGTGTTTCCCACCACTGAGTTATGTGTTACCAAAATCACAGATAAAAATTATCCTAGGAAATCAATCAAAACTACGGTCGGCCAATCGGCTGACACGTCAAATTCCAATCAAAATATGGTATTCAAAATGACATGCCGGGCCGATCATTTTTTTGAATGTTTTGTAAAACAATTTCTCAAAAATCAGTTCTCCATATAACCATAGGACCACATATATACAGGTTATGTCATTAAAATTGTTTATTTAAGTTGGCACTGTATGATAAAAGTGGAACAACTGGCTTGGCACTTAATGTGATAATAAACTGCAACGAAAGAAAAATGAGTCTGGTTCGGTTTGGTTACTACTTCGTAGAATGGATATATCTCGTAAACTATATAACTTACGATAATTTCAAATGCGTTGTTTGAAAGAGAAAGAAAAATACTATATAAAATTGTCAACTTGTGGCATTTGGACAAGTATTACCATTTCGTAAAATCATATGAACACTCAGTAAACATTTTTCTATATAAACGCCACCGCGTCAAGTGAGGCGATCCAGCAGGGAGAATGGTAGTCAACTTTATCGAATTCTTGAATTTTTGCTTTCCGTGAGAAGGATTTTAGTATACATGATTATGAAAGATTGAAACATCACCTTTACAATGATATATTATACATTTTGATAAAATAATATCTACTAGGATAAAAGTTGAATTGAAAAAATGTAAATTTCTAGCATGTAAAAATGAGTTAAAATTGATTTTGTTTAATTTTTATATAATAAAAACTATAACAGATAGAAAGATCTGGAAAGCACAGATCGAAAGAGAAAGATATGATCTATAGAACAGTGTTACGTTAGATCTGTTCGACAGAAATATCGATTTGGGAATATTAAAGAAAAATGATGTCATGTATCATCGCAAACCTTTGACGTTATGTATCAAAAATATGCAAACTTTACCAATTTTTGGAATATTATTTATAACATTTTGTGGTATTTTAAAAAAAAATTTTTTTATTTATTTTTTTTTTTGCATGATTATGCATCTACGGAATATTAGCTTTCCAACAATATTTTATTTATTGCAGTAGGACAATTCTAAATACGTGTTTTTGGGTCGATGAACTAATCAAGCGTCACGCATCGACCCCGGCCGGGGTCGATCGCCATATAGAGGGATAAATTAAGTTTGTTGTGAATGTTTTAAATTTTGTTTCTAGAAATATTGTTTTCATGTATACAGTACTGTGTTATTCTTTTTTAATTTTTTTTATTATTATTGTATATAGTGGGTCATTTTCTAATTTACCAGTTGAAAGTCTACAAATTAAAGTGCATTCTATTTTTTATTATATTTTGTTTATTTTATGCTTTATTGCAATCCAATAAATGACCAAATTTGTGTACATTAGTTTAGGTACTGCATTTGAACAAATATTTTGAAAAGTATAATTGTTATTTCAAAAAAAACAAAAAAAAAACAGTTTTATAAAAACTAAATCAGGTTTTTACATGTCATAGTGTTAATTCTTGTAAATGATAACAAACCCCAAACATTAATTTTCTATACAGTTACATTTTTCAGTTATATAGTATCTCCCTCAAAAGTATTTACATTTTTTAACAACCACCCAGTATATATGTGTCAACCAAATTGTAAGATTTCTTACATACATATTGGAAACATATCCAAAAGTATGCCAACAAATTTTTACACTGAATTTATTCAGATCATTGCATTGTTGACAACTTTTATTGTGTTCTCTTAGGCAATAAACATAACCTAGGTGGTTCTAGCTCAGTCATGTCAATCACAAAGTGGAGGAACCTCTTACTTGAAACTGGTAGTGTACAGAAAAAGTATCGCTGGCAGCCACCTGACTTAGAAATGGCTCAAAATGTGTGTGCTGCTATTATAAAGTTTCCTAGTAAACCCACATCGATTCGAAAAGTATCCTTAAGCACTGGTGTGCCTAAATCTACAGCACATCGACTAATCAAGAAACATGATGTGAAGTTTTACAAACCTCACAGAGTGTTTTGTTCCAAATAAAAAGTTATTTTATTGCTTGCTATCGTTTAAACCATAAATCGCTGTCAACAGCCACCATTGTATTTCTATTGCAGATATCAGGATAATAATTTGTTGGTACACTTTGGATATGTTTCCAATATGTATGAAAAAAATCTATCTTACAATTTAGTTGATGCATATGTACTTGGTGGTTGTTTAAAAAGTAAATACCTTCGTGGGATACACTGTATATAACTTAATATTTCATAAAAATTTTATCTGAATGTTTTATTTCACTCTATATTTTAAATTATATTAAATGTTTGGAGGTTTGGTTTGAAATATGCCTACATTCCACCAGTCTTATTCATAATCAGACTATTATTGGGCTACAGCCTTATTGGACAGTTTATCAGTGACAATCATAAACAAGATTTATAGTATATCATAAGCTTTCTTTAACCCTTTCACTGTGCAAGTCGACTGTAGTCGACTTGACGTTATTACCGTTGAGTGCGTAAATCGACTTTAGTCCACGTCAACAGAAAAACTTAATCTTTCAATGCGTTAATCGACAATAGTCTCTAGAAGATAAAAATGTATAGTTTTAGAGTCTGGATGCCTCTGAACTCTAGTGGTGACAACATGAACTGACGCAAGTCACGTAGCTATGTTTACATCTGACAGTTGAATATGTGCGTTGTTAAGTATACGAGTTTCGGTTATTTAGACATTTTATTTATGTTTTCCTGTGAATAGGTTTATTATAGAGTGTGAATTTAAATAACAAGTTATTTAGCTATTTTTATGCGTATATGTTATATTTTAATTAATATTTGTAAGTATAATTGACTAAAAATGCACGTTGTTTAGGCTATATAACCTTCAAAATGTCTAAGTTTCTTTGGGATGATGAAATTGAATCATATTTAAATAACAATAATGAAGACTCAGATTCAGAGTTTGAATTTTCAGATGAAAATATGGATTATGTATCAGATGATAGTGAATTAGAAGTTGAAAATAATGAAACTTGCCCAGATCTAAATAGTCCTAGTAACCTCTGTGATTACTAACATACATGGCAATGATGACATTATTATTTGGGAAGACATTGATGTGTCTTTAGGTCCTGTTGGGCCGGCGATCCTGTGTCCGGCTCTTTCGCTTGGGCATCCGATCTTTGTCAGGATGGTTTGGTGGCGGATGGGTGCTTCAAAGATGCAACAGGTAGTTGTAGTTCAAGGTGTTTATTGAACAAAAGATCTCTGCTGGCTATCCTAAAACTATATACTACGGCAAGGCAAAAGCTAGTCTAACATTCCCCCCTTTTATGAGTCTCACACCGGACGCTGTTACCTCCAGACTGCCAGTTTCCCGGCTTGCATCCAGCGTCCCCCCCCCCCTCGTACTCCAGACCTCCTGCGTCAGCAATCTATGAACCATGCATCTCTTACCAATTTAGTTCTATTAGGTTATTATTTATTATTATTAATTATTATTTATTACAAGGTGGAGGATACTTGCCACAGGTTTGAGAATAGTGTGTTTGTTAAATAAGTTAGGGGAAGTGTACAGTCTAACTCAAACAAAAAAGTTGAGTTTTTTCGTTGTAGTTCTTTAGACAAAATTATTTTTATTAGTAAACACAATGTGTTTTGCTACAAATTTGCTATGAAGGAAGACCAATTTACAATATAACCTCTATCTCTAGATAGCCTCAATATTTGATGTCTGACAATAACATTCACTCAGGACAATAAATTCTACAAACGATAATAATGATATTGTAATTTGTATACACAATTTATAATAAATTAATAAAACAAACCTTCAGAATAACAGAAATATAATCCCAACTCCATAAGCACTACGGCTTTCACATGTCATTTTGTCACAAACATCGTAATCTTCCTAGTAAAAAACAATAACCTCAAGCTAACTGTAGGGTATATCACGTAATACCAACTTGTAGAATGAAATCTTCTCTACAACATACTGTATAGATTGGTTACAAAATATTGATTGAATAATCGATTACCGGTATCTTATTTAGTAAACTATACCAAATGCCAAGTGAGATTCATTCCGTTTGGTACTTCTTTGGTTAGACAGAAATATCTCGCGATCTATGGCACATAGAACAATTTGTAAACCACAGATGGAAAGAGAAAGATATGATCTACAGAACAGTGTTTTGGTCGACCTGTTTGACAGAAAAATAGATTTGTGAACATATGAGAAAAATGGCATCATTTCTG
This sequence comes from Aphrophora alni, assembly GCA_963513935.1. NCBI lineage: Eukaryota > Metazoa > Arthropoda > Insecta > Hemiptera > Aphrophoridae > Aphrophora > Aphrophora alni. The sequence goes on from OY740765.1 coordinate 86,690,510, forward strand.
CACTGTTCAAATCTTTGATTTTACGCATAAAAAAATGCAAACTTTACCAATTTTTTTAATATTATTTATAACATTTGGTGGTTTTTTTTGCATGATTATACATCTACGGAACATTAGCTTTTCAACGGTATTTTATTTATTGCGATAGGACGATTCTTAATGGGCGAAATGTTGAATTGCAAAATAGGTGTTTTAGAGTCGGTGAACTAAAGCAAAAGTCAACACGACTCGAAATTGGGTCGAGTCTCAGCTATAGGGTTAAAAAGTGTATCAAGGATGAGGAAAATGCAGGGGAAATTGAAAGCAAGCAGTCAAAACTACCTAAAAGAGGAAAACAAAAGAATATCTGATTTAAAGAAGAGGAAGAAAGGTCAAATGAATGAACAGGAAAAAGATATGGTAAAGAAATATGAAAGAGATAGAATAAGATTACAAAGAGCGAAAAAGAAAGGTACACCTCTCCCAGTTGGTTGTAATAATGATGTGCAAGAAAACACATCACCAATTGCTCCCTACTCGTGTAAAGCGACCTTTTTCAAATCAGTATGGAAAATGGGTAAATCACTGCCGTCATCTCCTAGAAAACAGAAAGCTGTAGTTCAAGGCCTAGCAAAGAGAATACGTTGTGAAATTAGAAGATGGAAAAAACATATATAGAAATGTCTGTAAAAATTGATTATTCTGTGGTAAGCCAATTTTTTTTTCAGGCCAGACATGTGTACACCTGTCTAGGAATAAAAAACATAATTCCAATATGGGAAGATGGAAAAAAAGGGGGGAAAAAACTACAAAAACATTACTTAACATTGTTTATAAAAGAAGCATTTTCTGTTTTTAAACAAGAAAACCCTCATTTTCAAAATTTTGCAACTAACGCCCTTAAGAATGTGATGCTAATAAAAGACACCCTAGCTCATCAATGCCTGTGTAAGATTCATCAAAACTTTGTAATTATATAAAAACATGCTAAAGAAAATATGGTATTATTACATTTATAAAAAAAAAAGAAATTACTTGGGATGAATTTACTGTTATTTGTTGGGCGCCATTTTGTGATAAAAGCACAAACACTTTTTAATTCTACTCTTTTTACATTGCGTCATGGATCATGGGAAAATGTACTTAGATACAATAAATGATCATGAAAACCTCTGAAATAAAACATACATTTATTAACAAGTTCAATTCATATTTAAAACATACAAAATATAGTCAAGCCATTTTGCTTAACTATCTCTTAAATACACACAGCGAATGACATGACAAATTATTTAACATTAGTCTCATAAATATTGAACATATTTTATGTTACAAGTATTCAACACGATCAAATTTAAATTAAATGTTCATATAGTTCATGTTACAAGTATTCTTAACGATCAAATTCAAAATCAAAGTTCATACAATTCATTATTTTTGTTAGCTATTAATTAGCCAATGTCTTTCATTATTTTACAACACCATTATTTAAACTGATTGCCTCTACTTTTTTAAGACATAAATTACCAGTTATAATACTGTTCTTTTTTAAATAATAAGAGTCTATCTTACACTATTAAGGCATAACTTTGCACTGAATTTAGTTTTCGATTCAAAGTTAAATAACAGTATCAAACCATGGAATGTGCACTGATCATTGCTCTAGATGTTCAGGCGATCAGCCTAGATGATGGTCGAACAATCGGACTAAAGAACTGCTCATAGCTGCGTCTTATTCCATATATTTTTAGTTCCTTTGATACTTGGTAGAACGGCTTGTACATTCCCTCACTACTTCTATCTATCTTTTGATTCATCTCTACCGCACACTCCATTTCTAACAACTTTATTTCTCATTACTTCACAAAATATAATTTTCTCTTAGTTTTATTAAACATACATAATTTAGTTATAATTATATTAATTATAAAATTCTAAAATATTTTTTTTTTTTTTTAATTTTCCAAATAACACATATTCAGTTCTATAAGTATAACCATTCTGAAATCCTGCCTGTCTGTTTACATTCAACTTTATAATATTGTTCTTTGTCTTTGAACGCAAATAATCCATGCAATAAAAAACCTTTTACAATTTTATTATATTTATGGATTACTCGTGTTACCAGTAATTAATTTTATTTCTCTCAATCAAATGTATCTCAACATAAAGATTTAAAAATTGTAGACGTTACAGAACCCCCTAGATGTAATACATGATTTAAGCATTAATTTTAGTCATTACCTCCTTTTCTAATTGTTCCGTAACATCACTAATTTGTTTATCTACCTTACTTTTGAAATTCTACATTTTATTTATTTTTTTCTAATTGTTTTTGTTTCTCTACATTAATACCTAATTGTGTTATTTTTCTTAAGCATGTCCTAAATGTGTCTCAATACCACCTAACCTGTTTTCTACCTTCTAACGATATTTATTAAATTATAATTTCGGAAATTTTATATAAATCAAATTTATGAATTAATTAGACATACCTTGGATTGTCAACATATAAGGAAAGTTATTAAATAATGAAGTCCAAATATATTTTTTAACATTAGCTCTGAAATATTTAATTTTATTTGAACTTATTTTCCAATTACTTTTGTTTTTTATTTTACACTATTTGCTCAGAGGGAGCTCTTTAATGAACAATTAATAGAGTGAGTGAAATTTTTAATAATACAGAGAATTGCAATTTTAACAATTTAGTTTCCAATTAAAGTCTATAATTAGTACAATACCAAATCCACTTTTTTTGTATTCCTATGTAAGTAATCCAGTGCTGATAGTTGAGTGAAGAACTTTCACTTTATTACTTGTTAACGATGTTCACCAAACACTACACTGTGCTACGTGATTCATTAATAAAATAATTTACTTCAAATTACCACGACAATGCACTCAACACTTTGTAGATGTACCTCTTTAGTACAGCAACGAAGATTACTAATGTGTTAATTACTTTTACTTTGTAAAAACAAACACGTGTTAAAAACAATTATTACTTTACTATTACTATAACTGGAATTATAACTTATTATAGGAAATACCAATTTCTACATTAAGAATACTTTTAGCGTTACTTCGCCAATCCTGTGCTGTGAGTTTCTCCCCAAGACTTCCATATAATTTTTACTTTGTCGATGCTAAAAAATACTTCCTCCCTCTCTCTTAATTTACTTTAACCAATGAATGTAAGCATCTACTTTTTGTCAGCCAATCAAATTTTAATGTTTCAAAATTGTGACCGTTTAGAAAACTGTTGTGCCGTTATTTTTTATGAGTTTTGTGTGTGATTGTCCTTAAGTTTCTAATATTATAGTTATTTATGACTTAATTGCCTACAGTGATTCTGGGTCTAATTTAAGTGTTTTTCTCTTCTTTTTTTTTAAGGTTGTGAATGGTGACCTGACTGATTTATAACATATTTCCCTAATGCTTTAATTTTGTCGGCGATCACTAAACGTTTAACATGTGTCCAACAAATGTATCTATTATTTCTATATCATTTTTTAAAAATTAGACCATTACTGGAAAGCTTTATAATTTCGTTATAACCTTATTATTCACTTTTTGTTCAAAACCCTTCATATTATTTTCAAATTCCACTTTATGACTCATCAATTCTTCCTTGAAATTTATTTCTACCTTATTTATTTCCCGTTTTACTTTTTCTGTCCTAACAGACAATTTCTCTTCAATCTTATTCATTTTTTCTAATAGCCTATTTTCTGATTCTATTTGACTCAATCTAACTACTTCTAACCCTTCCTCTAGTTTTAGATTAAATTGTACAAATTTACTCTCAATACTTTGTAATAAGTCCATTTTAACTTCTTTTCTATCTTCTTTAAATTTAAAACTATTTTGTTCTAATTTTGAATTAATACTTTGTTCTAATTTTAAATTATTTTGTTCAAATTTACTCTCAATACTTTGATCTAACTTTAAATTATTTTGTTCAAATTTACTCTCAATACTTTGATCTAACTTTAAATTATTTTGTTCAGACTTTTAACTATTAGGTTCCAATTTTAAATTATTTTGTTCCATTTTTTCCATCAATTTACCTAACAATTAAATTAGATTGCCATCCCTTTCATCTATCCCTCTTTCAACTACACAATCATTAAACTCTTGAAAACTCTGATCTACTATATTACTATTACTAGAACTAGGTCTATCTTCAACATTTATTACATCTTCCATCCCTATATCTATTGATTCTGATCTTTGCTTTTCTTGTGAAATTAAACTCTTGTTCAATTCTAAACCTAAATTAACTTGGTTTTCTATATTATTTATTTTTTAATATTCAAAATTATTCCTAAATGGAATATATATATTATTTCAATTTTCTTTAAGTCTCAATAAGTTAATTTAAAAAAACACTCACCTGCACTTTCCATGATCATTATTCATATATTGTTTCAAATCTGATGAACTCGTGATCAACCACGTTTATAAGCCAATTTTAATTACATAAAAATTTGCTAAAGAAAATATGGTATTACAGTATTCCATTTATATATATATATATATATATATATATATATATATATATATATATACAGGGTGTCCCGGAACTCTCTGGAACATTTCATAAAAAAATGTTCCTTAGGTCGAGACAAACATATTTTACAATATAAACATGGGTCTCCGGTGACTAGTTTTCCGTCTGTCGGTCTGTATGTGTTTTTTACAAAGGATTTTATAACTCAAGATTTATTAAAGATAAAAACTTAAAATTTGGGACAAATATGTACCTTAATAGGTAGAATAAGTGTACATAATTTCGTTGCTGGAACTAAATACATTTCAAAATTGTGCATCTTTTACCTATCTTAATAATTTTTTATAGCTTCAACGGTTTTTGTGGAATTTGACACTAAAAAAATTAAACGGCCGCCATTTTGAAATGAATTTAGTTCCAGCAACGAAATTTTGTACACTTATTCTACCTATTAAGGTACATAGCTATACTAAATTTTAAGTTTCTATCTTAAATAAATCTTGAGTTATAAAATCCTTTGTAAAAAACACATACAGACCGACAGACAGAAAACTAGTCACCGGAGACCCATGTTTATATTGTGAAATATGTTTGTCTCGACCTAAGGAACATTTTTTTATAAAATGTTCCAGAGAGTTCCGGGACACCCTGTATATATATATATATATATATATATATTTACTTGGGATGAAGTTACTGTTATTTGTTGGTGCCATTTTGTGATAAAAGCACAAACACTTGTAAATTATACTCTTTTTACCTTGGGTCGTGAGCCATGGGAAAATTTTCTTAGATACGATAAACGATCATGAAAACCTCTGAAATAAAATATACATTTATTAACAAGTTCAATTCATATTTAACCCTAGAGGCGGCATGGTTAATTTTCTTGATAATTCTTCGTTTGTTTAAAAATTAATAAAAAATATTATTTTTATACAAAACCTAACTTATGACATCATTTTTCTCAGAAAGATGCATAGAATTTATCTATGTAATAAAAAATATAATATTTGAAACGGTTTTGGAGTAAGTATGTTACATGTCAAAAAATGATGTTATCATATTTCAGAAAAACCTGTATCATCCAAAATCAATAGCTTACCACCTTTTTCTAAGATATACAAGTTTTGTGTAATATTTGTCAATATATTTGGGAAAATAAATAAATAAATTTGTTACGTTTTCAAAATTTAAAAAAAAATTTACGAAAAAGGGGAAATTGGTCATTTTATTTTAAACAATTTACCAAAAATAGTAATATATATTTTATACAAAAGTTCTATATATCGTTATATTCAGAAAGGTGCATAGAATTTAGGTGTGTAGTGAAAAAAAATGTTAGATATAAATAATTTGGTGTTTTTTGGTCAAATACCAAAAAATCGGAGAGTAAAAACAGAATAATTTCACAGAAATCGTAATGTACACCATACAAATAGATTTTTTGAAATTTTTTCAACGATTACTAGAGATTTGTAATATATTTGTGAATATATAAAGGGAAAAAATAATAATTTGTTACATTTTCAAAATAAAAATACCGATTTCCCTTAAAAAGGTAACTTTCACAAGTGAGGTTAGGTTTGACACCTCGACAATTTAGGCGTAATTAGTAACTTTCTAAAGCTAGGCCTAAGACAAAATCACTAGATGTCACTAAAACAATAAACTTTACAAAGAATAACACACATATACACTTGTATAATCAAATAAAACACTCAATATAAGAAAATTTGCATATAGACTAAATTCAGAACATACGTCTTAGGTTATCCCAAATATAAACCGTTCACAAACTCGAAATTCACTCAAACACAAACTTTAGAAATAAAAACACATATAATGTAACTTGTATACACAATTTATATACAATTTGTATACACAAACCTTCAAAATAACAAATATCTAACCCCAAAACAATATGCGCCACGCCTTATATTACAGTATTTACGTCACACAATTGCGTATGTTGGGAGATCAAAACAAAACCTTCTAAGTATGTATTGCCTATATCAAGTGGTACCAACTTGTAGAATGAAATGTCCTCTACAACATACTATAAATATCGAAAGGAAAAACCGATTATGTCATTTAGTAAACTGCGCCGAATGCCAAGTGAATTTCGTGCTGTCAGGTTTCTACTTTGTCAAGTAGAAATATTTCTGGATCTGTGAGACACAGAAAAATTTATAATCTACGGTTAGAAAGAGAAACATGTGATCTATAGAACAGTGTTTTGGTCGACTTATTTGAAAGAAAAATAGATTTGTAATCATATGGGGAAAAATGGAGTCGCTTTTACTAAAAACCGCAGAGTTGAAATCTACGCTTTTACGCAAAAAAAATATACGAACTTCACCAATTTTTTTTATTTATTGCGATAAGACGATTCTAAGTGGGCGTAATGTTGAATTGCAAAATACATTTTTTCCGGTAGTTATACTAAACCATGCATGAAAAATCGACGCATGTCGGTGCCGCTTCTAGGGTTAAGAATACTTGTAACATGAACTATATGAACATTTTATTTCAATTCGATCGTTGTGAATACTTGTAACAAAAAATGTTCAATATTTATGAGACTAATGTTTAATAATTTGTCATGTTGTTCACTGTATTTATTTAAGAGAAAGGTAAGCAAAACGGCTTAACTAGATTTTGTATGTTTTAACCCTAGAACATGTTAAAGGTTTTGTTTTCTTAAAAAATTCATAAAAAATAATAATTTTATGCAAAACCTAACTTGTAGGATATCATTTTTCTCAGAAAGATGCGTAGAATTTATCTATGTAAAAAATAAATAAATAAAAAATTATGAAATGGTTTTGGAGTAAGTATGTTAGTTAGATGTCAAAAAATGAAGTTAACATTTTTCAGAAAAATCTGTATCATCCAAAATCAATAGCTTACCACCTTTTTTCAAGATATACAAAAGTTTTGTCTAATATTTGTGAATATATGTATTTTCAAAAAAAATATTGTTTTATGAAAAAAGGAAAATTGTTAAGAATATTTCCAAAAAATCACCAAAAATAGTAATATTATGGAAAACACAACTTTTATATAACATTATACTTAGAAAGGTGCATAGAATTTAGCTGTGTAATGATGTAAAAAATTTGGAGTTATTATGTCAAATAGCAAAAAAATCGGAAAGTAACCGAGGCAAGAATTGTGCAGAAAAAGCTATATATACCATACAAATAAAATTTAATAATTTTTTCAAGTAGTACTACAGGTTTGTAATATATTTGTGGATAAAAGCTGCTTAAAGATAAATCAATTTATAAAATTTTCATTAGTTATTATCTGAGAAATCAAAAATTCTTACACAAACCAAAGGCAAAATAACAAATGGTTTATTTACATAAATCAGCATTTTTTCAAAGAATTTATAGATAGGCCTATATAAATTTATATACATTTTGGTAAAAACATAATCAATTTATAAACTTTTCATTAGACAAAATTATTTTTATATGTAAACACATGGAAATTTGCTAAAAAGGTTAGACCAGATATAACATAACCTATTTCTAGACAGCCTCAGTATTAGATGTCTGACAATAACATTCACTCAAAATAATAAATTCTACAAACAATAATAAACATACCTAACAAAACAAGATCACAATAACAGAAATAATCCCAAGCCATGCACAACGCCTTGAAACAGTGTAATGTTTGCATTAACCCTTTTCTCCTTTTGTCGTTAATCACAACAGAAGGTTGTAAATAGGAAATTGAACTTATTGCTATACAATTTCAATAAACCCTTAATTTGTTCAAGCCCCAACTTTGGGGAACTGCTTGATAAATTACTTATTAACGTCCTTATTCTGTCAAACACCATAATGCCTCAAGAATAAAATACTGTCTTTAGTATTTATTCTTAGATATTAGGAATTACTTTAGAATTCCTCTATTACTTTTATTGTTTAATCAAAACTAGCTCTTTTTTCTCTTATTACTTTAACTTTAAAACTCACTCTCAGGGAGTGTCATTTGAAAGAGTTATTTTGCAGAATCTATTTAAAATTGTGAAATTTATGAGAGCACAAATTATTTTAAAAACACACTTAATTTTAAGCTAAAAACAACATAGGGTTAGTTTAAAATCCACACAACAAAATGTTATCCAGAAATAAAATTTATATTTTATTAAAAATTTCTTTTTTGATTCTATATATTATGCAAGATTTCAAATCATAAATTTTCTCAACTTTAAAACATATTACAAAAATTCAACATAAATATCAATGACTCTATTTTTTCCCTAATTATTATTAAAATAAATATATCCTTACTAAATATTAAAATCAAACTTACTTTAAAAATAAAAACACATTGACTTTAACCCTCCAAACTGGCGCATGTTAATGTGCCTTAAAAATTCTTCGTTCGTTTAAAAATTAATAAAATATATTATTTGTATACAAAACCTAACTTATAAGATATCATTTTTCTCAGAAAGATGCATAGAATTTATCTATGTAATAAAAAAATAAATTTTTGAAACGGTTTTGGAGTAAGTATGTTAGATGTCAAAAATGATATTAACTAATTTTCAGAAATACCTGTATCACCCAAAATCAATAGCTTACTACCTATTTCTAAGATATACACAATTTTTGTGTATTATTTGTGAATATATTTAGGAAAAAATATATATAAATTTGTTATATTTTATAAATGTAAAAAAATATTTTACGTAAAAACTGAATTTTCTCTTTATTTTTTTAAAAAAACATTAAAAATAATAAAATATATTTTATACAGAACTTCTATATATCATTATGTCCAGAAATGTGCATAGAATGTAGGTGTGTAATGAAAAAAAAGTTAGATGTATCAAATTTGGAGTTTTTTGGTCAAATACCAAAAAATCTAAGAGTAACAGAGCAGAAATTTCATAGAAATGGTGATCAAAAACATACTAATACATTTTTTGCAATTTTTTCGACCATGTGTTGAGATTTCCAATACATTTGTGAATATATTTAGGGGAAAAAAATAATAATATGTTACATTTCCTAAATAAAAATGACGATTTTTCAAAAATTTGTATTCTGACGCTTGAGGTTAGGTTTGAACTCTTGACATTTAGGCGTAATTAGTAACTTCCTAAAGCTAGGCCTAAGACAAAATCATTAGATTTTACTAAGACAATATACTTTACAAAGAATAACACACATATTCACTTGTATACTCATATAAAACACTAAATAAAAGACAATTTGCATATAGCCTAGATTTACCATTTTCCTTTTAGGTTATGACAAATATAAACCTTTCACAAACTAGAAATTCACTAAAAACATAATCTTTAGATATAAAAACACATATATTGTAACTTGTATACAAAATATATACAATTTGTATAAACAAACCTTCAAAATAAAATAAATATGTATTCCCAAACTATATGCACTAAGTCATTTGTTATTACAGTATTTACATCGCACCTCTGCGTATGTTCCAGGATCAAAACAAAACCTTAATTTTCAATGCACAAGTTTGTAACATACACAAAATTAAAGATTGAAACCTCATCTTTAGAATGATGTAAAATAAAACACTAAAATCTATGACGTCAATGTAGAAATATGGAATAGCGTCTAAATACTCCAAGTCAAGAGTAGGATCAAAATATTCAGTAAGCCACATCGTAGACTGTATATAACTCGTAAACTATAAAACTTAGGATGATTTCGTCTTCATAGTTTGAAAGAGGAAGAAAAATACTATATAATATTGTCAACTTGTAACATTTGGACAAGTTTTACCATTTCGAAAAAATATATGAACATATAGGTGATGTTTTCTATATAAAACTCGCCGCGGCAAAATGTCGCAACCTGGCGTTATTAACGTCAACTTCAGTCAAGTCGTGTTATTATATTTTACGCAGCTTAATTTTTTCTAAACCTGGTTATGAAACATTGAAAGATTACCTTTTCAATGGTATAGAATACATTTCGATAATATAATATCTACTAGGATAAAAGTTGAATTGCAAAAAATGTAATTTTTAGCGTGTAAAATAGCGTTAAAATTCTTGATTTGGTTTAATTTTTATATAATAAAAACTATACTAGTTGGAAACATTTGAAAAACACTGTTTTGAAGAGAAAGACGCGATCTATCAAGCAGTGTTATGTCCGATGTGACAGATTGAAATTTCGAAATAGGAATAATTGACAAACAAGACGAATGTTTTGTTTAAAACTTGTTAACGTAAAACTTGGACGTTTCGCATCAAAAATATGCGAACTTCGCCAATTTTTGGAATATTATTTATAACGTTTTGTTGTATTTTTTTTGCATGATATGCATCTACGGAACATTAGCTTTCCAACGGTATTTTATTTATTGCGATGGGACAATTTTAAGTGGGCGTAACGTTGAATGGCCAAATACGTGTTTTTTAGTTGGTGAAGTGAGCCATTACTAATGCCGCGACCCGGTCGCAGTTAAAACCGGGTCGTCCACCACTTCGAGGGTTAAGAAGTACTTATATAAAATTTAAAAAATTTAAATTTGATAATTTACCCCAGAAAGTTTTTTAATTTATTTTTTATATCAAAGTGAATATTTATACAAGGTCGCAAGTGTGGTACCTTGTGAAAATATTTATAGCTGTTTTCGGCTCCTGTTAGGAAAGACTAATTACAGTTGTTCTGGTGAAGGTTGAAGTCTAGTTGATGTCAGCTCGCAGTCCTCAGTTACGTTGAAATCGGTTGTGCTGTTGTTAAAGTTGTATGGTTGTAGTTGATCTTGTAGTTGAAAAGTTTAAAAATGAAGTTCAAGTTTGAATCAGTGTGGCTGTTTGTTGTATCTTGCTATACCATTTGAAATGCCAGGTCGCTTCCAATAAAACTATCGGTATAGTGCTGATCACATAAAGATGATTGTAGATGACTCCCCCTCCTGGTGCTGGTTAGAGATGTTCTTCTACTAGGAGCTTGATAGAGAGTTGTTCTCCTTCTAGGAGCTTGTTAGGAATAGGTTAATGTTAAGTTAATTATTCAATTTGTAAATTATGTTAGGAAGAACTAATATTAACAAAGCTCAGAATGAACCAACTATTGCGAAAGAATTGATTAAGTGTTGAAATGCTTGACTTGCAACAAAAGTAGAGCATCAGAAGCCACGATACATATATAAGCGGTCAGCATGATTTGGAGGGGGTCTTTTGTCTTTTGGAGCTTTGGAAGATACACGGCTGTGTCACTAGCCGTGGTGCAGGAACTCTACTCCGGGAAATTTATTAGCCCAGGAAATCAACTCTACAGCAGTAAGCAAGCATTTCTATATTTATAAAATCACCAATAAATTAATAATTTCATTTATTAGAGAGTAACAATAGTTGGAATACTTTTGGGCGTAGTGAAATGAATATTTAGTTTGAATATTGTTCATTTAATTAAATTCTTATCATTGTATTGCTTATTTAAAAGTATCCTATTAAATTCCTATTATTGTATTGTTTATTTAAAGTGTCGTATTATATTCTTATTTTTGTTGTATAGTATTTAAAGTATTGAAGTATTAGAGTGTTTAAAATGTTGCCCAAGTCTCACAAAAAGCAATAAAGATTAATTAATATAACTGAACCACTGATTGAAAAGAACCCAATCCTATTAAATGGTGCATCGGCCGTGCTTTTAGTTTTTACTAAAAAGTTTTATAACCATTTTGTAAAATGTTGAGTTTTGTTGAATTCTTATCGGTCATGGGTTTAGTATTTACTAAACACTTTATTACTTTATTTAATTATTTGTTGATTTTATTAATTGAATGTAGACTTGAAGTTGATTTACTTGATAAACGTTAAAATGGAAAAATTTGTTATAGACAATTAATTTATCTGTATTTAGAGTTTTGTTTCATTATTTTGAAATTTATGACAAATTACTATGTTATATTAATTGTTTAATTTGTTGAAAAGTTGATTTGTAAATAGTTATTATAAACTTTGAGAGAAATATTATTAAGTTTTGAAGTAACATTTATATTCAATTTGTTCTACGCTTTTAGGTTGTCAAATTTTTGATATTTCTGAAGATTATTAATCCCTTTCGTGTAAATGTATTTAATCTGTTGATTTAAGAATTATTTATTTATTATACAGTTTGAATTAATAAATTTTGAATGTATATAATATGGTTGTTATGCATTTTGAAATATTTGATATTGTCAGCGTCTATAGTAAATAGTTTAAATTAGTCTTGTATGTTTCATAGGCAATGAACTGAAAGAAATACTTAGGTCAGGTTTATTGTGAATGAAGTGTAATGTGAAGATTATATAACATGCTGAGTAGGGAAATTCCTTGGAGTTTGATTGTTTATTTCAGCATACCTTTGGCAAGGTGTGTAGTATGAATGCTGAGAATTTTACAACAAATTAAGGTGTTATGCGATTTCTATGGCAAATAATGGTTTACGACGAAAATTTAGACATGCTAAAACCTAGTGTGCAATTTATCGTAAAAATGTAGACCATTTTAAGAAATCGCATAGCTATAAAGAATTTGATCTACTTATTGTCGACTGACAGTTACAATCAGGCATGTCAGCAATCTACATTGCACAAGGTCTCGGCGGTTAGATCATAGACTGCTGACAAAATCATTGTGGTTGTTTAAAAATTGCTTCTTACTTATTGCGTCAAGAGTCTTCTCGGGAAATAAAATTCACAACAAACTTGACATTACATGTTTATCTTTGATTTTGGTGAACTAAGTAGCTGAAACGGATATTTATGGGTGTCAGGTGTTGAATTTTTCTTTGTTTGTGTAGGTACACCAATAAAAAATAAAATTAAATACATAAATTTTTTTTTAAAGAATGCATAGTTTAGGTTAAAATTAGAAATATTTTGATTGTATGTGAAAATAATTAAAGGAAAATTAATAAACGTTAAGATTTAGATAAATAGGGATTAATAAATAATGTGATGTAAGGGACTTTGATGAGTTTTAAAGTAAATAATTGAGAAATTTAAGATAAAATGTTTTAATGGAAGTAATTTAATAAAAAAAAGAGTTTATGATGTTTTAATAAAAACTAAGGTGTTGCTGGGAAAATAATTGTGAGTAATTTTTTTATATATAAGATAATAAGAGATAATGTTTTTCTTTAAAAAGGGAGAAATGAATGTACAAAAGTACTTAAAAATAGTGTCGAGAAATGAAGTATATAAAGAGGTTTTCCTTGAAGAAAGTAATTTGGTTGCATTGAGAGCTTCTTTTAAGTTTAACAAGAAGTTTTTTTTTTTCTACGAGGTTTCTTCGATGATATAGGAAGAATTTGCGACGTATTATTGAGGTTCTGCGAGATTTACGACGAAATGTGATAGCGAGCCAAAGGGGCACTATACACATAAGGTTTTAAATGAGTTTCTACGAGGATATATGAGTTTTTTTTTTACTGCGATGAAATATGAGTAAGCGTCGAAGGTTACGACGATATTGAGTTTTTAAATGAACTTATTACAGGTATCTACGAGGAAATATTTTTTAATGCGACGAAATATGTTAGTGACCTAAGGGGCTACATATAAATAATGAAGGAAGTTTTTATAAGAGGTCAATGCAATCAAATTATTAAGTTATGAGAAGCCTATAATGATGAGTTTTGAGATGAGACGCTATGAGGTAATATTAATGTAAAAGGAGTTTTTTAAAGATAATAGATGATTTTTTAATGTTGTTCAAGAAAATTAAGTAGTATTTGTAATTTGAGGTGAAGTCATGAATAATGAAGTTTTTTTTAATGTTTTATGAGATCTATAGAGAAGAAATTAACCCAGCAAAACCAAACAAGTTGAGAAATTTTGTGAATAATAATAACTTAAGTAATGAGATTGTAAGATAAATAATAAAATAGGTTTGAGATTAATAAATGGATATAATTTAGTTATAATAATAAACGTGATTCTAAGTGTAGTACTGTATTTAAATGTTGTAATTAAAGATTATAAGAATTAAGATAAAAGCACATTCAAAGCCAATTCCAAAAGGTTTCCAACTAATAAATCAAAATTATAGTATTTTTTTTTTAAATTTACAAAACGATTACAGGTGAATTTATATGAAATGCTTGCTCAAGTTACAGGACATCAAGTCACAGAAAATTTATATTGTAATTTATATTTATAATGTGAAAATGTTTAATTGTTTTTACCCTGTTGCAGGTTTGACTACACTAATGTAGAAAGATTGGTGGATTGAGTAGCCAATTAATTGACTACATTTAGTTGGCTAGACCTGTTGGGTTATATATGTATGTATTTTAGGACTAAAATTTGGTATTGATCAAAAAGAATTGTAAAATTAATTTTTTTTTATTATTTCATTTATTATATTCTGTATTTCTAGATGTGCAATTTTTTTTGTGAAACCATTAGTGCTTGTGAATAAAAAAATAAAGATAGGAAATAAATAGTTCATTTGTTATTTGAGAGTTATATAGTTATATTTTATTTAATCAAACTTTGTTATGTTAAATATGTAGGTTTGTAACATGACATCGGGACGATGTCTCGTGGGCGCCGGTGATGTTAGGAATAGGTTAATGTTAAGTTAATTATTCAATTTGTAAATTATGTTAGGAAGAACTAATATTAACAAAGCTCAGAATGAACCAACTATTGCGAAAGAATTGAAAAAGTGTTGAAATGCTTGACTTGCAACAAAAGTAGAGCATCAGAAGTCACGATACATATATAAGCGGTCAGCATGATTTGGAGGGGGTCTTTTGTCTTTTGGAGCTTTGGAAGATACACGGCTGTGTCACTAGCCGTGGTGCAGGAACTCTACTCCGGGAAATTTATTAGCCCAGGAAATCAACTCTACACCAGTAAGCAAGCATTTCTATATTTATAAAATCACCAATAAATTAATAATTTCATTTATTAGAGAGTAACAATAGTTGGAATACTTTTGGGCTTAGTGAAATGAATATTTAGTTTGAATATTGTTCATTTAATTAAATTCTTATCATTGTATTGCTTATTTAAAAGTATCCTATTAAATTCCTATTATTGTATTGTTTATTTAAAGTGTCGTATTATATTCTTATTTTTGTTGTATAGTATTTAAAGTATTGAAGTATTAGAGTGTTTAAAATGTTGCCCAAGTCTCATAAAAAGCAATAAAGATTAATTAATATAACTGAACCACTGATTGAAAAGAACCCAATCCTAATAAGCTGTATAGAGAACAAAGAAAAATTCTGTTGAAATGGACCTCCAAAACTTATTCCCTGTTCCACTGGTACCAATTTCTATGAACATTTCCCTTTGATTTATGACGTTTAAAGTTGATTAATTTGGTTTATTTCTTCAAGATTTCACTTTAGTTCGTTTTTATTATAACCCTTTTGGTTATTTTAATGTTTGTTTTACTTTAATTAGTTGTTGATTAACTAATAGTTATTTAGTTTATTTGTTCATGGGTTGCTGGCACTGCTTTTGCAAAATCCAAACACTTGACTCCTCCCCTATTGTGTGGTAGGGGTTACTGCAGGTTGATTCCTGTAATGTCTGATTTTCTGGAATTTAATTTGTAAACTTTCTTGAAAACTCTCATATCTCTGGTTCTAACAGGAATTCTGGAAATCTGTATATGTCATTTTGTTTCACTTGACTTCTGGATTCCATACAACTTTGATTTAAAGTTGTAGGGTGATACGCATATCATTAATTAATAAATGTGTACCTCTTTTCATTTTTTGTGATATTTTTTCTTTGACCAACTTTTGATCGGTTCGGAATTTCTTCATTCTTCTTTTTGGTTTTTGTAGCCTCTGCCTTAAAAATGAAGGAATTCTTTGTTTTTCATTTATTTTCATTTTCTGATGTTATTCATTGTTGAACTTTGTCGATTTTTCGATGGTCAAACCCCCCCCCCAATTAATTATATATGTACTTATTTTGGTATCATTTTATTATGTCACATATCCTTAACCTATTTCCATTTAAAAATTTTAACTTATTATCTAGACAAAATTTTAGTTTTTTGTCTATGCATGTTTTTGCAATAACTATTAAAACTATTCGGTTCAATAAATTTTTTCTTGTATTTCCTATGCTAACCAGTTATTCTTATCATAATATGATTTTATATTCAAAATTTAAACAATTTAAAATTTAACATAGGAGATTGTGTGTGAATAATTTTGTAACAAGTTGAACCAGATTATTTAGTCCAGTCTGGACCTGAAATGTCATGTGACCAACAACTCTATTGTTCTCTGTGGACATGTTGGTTTCTGTTAGCTAGCCCCATCCCACTTCCCTTGCTTTGAACGTTTCATTTTATAATGAAATTGACAAAACTTTTATAATTCTACTTTTCTTCATATTAAACTAATTTGTTCTGTACACATTATTAATTATTAATGGATATTAACATTTATTTATATATTCTTGATATTTATTATGTTTTAACTAAAATTTTATGTTTTACAAAAATTTTTGTTTTTGGAACGATTTTGGTGAAAAAACCAAACCGTTTCAGCCTATCACAATACGTCATTTTAGTACACAAACAAGCCGGAGTAAAACGGTAACTTGCAAGTCAGAAATAATAACCTAAAACAAACTCTAGGATGTAATGAGTGGTACCAACTAAAAGATCTAAACTTCATCTTCCAAATAGTGTAAAGATCGATTACAAAATATGAATGTAAGTAATCGATATATCCTATTTTGTAAACTGCACCGAAAGAATAATGAGTCTGGTTCAGTTTGGTTACTACTTTGTAGAATAGATATATCTCGCGATCTATAACAGAGTGAAAGATTTGGAAAGCACAGATCGAAAGAGAAAGATGTGATCTACAGAACAGTGTTATGGTCGATCTGTTTGACAGAAAAATAGATTTGTGAACATCTGAGAAAGAATGGCGTCATTTCTGCTTACAACCGCAAAGTTCAAATCATTGATATTGCGCATAAAAATATGCAAACTTTAGCAATTTTTTTAATATTATTTATGGTATTTTTTTTGCATGATTATACATTTACGGAACATTAGCTTTCCAACACTATTTTTTTTAATTGCGGTAGGACGATTCTAAATGGGCGAAATGTTGAAGTGCAAAAAACGTGTTTTATAGCCTCCTTGTCCGGGAAGTCGTGGTTGGTTTGTGGTCGTTGCAAGTTAAAGGGTTAACGATCAAATTCAAAACCAAAGTTCATACAATTCATTATTTTCGTTAGCTACTAATTAGCCAATGTCTTTCATTACGTTACAACACCATTATTTAAACTGATTACCTCTACTTTTTTAAGACATAAAATACCAGTTGTAATATTGTTCTTTTTTAATTATAAGAGTCTATTTTATGCTATACCAAGGCATAACTTTGCACTGAATTTAGTTTTAGATTCAAATTTAAATAACAGTTTCAAACCATGGAATGTGCACTAATGATTGCTCTAGATTTTCAGGCGATGATGGTCGAACAGTCTAACTACAAAACTGCTCATAGCTGCGTCTTAATTCCATATATTTTTAGTTCCTTTGTTACTTGATAGAACGGCTTGTGCATTCCCCCACTACTTCTATCTATCTTTTGATTCATCTCTACCGCACACTCCATTTCTGAACCCTTTATTCCTCATTACTTCACAAAATATAATTTTCTCTTAATTTTATTAAACATACCAATTTAGTTATAATTATTTTAATTATGAAATTCTAAACTAATAATTTTTTAATAAATTTTCCAAATAACACACATATTCAGTTCTATAAGTTTAACCATTCTGAAATCCTGTCTGTCCGTCTACATTTAAATTTATATTATCTTTTTTTTTTTGTCTTTAAACACAAATAATCCATGCAATAAAAAACCTTTTACAATTTTATTACATTTATGGATTACTCGTGTTACCTGTAATTAATTTCATTTTTCTCAATCAAATGTATCTTAACATAAAGATATCAAAATTGTGAACATTACAACTTCATTCTTAAATTAAGTGCACTTTCTCCACAATATAACTATTCAAATGAGTTTTGAGATAAATGGCTTTGCGACGACAGGTTAAACTCTCTTTGTTGGAAAAATGAATGCAAGATATGTAGCAATGGGAAATTAATGCTCCAACCAAAGAATCCAGAATTCAAAGCTACTCTGAAGGAATGGAAGAAAGATGAGAATGGAAGGCTTAAACTGAGTGCTAATGAAACTACTGTACAAGATATATTTGAATCAATTATTGCTGGTCTTCCTCAAATGATGAATCATGTTAACATAAAGTTTATCCATCAACAAGATTTTTAACTTGATAAAGCAAAAACAAGTAATACCAGAGTTCTACAAATTGATTTTGCTATGTCATACAGTTCAGAATACCAAAATGAAGTTTAGAGTGCTCTTTGGTCACGCTCAACTGTGACGCTTTTTACAGCAGCTGTGTTTAACAAGGGGACAACAAAAACTTATTTAATTTGTTCTAATACCCAAGAAAAAGGAAGACACAGTTTTTGTTTCTATTGGCCTACTTTATGAAGAAGTGTTCAGATCAAGAGATTCAAATCCTGAAATTAAAGTCATTGGAGTGATGGACCAAATTCTGAATTTAAAAACAAATATATGGTCAAAACTTTACAGCTTCTAACAGATAAGTTCCAAAGAAAATTTACTTCGAAATATTTCGCTACCTCTCACAGTAAAGGTGTTATTGGTGGAGTTGGAGGAAATGTCAAAAGACTCGAAAGACAAAGGTGTATGAGGCAAGGGACAGATTATATTGTACAGTCTGCAAAGGACTTTGCTGAAGTAACAACAACGATTGTTGAAAAGACACACATTTTTTATGTGGGAGAAAACTACATTCAAGTCATAATTTCAACTGTTACACTTTGGAATTAAGTTCTTGCAATTCCAGGCATACAAAAAATGCACATAATTTCTTATAAGTATAGTGAAAATAAAACCATTTTCAAAACCAATGCCAAATGTACAGAAAGTGAAACATTGTGTTTCGGAAAAGGGGTTCAAAACTTACCACCTAATGAAGAAACTTTTATAGAAGGGGACTGGGTTCTCGTTAAATATGATGGATTACCATATCAAGGAACCGTAACAAAAGTGATTGAAGATTATATAGTAGTATCAGTGATGGTGCCCTATGACTTGGGAGTCAATAATCTTTTCAAGTGGCCTCAAAAACCAGTTGTGTTAAAGTACAATATGGGAGATATTATAAAAAAACTGGCCAATCCTCCAGGGGTGCGTTTAGGTTTAGTGGTCTCAGGTATACTCTGTAAGTTCAATTTTCAACCATGGGTATAAATTTTTTTTTTTTTTTTAACATTTTTTAAACTTGATTTTAATTGTTTAAAAATAGTTTGTATTAGTGATGTGTGAGTTCGAACTAAAATACTCGGTGAATCCGAGTATCAAAATCCTCGGAGCGTTCCGAGTATTAAAATCATCGGTTTTGTATTAAAATATTCGGACGAAATCCTCGTAACTAGGAACAAGGAGGAGGTAATGTGCGAGTAATGAATTCGAAATAAAATCCTCTGACAACGATATTCGTTAGTGTTGTGTCAATTCCAAACAAAATGCTCGGTGTTTCTACTTTGGTTATATTAGTTTCTAAGCTGATTTTTCTCACTACACATTAAACATTACGATTTTGAGTTAAAATGATTTAGATTGGTTAACAAGTTCAATTTAAAATACAGTAATAATATTCATTTATTTCCATATTAACAAAAAGTAAATTAAATTATTATTTAATTGTTATTATTTTTATATTTAAATAAATATTAATAGGTTACTATCTTTATACAAAAATATAGTAAATTAATTTATTTTAAATAACAACTAAATTATTAATGTTGGTAATAATTGTACTAACGTTAAATGTTAAATTACTGAATTTGTGTCGAGGCAGGATAACATTTAATTACGTATTACAAGTGTCAATCACATATTGTTTAAAAAAATAAATACTTGGTGGATCAGTCTAACAGATAGAACGCAAAACTGTAGTTTTATCTAAAATGATCCGATTGGTAAAGCTGAGTTCGAATCCGATGCGCAAAATCATTCTGCGCAGATAATCGATTTTGAAATAATAATCCGAGTATTGAAATCATTTGAAACGAGTAATGCGAGTATCCATTTCACCCGAGTATCAACATCGCTAGTTTGTATTACTCAATTATGCTTTTTTATATTTAATAAACTGTGAATTAGACTAATATGAGTTTTTTGCCATTATATTACAATCCAATAACCAATTAGGTAAAAGTCCTGCACATGACACTACTGTCGCGCACGTAACAGAACATTTTTTTTTTGTTTGTTTAAGGGTAAGAGAATTTGCAGTTAAAACACATTGATCATTTAAGTAATTTAATCAACAATGTAAGAAAAAATTACACTTGATGTCTAATACGAACATCTAAGCTGAAATTTAGATTTGAATGTGACATTTCTAAAACTCGGTAAATATGACATGTCCTATACGCGAGACTGATATTTTTAAATCTCTTTTGTGTCTAAATTTATATGAATATATTGTAACGATATCATGTTACAATGTATAAATAAATATGATTAATGATAACAAAATGCTAAATAATTAAAAACAACTCATGTAAATAAAGAAAAGAAAAACTAAATTAAAATAAAATATTTATAATCATAGAAGCAAATTAATATTATCTGATGTAAGGTAAAAGCGACAGCTGCCAGCTGCAGTTTATGAGTGCAAATTTTACGGTATGCAAAAAGAAAGTACGTGTCAAACACAAAAGAGACAGAGATTTCTTAACTTTGGCGGAGCATTATGTGCCGACAAAGAAACAACATTAAAATAACAGTATCTTTAGGGAAAGGCAGATGTGTTGCAAAATTGTTAAAAAAAAGAAGAAATCAAAGGGAAAGCTAACGATGATCAGGGTAGAAAGTTCTAACTATTTCGAAAAACAAAAAACGAAAAGGAGAAAGTAGGTCGACCAATCGAATGTGATCCCACGTGAAAAAACCAACGGGCAGATTTGAAACACACCAATAAGCAAGGAAAAGGACATATGTTGTGAAAGTTAAGAGATTCTAAACGAATCAACGGTAAGGACGCAAAACTCATGTGCAAAGGAGGGAGAATGTTCGGTAGGGAGTGAACTTTCGAAAGCCAGGGTAGTCTTGATGTGGGAAGAGGGTCTGAAAAGGGAAGTCGTAGAGTCAAGGGCTGAGACCAGCAGTAGTCTGATCTGTGGTCCAGAAAGTCTCCGAGAACAGGTGACAAAGAGGCAAGGCGTCTCTGAGTCAACCTGAGTAGAGAAATTGTTGTGCAAAGTCGAGTAAGAGAGTTAGTTAACTTACCAGTAAGAATAGAAGAGAGCCAGCAGAGTTTCAAGAGGGGAATCACGATCCACAAGTAAAAAGGAATTAGCATTCATCGCCGAACAGGGAGCTGAAATCAGTCACTTGGAAAACATCATGGAAGGAAGTTTCATCAAAGTGCGGTGAATTAATAAAGAAAGAGTTTATAAATGTGTAGTGTAGTGTACAGTGAAAAATCAACCAATTGAGGGGAACGACATTGCGATAAGTACCAATTTGTTATATGTTATTAAAATCATTTTAAATAAATTTCATTTAAATTGAGCCAACAAAGATCCCAACCCGAGATAAGAGAAATTGTAAAATTTAGAATAATCAGAACTGAGCAAACCGTGGCAAATTTAAATTAATCTTAAAGTAAAGTAAATAGTAAAAGAGTATAAAATTCAAAGATAATTATATTAGAAAAATTACTTTAAAAACCTTAATCAAAAGTTCAAATTTGTAATTGTAGAAAGGTTATATATAATTTTCATTCATTAAAAATAGATTTAAGATTGATGAGATTATTAGTATGTAAAGATTCAAGGAAAGACAGTTACAAGGCCTTGAATAATTTTAATGTATAAAATAAAAAACCCATTGTAAATTGAATAAAGTAGATTAAGGAATGAATGGCGAATGCATGGTATTAGTTAAGTTCCAACAATTTGAATAATATAAATGTTTGTTTTGGTATAGAATTATAATTCAATAAATGTTTAAAATTTCAATAAGGTAAAAGTTTGTGTTTTGCATATTAATTGTTAAAAAACCACAACAGTTGAAAAGGATAATTTATCTTTTCAATTTGTAAATTAATTGCCAATTAATTTTAAAAAAAATAAATATAACAGTAATTCTCGTATGTTATAATATATATAATTATTGTATTAAAATTATTGTATTTTCTATTCTACCACCTTGGGTACTTTTTTTGAACTTGAAACAAAATCTATATATTTTATGAGTAAAATCTCTACTAAAAATGCTTTACAAATATCCCACACGTGACAATGAAATTGTCCTATAAACTACAATATATCCTACCTTGTCCTGGTAGAATGCTGGAAACGTGTGTGTGGATTTAATATCTGAAAAAAATTCTACACTGCTGTTTTAATTAAGTTTTAATGAATCATTAATTTCAAACCCAAAATGAAAAATTATCTTATTTTTCACCAAACAACCAACTGAAATTAAAAAATTACTTTCTTTTTACAAAAAAAAAGAAAAATTTTTTTTTTTTTTACTTTTCATAAAACCTACAAATTTAACCCTTCTTTTTATTATAACAATCTTATTACTACTTGAGCAGTTGGACTTTTTATTTAGACTTAAATGCATCGTTTCTTACTATCAAAATTCTTTTCATACAATCAAAATTATTAATTCCTGAACTTACTAATTTCTCAGAATTTATTTAATTAGTAATCAGAACTGAGTTACTTTATATTTAAACTTTAAATTTAAAATTCCCAGGAAAATTAATTAGTATTATATCACTTTGAAAATTACTTTTTCGATTTTTAGAAATATTTCTTTTTAAAATTTAAACTTTGGAAAGACAAACCTTTACCATCATGATGATTCCCTGAGAATTCCTGGTGAAATCTGCCGGTGTTATGATGGTCTTGTGTTTTAGATTTTATCCATGAGCACTAGCAGGCCGTGTATCCTTCCAGATTATCATTGGATTAATTGCATTTATTTTAAATTGCCACTGTTTCACTTTGACTGAACAACCACCACTAGCTCCCTTCACTGATTTTAATTTTAAATTTCATTTCATTTCATTATATTTTGACTTTACTGTTCTTTTAGAAAATTTTGACTTTTTCAAAACTTTATTACAGAGTATCGTTTTTAAAAATTGTTACTTTGACCATTGTGGCTCTGGCTAGTACATTTTAATAATTATTTTTTACTCCGCTCAAAGAGGACGAGGAGCCTTATTTATAGCATAAAAATTCCCAATTCTCGTATCAAATTTTTTCCCTGTAGAGAACTTGAGAATATTCGGTTTTTTAGCTTTCTTAATGCAATTATTTCATCTTTTCTTTAATCTAGTGTGTTTACTAATTAGTGGCTTTGTTTTAAATCTTTTTCATTTATTGAAACTCTTTATTAATTACTTTTTGTAATTATTCGTCGCTATCCTAGATCTGGCTTTAAGTTGGTAACACGGGATCCTCCCTCTTTGAGGTCATGATTCGGTGGAGTTTGTCTACTAGCAAAACGTAATCTGTATCTGCAAAATCTTCTATTGTTTTCTTTAAAGTCTTCCAGCATCTTTTCTTTTCAAGCTATCTCACCTTGAGTGAGCTTATTTTGTAAATATTTGCTAGGGTTTCACGTAAAACTTCGAACTACGTCTCTAGGCCTTCCTATGCTTGCGTAACCGTTGATCTAATTCTTACGTAGATCCTATTTTCTAACTTTGCAAATTTAACACCTTTCATCACAAAAGTTTCTAGTTTTGTAGCCCACTGTATTTGAGTCCAGTAGCCACATCAGAATTTTTTCCCGTTATTCAGCACAATCTTTTTTATGCACCTTTTTTCACACCTCCGCATTTCACACTTTTTTGTTAATTAATTGGCCTGAGATTAGCATAACATGTTTAATACTTGTGTTTAAGCTTTATTAACCTTTTATTCATTCCGCTAATTGTACAGCAAACAACTTTAAATTTTTTTTTTACTCTACTTTTATTATGTTACCCAATTTTCACTTTTTTATGAACTTTTTCAAAAATTATTCAAACTAAATTAATCTTATTTTTCATTATTGTTTTCGAAAATACCCTATTTTCCCAAAATCTGATAATTTTTTAATTAAAATTTTTCAAAATTTTATTTTCCCTCTAAATTGATGTGTCAACTTATATGAAATACCCGTAATAGATATGAATTGTGTACAGTTTGTACTACAATTACACATCCTCTACCCTTGATATTTCATATTTTCAAATTTTATAAAATTTGTATTTTTACATCACAAACTAGCTGACTTGCAATTTTGCTGTTTAGACAAATCGATGAATCGTGACATCAGCACAATGCATAGTCACAAAACAGAAAAGTTTGCTAGAACTTTGTCAATTCCTTGCATTAGGATAGAATCTTTTTATTTAAAAAAAAAACCAACCCCATACAACAAATTTCCGTTGAAGTTACATTTCTTAGAGTCCACGATACCGAATTTTTTTAAAAAGTAAAACTGTCTGTGCTTAAAATCATAGAGTAGCACCCAATATAATTTCTTAATGATTAACAATAAATTCAGTAAGATAAATTTAATTTTTTTTTTTTTTTTATTCCCGGTTTTCATAACTTTACAACATCAAGTTCTGCCATAAATATTAATAAAAATCAAACGACTCTAAATTGGCTCCAAATAGACTGATATTGACAGAGCAGTAATTTTGCTGAACAATAAGCAGATCCGCAAATTGTACAAAGTACAAATATTTTGAGTGTAGGTAACCTAAATAAAAAGTCGGGGATAAGCCTGGTGAATGATGAAACAATGCCCAAATTGTTTTCTGGACCAAACTAAATTAATTTTAGCTCAAATGGCTACCAGGGTTAAGTTAGCTAGAATTATAATGTTTAGTCAATTACAGTGTTAAATAAAACACAACACAATATTTTATAAAATTCTACAATTTATTGAGTTTGGTGAACATGCTTTCCCCAGTTATGGCATAGGCTACTATGAAGCAGCTTAACACAGATTAAGGAAAAATATTGAAAGCAAACAATTTATAGATATTAGGCATATACCGTTACAGTAGAATTCCTCTAATCCGCCCTCGGGTGGTCCGTTACTCCGGTTAATCCGACTGCGCTCGAGCTCGCGATATTGTGCCGTCTTGCCGATGACTCACGGCCCGTTTGGCTCCATTCTTCCCGGTTTGTTATCGCTTTCCCGCTTCAGTGCTGTGTCATCTCTCGTGTTGTTTCTATTGATTTGCTATAGTACTTGCAAAGTTTATAAATAGACTTTATTATATAGAGTTTTAAAAGTTTATATATCACTTATTTCACTTTAAAAAAATCTCTTTATATAATATGTAATAAATATTGACTTTTTCCGGATAATCCGACCTTTTTTGCATTCCGACCATGCCTCCAGTCCCAAACGTGACGGATTAGAGGGGTTCTACTGTACTTTACATACAATATAAACTTCAGGTAGGGGTGTTGGAGGGACTATGATCATAGGGCCTAGACAAAGATTGACTTGATCGTTCAAAACTAAACTAGCATCTTCACAAAATAATCCCTTACTTAACCCTGGAAGCCATTTCAGCAGAAATTCATTTAGTTTGTCCTAGAAAACATAATTTGGTAATTGTTTCAACTCAATAAAAATTCTGTTTGTTTCACTTAATATATCCTATTACAAAATGATTACTATTAACTAACCTTAAACATCCATTCTCTTGTTCTTTTGCTTCATTCAAATTTTTGATCTCCACATCTTTCAATATCAACTGATGAGATAAATTGTTTACTTCCTTCTTCAAGGTGATGGTTTCATCAGGAGCAGTGTTACTGGGAAAACTAAAGTAAATTTGAATGATATCACTTATTGATTGTCCGTGTCTACATGCCGGACAGGATTCTGATCTATAAAAAGATAGAAAATAAAGTAAGTTCAACATTATAAAACCTTAAAATGAAATCCACAACACACAGCTTGGTATATTAAGCATTGTATAGATATAAAAATATTACTGTGGTTATTTGTTATATAAAATTAATTTTAAAAAAGTATTTTGAAATTTAGAAATAACACTAAAGAAAATAACACACATTTGTTTAATAAATTATAACCTAAACTTAGATTGTGATGAAATTGTCATTATTTGTTAAGCTAAAATAAACAGACAAATCAGCTGTAACTTTAAACATTTAAAATGAAATTAATAGCAAAATGAAACTAAACAATATTTATAAAAAGATATTGCGTAATAATCATAATCCATTAGTTAATAGACAAAGTTAAACTAATAATGAATTTGTAGCAAATGTATCACCTAATCAAGTAACTATTGTTTAAGTGGTAGTTATATGTGTTGTGAGTAATATAGTAAGAAATTCATAGAAAGACAGGGTTGAAGTTAATATATTACATGAATTTTATCCTGTAATTGACATTGAGGATGGAAAACCGACAAACATTATTAAGCTCCTTATAAATTCAAGTTTTGCTGCATAAAATCAGTATAAGATTAACCCTCGATTTGCCCATGCTAATTGATTCACGTTTTTTTTCATCGGTTGAAATAATTTCAAAAATTCGCCAAAAATAGAAATTCTATCCCAATCATAAAGTGATCCATAGCTTTGTTTTAGGAAAAGGTCCAAATTATTCAAATATGTAACTAAAAATTTGATTGGTGCAAAATTGTAAAAGTTATAAGCTCAGGAAGCAAAAATTTTCAAAAACGGAAGATTTTTTTCTAAATTCAGGCCTAAATAAATACTATAAAAATGTATAGGCCTGGTTATACAAAATACACAAAAGTTTCATAATTTAGTTGTGAATAGAAATATGTAAAAACATTTACCAATTTCAAAGTAGTTTTTATGAAATAGATTTTTTTATGTCCGTACTACACACCGGCACTAAAATTTAGCCTATTTTGAAACACCAATCTAAAATGTATCCTTTACCCAAAAATGAAATTTTATATACCAAATTGTAGAGAATAAATCATAGAATAGAACTGTAAACTTGAACATTTTATGTAACTTACCATTTTGTAATCAGAAATTACGAAACGAAATTTCGTTATGTATGTTATCAACTCACCTACCGACATAGCCTACAATGTTACTAAATTTAGCTTGTCTAAAACTAATTTCACTAAACAAACACAATAACAAACACTACACTTATTTATTTATATATAAAACACAATTTCATAAACGTTATTCACTATAAATCAACAAAATATCATTCAATTCAGAGCAAACTAACTGCTAACCTAAAACGTGCCAAACGTGGTATTAGATACAAACATAGCGGATGATTTGCAACTGTAAAAACGGTTGGTTTGAGAGGGGATTGTCTAAAGACTCAGTGGAACAAAAAGTGAACAAGACATACCAATGGAATCAGTGAACCTTTATCTTCAATACCTTGTAAAAAGAATTTTACAAACACTTCATCTGTGAGAAACATATCGACTTCCAAAGAAGCTTGCTTATTGGTCCAAATCTTGGCCAATAGCAAAGGTTTATGCGGTTGAACACAAAACCTAAACCGTAAACGTGATCTAAGATTTGAAAGCAGTTCTAGAAAGATGGAAATGCAAGCTTTCTATTGGTGTAAATATCATTGTCCTAAAGTCGGTGTGTATAACTGTTATAGGTCTTGAAAGTTGACGAAATTCTAGCGTTCGTCGACGCACGGACCAGCTGTTTACAGTTCTGCAATTATTCCATCGATCATTAGACGTGTTAATATTCATTTTAGAAACATATGGTAAATACAAAGATTAAA
This sequence comes from Aphrophora alni, assembly GCA_963513935.1. Classification (NCBI taxonomy): domain Eukaryota; kingdom Metazoa; phylum Arthropoda; class Insecta; order Hemiptera; family Aphrophoridae; genus Aphrophora; species Aphrophora alni. Next base: position 86,718,887 of record OY740765.1, read on the forward strand.
GTTTGAAAAGTTTCCTTTCCAACGGTATAAAGTTTATTAAGATTGGATGACAATTAGTGGGTCAAATATTAGAATGTATAGTACTGCACGCTACTTGTAAAAGTACTACAGTTTTCTGTAGTAGTGCAGTAAGTGGGTTAAGTCAGACAAAAATTTGTATATTTTAGGAAACAAAAGACAATTCTTTTTCTTTTATATGGAATACATAACAGCAATGAATATGTCAAAAGTGTTGTTGACAAATAAATTATAAAGATTATGATAAAAATCTCTATCAGATAAGAGGTAGGCTACTCTCCCCTAACTTAGTTCTTCTTTAATTATCAAATGTCGAGTTTTGTCCATGGCATCCTCAATGTCAAAGAACAGCCCAATTGTATTTTTTCCCCTTCAGAGAGTTTTCCACAGGACATTGTAACATTATAAGTAAGAGAGATAACCCACTGTGTGATGTGTTGGAAAAATGAGATATAAAGTCATGTTTTTGTTATCAACATAGCCGAGGAGGTTTGTTTGAAACTGTAAAACTGATGTAATCCAAGAATCTTGAAAGCATGGACACCCCAAATAAAGATATATAGATAGGTTCGAGAAGAAGCAAATGTTTTAATAAATAACAGAGAGGATCCATAGTGGTCTAATTGCACAGTTACAAGAATTTTAATTTACTTTAAGTGCTTTTAGTATGTAGGCAGAGGGTTCATAGCGGTCTAATTACCTCTTACTAGTATACAGGAATTGCTGTAATTTTAATTTAACTTCTACATCCATATTAATTTGAAAAATAAGGATTGTGACATTACCTTTCCAAGTTGATAACCTAATAAGATTCACTACTTGGACAATTTGCAAATCAGTAACCAATATGCGATTTATTTTGTATTCATTTTATAGCCAGAAAAATATTTTAGAAGAATAAGATTTTTTTAATGTCAATGCTTCAAATATTGATTTGAGGAATGATTTATATAATCTTTTTAATATATTTGTCGGGGACAGTTTTGATATATTTGTTTCTGTAAATATATGAATTCCATGACTATCTTGTACTCTTTAAAGTTTTAGGCAAATGAATAATATGTCAGTTTTCCATCCTGAAAATCAATTACAGGATTAAGTTTTTATAATAGCTTACTTTCAAAACTCTGTCTTTGTATGAATCTCATACTATAATACTCATATGATTATCACTTTAACAATAGTGATTAGGTGACACATTTGTTACTAATTAATCATTATTATGTAAAACCTAAATTTTTAGATATACTATACATAATCATTTTTTAACTTAAAATATTACAACGATATCATCTTATGCACAGCTGTCACAGATCATCACACCACTAACCTGATTTCCTCCTCATGCCAGACAGAAACAAAAAACTTACTTTTAGAGCATCCTTCGTATTAGAAATTCAATTTATTCGAAAGTAGAAATTCGTTCTGCAAGAAAGTTCTTGTGCACCGTTTTCTGGGACTGTTAGGGAATTTATTCCAAAAGAAAACACAATCAATGCAGAAGCATACTTACTGTCAAACCCTTAAAAAATTACATCAGACTATACAGAACAAAAGGTGTGCTCTACTGGGTTCCAGTGTGTGTTGTGTTGTGGCATGACAATGCACGACCGCATGATATAGGAACTAATAAACTTATTTTGTTGGGAACAATTTAGTCATAGGGATACAGTTTGGACTTAGTGTGTACTGATTTTCATCTGTTTATGCAACTCAAGATATTTCTTGATGCCCAGAAGATTAGCAGTGATGATGAGACAAAGAAGAACATCTATGTTTACATCACAGGAGTTTGATTTCTATGAATAGGCTACCTTAAAATTAGTGCCAAAATATGATGTGTTTCAATTTGTATGGTGACCTAGTTGAGCAGTAGATTAAGGCTTGTAGAATTTATTATTATTAACATAGTTTAGATTTTGTGTGGATAGGAGACACAGGCTTACCTTGGAAAGTGGTCCTTGGTATTACCTAATAGTACACAAGTAAGAAAACACATGAAGAAGAAAAAACACTAAAGTTCTGAAATATTTTGTAAACACTGTTCATTTTCTCAATCAGTAGAGAGTCTCTATTAACATATTTATTTTCCAATTATCTACTGTTTTTAATAACCAAACGGTACTTATTTACTGAAATTTCTTACTGATTCAACTGAAACAATAATGTTTTTCTTCAATGGTGAAATGTAATTGTAATATTTATATTTACCTTATATTATCCGTCATATGACTTTGTTCGTCTAGGATTGACATGTTTCAGAATTATGTTCCATCATCTGAAATCTCTCACTTGTACAGTTCGTCAAACATTAAGATAATTTAACACAATAAACACAACACTAAACACAATAAACACACACTACTAAACACAATAAACACAATTTCTAACATATTTACAGTGTGCACTGTGGTAAGGTGATCTTGCTACTGACTGTAAGTTAACTTATCCCAGGTTCTCATTGCTATATAATATATCGAATATAAGGTAATTATAAATATTATATTATATAGTGTGACTTGGATACTAATCAACAATGTTTAAAAAAGTAATTGTAATGTTTAAAGTATTGTAATTTGGACTAACTGATAAAGATATACAGAAGAGAATTTTTTTTCATTCCATAAACAGTATTCAAAGGTATGAAATTTATAGCTAAACAAATAACTTAGGTTGTAAATATATTTCAAAGAAACAACTGAATAGTTTATTCAACACTTTAAAATATATACTGGACAGGCCAGATTTCAGGTACATAATAAAATTAAAGGTGAATATAATATATATTACAACCTTAGTTTACCCAACCTTTCGTGGCTTTTACCAACTAGAAATCATATTAAAATAAATTTAAGATTTTATATTTTTGGTATTATTTAAAAACACATTTTTTAAAGAATTTTGTTGAAATAATTTTTTAATATTTACGATGTCTGATGTCTAAAAGTAGCGGTATTGTTGACATGTCTCGGCAGTCAATGTGCCGAGAATGAGAGGGAAAATAATGGTTATTATTATTTATAATTACAGCCTATATATCCGAATGTAATCAATATTATGAAATAATTATTATGAATATACTGTACATTCATCCCAATTATTATCGCATATGAACAATTAGGCCTAACATAATTAATAATAAAAGTCAATTTTACCACTTACTATCTTTATCTTGTAGATTTCGATTTTCAGTGAATTCTTAACAGATTTATAGTCCCAATCAATTACCAATGTGCTTGTATGATGACAGCTTTTCCTATAATGAGGATTTACTAACTAACCTACTGAATATTTTTATAGTAATCATATCACATAAAACTTAACTAATTGGTCGTACATATAAAATACATATTAATTGTGTAATTATTTAATATGTAAGATGATTTTATATCAGTAAAAATTTTGTGTATGCACACTGCTGACTATAGAGTAAAATTGAGAGTTTAACAAATTATAAGAAATTGTAATAATTACATATTTAATGAATCAATATTTTACATCTAGGAAAAGTTAGGTAAAGTTTGGTAGGCTATAATTGTTGTTATAAGATTGAGTACCACGAGACATCAATTACTCAAGATAGAAGATAGCGACCAGCAAACACCAAAATATATGGTCAATGCAAAATTTTTCATAGAGCCAAAGTTTAGTAATTATTAAGAATAGCTGGTACAATCAATTTGGTAAATATAGAGTGTACATGCCAGTTGAATTTTGTGGTGAAAAATCATGAAAATCGTTTACTACCTACCTTAATTTGAAAGAATTAGATCATATTTGATGTCGGATGACACTTTTGAATTACCAAAATCCAATATTTCTGTCAAAAATAAGCAATTACAAGTTTACATTCAATGTTCAAAATAAGCAATGAGCCTATGAGTCTATTTTACATAAGTCAAGCAAAGGTAATAGAATAGCGTGTCATTAGATGTATGCACATTAACTATCTTCCAACCAGGTAAATATTACTACGCTGTATGATTTCAAAATCATGTGAACTAGGTCTTCGCAAGTATATATATATATATATATATATATTGACCTAGCCAGAACTAGTAAAGGAACTAAAGGTCTATTATTAATGTAAGTAAATATATATATAATTATCTAACCAGACTTATTTATGTGGATGAACAAAAACATCGAACGATGAGACACTCAATATATCACCATAGTTACGGTGCCATATGAATTAATATATATTATCACCTAACCAGATGTAATAAAGCAAATAGGTTTGGAAAGGTAACTTTCTCTTCCTCTCTCATACATGTATATATATATATATGGTTGGTAATTCTGCGCAATTACTTGGTCAACCCCAAATTTTTTCATATTTTACTACGATCATAAGGATGTTCTCAGAAAGCAAGAAACATAAAATTTAAGGCCCGCAAGGCCATCTGCCGAGCGATAAGAAGGTTCAAAGTCCACGCGATAACAGTGGCTTGCAGCAGACGCGCGGAAAGCCAGTTGTGACAGTATCGTTATGGCTAGTGGTTCCTCCGATAATCCTCTTTTATGTGACGGGTGTGAGAACACGTTACTTAGTTTCACGGTTTTAAGTGAAGATCAGAAAAAGTTAACACGTTTTTTGTACGAACACGGCGTTTTGCAATGTACCAAAGTGTGTCCAACATGTGGCGGGTCGATGACGTTAAATGAAGAAAAACACACGTTTAACTGTTGGAATAGAATCGAGTCAGTGAATAATAGTAAAAAAAAGGTCAAAATTCAGTGTAAAAAATACATGTCGCAGTATAAAAATACGTGGTTTGAGTCATAATTTGTCACAGCAAACTATTTGTCGTTTTGTTGCCATCTGGGCTTTGTTGAAACCTCCACGTCAAGAACTGTTATTAAATGAACTAAACTTGTCAAATCATTCTGTTGTTGACTGGAGTAACTATCTCAGGGAATTGTGTGTTGTTGTTAATGAGAGGGAGTCTGAAGTGTTAGGTGGTCCAGGTAAAATCGTTGAAATCGACGAGGCAAAAATTGGGAAGCGTAAATATAATCGTGGTCGTATTATTCAAGGTAACTGGGTGTTTGGGGGGTTCGAACGAGATTCCAGGAAGTGTTTTTTAATACCTGTAGCAAGACGTGGTCACGCAAAATTGTTACCTATTATTAAGCAGTATGTGCTTCCCGGAACTACTGTAATAAGTGACTGTTGGCGGACCTATGACTGTTTACAGTTTAAAGGCTATACACATCTCACCGTCAACCACACGTACAATTTTGTTGATCCAGACACGGAAGCACACACTCAACATATTGAACGTTTGTGGAGAGAAGGCGGGGAAACGTTCCGAGGTTCGGCAACACAAAACACCATTTTATTGGCCACCTTGCTGAGTTCATGTTCAAACGGAAACATCAGGATTATAAACAAAGACTACACCATTTGTTTCGGGCTATCGGTGAAGTTTACAACGGGGAACCATCGCAACAGAACACTGATCCAGTTGCCGCTGACTCGGATGAGGACGTTGAACCCGGCGATTACTGAGGTAATTTTTATTTTTTTTAGTTTCACATACATCTCTACAGGCCTATAATGACAGGTTTGGCCAGGTAGCTATATATATCTACCTGGCCAAACCTGTCATTATATATAATTATATAACGGTACTGTCACAACTGGCCTTCCGCGCGTCTCCCGCAAGCCACTGTTATCGCGTGGACTTTGAACCTTCTTATCGCTCGGCAGATGGCCTTGCGGGCCTTAAATTTTATGTTTCTTGCTTTCTGAGAACATCCTTATGACCGTAGTAAAGTATGAAAAAATTTGGGGTTGACCAAGTAATTGCGCAGAATTACCATATGGTTAAATGTTTACCTAAAGGTAGCTCCTAATTTTCAGGATTTTAATTTTTATCATCTATTACATACCTTACTTCTTAAGAATAAATAATATTTTCCTTGCGGAGATCTATTTTTTTCCACTGAGGATTTAGAAAATCTAAAAATTACCAAATCCAAATTATTTATAGGTTAAAACATAATGGCAATGTTAATAATGCACATTATATTATAATGAATACGCTAGATCACTATTTACGTCATGACAGGTTTGTGCAGATTGCTATATATATAAAGCTACAGACTCAAACCATTTGTACGTTTATTTAAGTTATTAATTTCTTTACTTTGCTTACTTTGTTATATATCATGACAGGTGTGGCCAGATAGCTATATATATATATATATATATATATATATATATATATATAACCTTTTGTAGGTTTATTGAAGTTAATAATTTGAAATTAGATTATAAATATGGAGAATTGACAGCATATCACGTGATCTGTGATCACGGATATAAAGATTGAAACATATGAGACATTTGCCATTATGTCTAACCTATAAATACGTTGATTTGGTGGTTTTTTAGATTGTGATTTTTCAGTGAAAAAAGTGACCTCCACAAGGAAAACTATTCTTAAAAAGGTGTAGTTTTTTACATAGAAAACTAACTATGTAATAGACGATAAAAAAAAATCCCAAAAATTAGGAGACACTTTTTGGTAAACAATTACCTACCTAAATATGTACTGTTCCTGTCCAAGCTATTTTAGTGCAAAATATCTGCACTTCGTCTTCCAAACACCTTTTTTTCCATCATTTCGATACTCCCTTTACAATGCATTTCACTTTTGAATTACTGAAATCCATCATTTCTGTCCGAAAACAGCGATTCAAAATGACGATTTTATGGCATTTTTAGGTTATTTAGGCTCTTTGCATAACTACGTAAAGACAACTCTTTCATCAATTGTATGTCAAATCTATCAATGTTTTTGTTCATTCGTGAAAATAGGTCCGTTTTAAGAACTGTCAAACTAGATGTCATCTAGTAACCAGACCTAGATAAATAACTACAGGTCAAGGAAGGTCATTATATATATTTACCTTACTTGACCTATAGCTCTTTTACTAGGTCTGGTAAGTAAACCGTAGAAATATGAACCTGTGAAAGTTATTGAAGTGCGCATAGGTCCCACAAGTGATTTTAATATGCATATTCGGTACTTACGTATTAACACCACCGCAGCAAATTTGCGCATATATATATATATATATATAAGGTTTGGCCAGGTGTTTATGTGTATATATATATATATAGCTACTGGCCAAATCTGTCATGATATATAATTATATCGCAAAGTAAGCAAATATTGGTGCATATATATGCGCAAAGTTGCTGCGGTGGCGTTAATACGTAAGTACCGCATATTCTATTAAACCTAGACGCAAAAAGCGAAAAATGACGAAAAATGTTTAAAGTGAAATAAGGTATTATAAAACATAAAAAGTGTATAGAGTTATAAAGGGTGATGGAATTGTTACTATTTACAACATAAATTGTCGAAATTTTGCACTAATATAGCTTGGACAGGAACAATACATATTATAGGTAATTGTTTACAAAGAAAGTTACTGATTTTTTTGCGATATTTTTGTAAAATGTTCTACATACCTTATTTCTTCAAAATAAAATAAGTTATCAACGCTGAGCTAAATTTTTCACGGAAAAAAAAAAATTGAACTTTTCTAGGTTAAGGTCCAAGTGAATTAGCATTAAAATAGGCATGTAAGCGAATTTTTATCATACAAGGTCAAGTAAGGTGGATATATTAAGCCTCCTTATGTGACCTAATAGTAAATTTATAAAAAAATAGAAATTGTGCGTTATATCCCAAGCTGTCACCCATCCAAGTACTAACTGCACTCAATGTTGCTTGACTTCGGTGACATATAAATGCATTGAATTTTGTAGTTTTGAAATTGCGATTTTTCGGTGAAAAATTAGCTCCAAGTTGAAAACTTATTTTATTATAAAGAAATAAGGTTGTAGAACATGTTAAAAAAATCATTAAAAAATACAGTAACTTTCTTTGTAAACAATTACCTACATATTAACCTTCCAAGACCTTCCTGGTTCCCATGATTCCTGGTTCTCATGGAATTAACCTTCCTAGTTCTCATGATTCTTAAATCATAGAACCATAGGAATTGATCCTGTGAAATTGATTGTAGTGTGGGTAATTATATAGCAGAGCTGCCTCACTTCAAAATCAATTTTTATGGGTTTTATTCGTCAAATAAATGTTGGAAAAATATTTTATTATCGAAAAAAAGTGTCGGAAAGATGATTACATAATATAATTACACAAGAAAATCTTAATCAGAGTCAAATTCTGCTGCAAATTCAGTAAAAGAGGAATTTATTGAATTTAAATGTATTTCACTCGTAATTCGCCATAAATGATGAAAACGAGTATTATACTCATTGTACTTTCTTTTAAACATAAATTCGGCTATATGGCCATGGAAATGTTGTTTTGAATTTCCATATCGCGGCACATTTCCTCGCACTTCCCTCCATTGACGTTCAATTGTCTGCGTATGTGCTTCAGTGTACGCATATGTAGGGCTGTATTATTATATGTCACGAAAGGTTTGGCCAGGTTGCTATATATATATATATATATATATAACCACCTGGCCAAACCTTCCGTACGTTTATTGAAGTGAATGTCATGAGTATGAAAGATAACACAGAGTTAATTTTTTCACGAAAAAACTACTTGTGTAATTGTATTATTGTATTATGTAATCATCTTTCCGACACTTTTTTTCGATAGTAAAATATTTTTCCAACATTTATTTGACGAATAAAACCTTTAAAAATTGATTTTGAAGTGAGGCAGCTCTGCTATATAATTACCGTAGTGTGCATGCACCCCACGAGTGATTTCAATATGCATAATCTATGATACCTTGATGCATAGCGTGATTGCGTAGTTTAGAATATCAAGAAATGCTTAATTTTTATGATTATGAAGTAAAATAAGGTATTCTGAACCATAAAATGTGCATGGTATAATAAAGGATGCTGTAATTTTTATAACAGAAAGTTATATAATTTAGAACATGAATTGTATAAATTTAGCAAGAAAATAGCAAAGACAGGAACACTACATATTTACCCAAAAAAGATCTGATTATTTCAAAATAAGGTAGGTAGTAAACAATTTAATAATTTTTCGGTAAATAGGCCTATGAGTTGTAGATCGTCCTTCAATTTTTCTATAAAAAATTATGAATACATAAAGTATTTAGCCTACCTTGTATTCAAAGGATCAGATTATATATTATATGGCGCAATAAACATTTCAAGTCCCAAAATGCATATCTTTACTGTTAAATAACACATAAAAAACAAGAGAATACAGCTGTAAGGTTGAAGTCCAATTACCGAAAGCCAATATTACTATGTATGACTACATTAGTGTATGTATTATGACAACCTTATTTTAAAACAGTTAGATCATTTTTAATTTCGTAAGACACTTTTAAATCAGAAAACGCATTAGTTTATTAGAAAATAGGGTACTTACGTATTAACGCCACCGCAGCAGAAGTTGCTAATGTGCATGCACCAATATTTGCTTACTTTGCGATATAATTATATATCACGACAGGTTTGGCCAGGTAGGCCTAGCTATATATAAATAAACACCTGGCCAAACCTTATATAGCCTATATATATATAAATATAATCACCTGGCCAAACCTTTCGTAAGTTTATTGAAGTTAATAATTTGAAATTAGATCATGGATAAACATGAGCTTTAAAAGTGAAGTGCCGCCAATCTACGCCTAAAATTTTTGCGACAAATCATAAAATGAAAGTATATGAATCTCAAAGCTGAAAAAAATGGAATTCTGCTTCCCTTAAACCAGTTTGCTCTTTATTGGCGCATGCGCATTAGCGCAACTTCTGCTGCGGTGGCGTTAATACGCAAGTACCGAAAATAGAAATATTAAAGTATTGAAATCGACTTCACAATTAGTAGAATCTAAGTTGCGACAAGTTACAAAATGGGATGTAAATTACTTAACGCAAGCTCAAGTCAGGTAGCTATAGGCTATATAATATTATACATAGCTACCTGACTTGACCTAATAAAGATGTAAATTATATAACACAAGGTTCCAAATCATAAAGAAACAATTAGCAATATGTACACACCATTTTACTATTTCAATCTTTTTACTTTCATATAGCAAATAGCAATAAAACTCAATTTGCATAACCATTGTGATAATAGACATGATTCTTCAATCATACAACGTTATAATAATAAGCTGTAATATGCATGCCTAATAAATATATATAGTCACCAAGCCGACTTAATAGAACAAGTGATCATACATTCAGTGACTTGATGAAGGTAGTCATAAGTAGGCTACTAATGTTGGCATTCATAACCTACATAGCTAGATTTTATACCTTTGTAGATCTCATTTTCTATTAAAGTAATGAATTTTGGGACTTGAAATGTTTATTGCGCCACATAACATGATCCTGATCCTTTGATTAGAAAGTAAATACTTTGTTTTCATGATTTCTAATACAAAAATTGAAGGACGAACTACAGCCGATTTTTCCCCAATAAATTCAACCGACAAGTACACTACATAAGTACATGTTAAACACCTTTTAGAAGGCAAAGTAGGCCAATAAATATTTGTTTTTTAATGCAAGGTTACCTTTTAAACCATTGTGATATACATTTATAATGGAAGAGATGACCACAAGAAGTGGCAAATACTCTTTCCGTGTCGGTTTCCCTGAATATATCACGGCAAATGACACAATGCAAATGCATTACTGTGATAATTTAAGCAACACAAGTTAAAATACAGTACTTTTGCAGTTATTTTTTTATGTTCCCACAACAAATTAATTATAAACAAACTTCAAACTGGAACTAGTATAAACTTAAAAATGAAACAAAAGAATGCTTACGACTCACGCGGTGCCTATTTTATCTGAGATTCTGTGATTGTGTGATACTCACCACACTGACTCACACTACTCACAGTCATAGTGTAGCTTGATCATAACCACTGAACTGTACAGTAAACACAAGGTTTGAGCATACTGATGATAGTTTTACACAATGCTTACGTTTATTACTGTATAAGTACATTCAGTACTATATTGTTTTCAGTTTATTACTATGTATAGAATAAGTTTGGTAATCGCAAGATATTTTAACTTTCGTTTTTGACTGATTGTTACAAGTCATAGCCTTAGGAAACAGAAAAAGTGATTAAAAACATTAGAGTAAATGCGATAGCAGGCACAAAATTTAAAATAAGAACATGAAATTTGGCATAGGGGACTGTAGTGTGTTCATATAGAACACTATTGAAATTTAGATAATTCAATTTCAAGGTGGCGACCATTTTAAACAGTTATATGTTGGTTTCGTCGTGTGTTAGTTTACAACTCAATAAGTTATGTAATAATTTGCAGATTCCAATTCTGCACATAATAATACCAATTCCACATCTATATAATTAGTGTAGTTAATGTAAAAAATGTAATTTCTAACTCTGAACTCCTAAGAAAATGTAATATTCGTATAGTTATGAAATCCGGTAGGCCCAAGACACAGACAAGAGCGTAGCTAGTGAAGTGAAGTCTCCTTCACAATCACATAATATGTAGGTACAGCTTCAAGGCCTTTTTAATACATACACTTCTACCAATACAATTTAATACCAACACAATTACTAAATTACTAACAAACGATTTTTGGAGCATTATATATAGATATATATATTGAAAAATTTCATTGCCATCAACCCACACTCTTAAAAATACCTCAAAATTACCGTGGATAAGAAAATTTTATAGGTTACAAATATTACTGTAGTAGGTTAAATTTAATGCAGTTCTTTAATGTAAAGTGATCAGTAAGATGGTTCCACAACCGGTAGAACCTATTGTCGAATCTTTAAACCAGTTACATACTTATTATTTTTTTACCAGATAGTACAGGATTTTTTCTGTGTTAGAGACACATTTATTGTTCTGTTTTGAGTATTTATGTTTTGTTTTCATGAGTAGAAAGTAAACTTTCTTTTGTATTTTAGTTATATTACGAAGCGTGTGTTTTTAAGTAAGGTCCGGTTTGTATTTGCCGTCTATTTTAGGGATGGGCGTTATATCACGTATTAGGATGAATAACACTATTACCAAGTAGAAAGAGTGATCACGGTAATACGTTACTGGAAACACCCTATTACTATATAATAGTAACGCTAACGATCTTTGGATCGCCAGTAACTGGACTGAAATCAACTACGTCACAAACAAAATAAAGTGATCAAGACGTGACTAACTGCTGGTGACTGGCAATATGGTAATAGGTGATTGATAGAGTGATCACCGTATGTAGAGTTATAACGTCTGAGAATAATTTTTCACTTCCGCTCACTGTCATCAAAACTAATACCTACGTGATTCTTTTTTCTAGGCCTATGCTGCTACAATATTTGTTCAAGTTAAGCAACACAGGAAATGATCCAGACCATTTCCTGGAAATGATCCTACTTCAGGGACTACTTCTTATATCGTTTTTAAACTGTGTGAGAGTAGAGATACCGCCACTTTAAAACCAGTCAAACCGGTTTGGAGTGTTGGGTGTAGTGGGAGGTAGGTTTGAATAGCTAACCTAACCTAACCTAACCTAACCTCTGGTTGTATTGGGTGTGGTAACCCTTCCCCTTACTCCTCCCCTTCCCCCGACCCCTTGACACCTCCCTTGCCCCTCCCCTTCCCCCTCCCAATTGCCCTCCCCCATTACCCCTCCCCATGTTTCTTCGCCCGCCCTCTTGCCCAACCGATTGGCCCTTGCCTCTGAGCCCCACCCCTTTGCCCCTTCCCAGCCATTCGTTTTGAGTTATACGATAAACGTTGACGTCGATGTAAATATATAAAGTTAAAGTCACAGGTATGATTGCACAATGACTGGATGTCGGGTACGAACCCGTACCGTAAGGCGAAGCGAGTTTTTCGCGCTCCGCGCCAAAAACTCGGTACGCCTTACGGTACGGGTCTAGCTGGTACCTATACGCCGTAGCGAACGTGTAGCAGAGTTATCTGCGCGAAGCGCGAAAAACTCTGTAACACTTTCGCTACGGGTTCGACTCCTTGGTTCGACCATGACAATTGGACTGTATCTAAGGTTTTTAATGAAAACACTCACATTTAATGTGTTATATATTTATATAATGTGTTAAGATAGTTAACCTAACCTAACCTATGTCTATTATAATGTATGAAAAGTTTATATTCCTACTTGTATCTAAAACCTATCACCAAAGATAGTCAACCTAACCTGTGTCTATTATAATGTATGAAAAGTGTATATTCCTACTTTTGCCTACACCTATGCTCTCCTCTGAGGTTATGTATACAACAAATCAAAATACAGAGTAGTGTCCATAGCTGGTACATTTAATGTGTTATATATTTATATAATGTGTTATATATAATTATATTTATATAATGTAGGTTCCTCCGTTGGCTACCAGGGACTCTGAGTAAAACCTATGACCAAAGATTGTTAACCTAATCCTAGACTTAACTTATGTCTATTATAATGTATGAAAAGTTTTATGTTCCTTACTATTGCCTAAATCTATGCTTACCACAGCCCACACGGTGTTAGTCTTATTATAGCCGATGTTTTTGCAAAATATTTAACAACCAAAATATATTTTTACCAACCAAAATATACTTTTACCAACCGATTTTCCAACCAAAATATACTTTTAGCAACTGATCTGCCAACCCGAACTACCAATCGGTAACCGATATACTTGTTAGCGACCGATGGATTTGCCCGCATCCACTTGCAGCCATTTTTACAAGTACAGACCTGTCTTTTCTTCCCCCTCTCCCACTGCACTGGGAGAACGAGAGCACCAAACACCCACATTTAATGTGTTATATATTTATATAATGTGTTAAGATAGTTAACCTAACCTATGTCTATTATAATGTATGTAAAGTTTATATTCCCACTTTTGCCTAAACCTGTGTTCACCACAGCCTACTTGTATCATATACCATACTTGTATCTAAAACCTATCACCAAAGATAGTCAACATAACCTATGTCTATTATAATGTATGAAAAGTGTATATTCCTACTTTTGCCTACACCTATGCTCTCCTCTGAGGTTATGTATACAACAAATCAAAATACAGAGTAGTGTCCATAGCTGGTACATTTAATGTGTTATATATTTATATAATGTGTTATATATAATTTTATTTATATAATGTAGGTTCCTCCGTTGGCTACCAGGGACTCTGAGTAAAACCTATGACCAAAGATTGTTAACCTAATCCTAGACTTAACTTATGTCTATTATAATGTATGAAAAGATTTATGTTCCTTACTATTGCCTAAACCTATGCTTACCACAGCCCACACGGTGTTAGTCTTATTATCGCCGATGTTTTTGCAAAACTATTTAACAACTAAAATATATTTTTACCAACCAAAATATACTTTTACCAACCGATTTTCCAACCAAAATATACTTTTAGCAACCGATCTGCCAACCCGAACTACCAATCGGTAACCGATATACTTGTTAGCGACCGATGGATTTGCCCGCATCCATTTTTACAAGTACAGACCTGTCTTTTCTTCCCCCTCTCCCACTGCACTGGGAGAACCAGAGCACCCCCCCCCCCCCACCACCACCTCCCACCAGATCGCACCACCGTAGGTCTGCGTGATATGTTTGCATTGAAGTGACAAAATGGAGCATTCTGATTGGATGAGAAGCGACGGTGCAGTTAGCTATAAATGGAACATTCTGATTGGACGAGGAGCAGCTGTGCAGTTGAAGTTATAAATGGAGCATTCTGATTGGACGAGATGCGGTCACGTGACCAAATGGACGATTCTGATTGGTCGAGAATAACTCCATAAGAGCCCATGTTACGGCCAAATCCCTGGTATGTACCTCTAGGTTACTCTGATGTATACAACAAATCAATATTCAAAAGTAGTGTCCACAGCTGGTATATATGAGGTTACTCCATCGACTACCAGAGTGTAGCACCGGTCAACAACCCAAAGTTAAAACAAGGTGACTCACACGGCTAGAGCTACTTGCCGTGAAAAGAACTATGGAGCCAATTTACATTGTTTCCTCGCAAAGTAGGGAGGCGAAAAAATTTCGTACTCTAAGGACTAAAATTCAGTTTAAATTTCATCCACCACCCGAGAATGTCACGGAAATTGATTGTATAAAAAGAGGCTTTGAATGTTTGGTGGACAAAATGAAAAATGGAACAGCTGATGGTGATCTGTTGGGCTTTACGTTTACTCAATTTTAAAACAAATACCCCTGGATACGTTGCTTTTCGTAAAGCTTCCGACATCTCTGTCGATCTCTTATGGACAATTTTTGGCGGATTAATCCAAAGCAATGGTTAGGCGGGAACAAGCAGCGATAATTTCGAGATTACCTGCACCAGGGTATCTCCACGAAATAAATAGTGCCACCAAACTATAAACACACTCATTTACATAATGGATGTAAGACGAGCCATCGCGGCGGAGCTCCACAAGCCCGCACGAAGAAATTTCAAAACACGTAGTGTGACGCTGAAAGGAGTAAATGACCTTTATCAAGCCGATCTAGTAGAAATGATTCCATATGCTAAAGAAAACCAAGGCTAAAAATAAATACTGACAATGATAAATTGTCTGACAAAATTTGCTATTGCAGAACCATTGAAGACAAAGTCTGCTCTAGACGTATCTATAGCGTTAGAACCGATACTGAAAAAACATCGTATGAATAACTTTCAGAACGATCAGGGGAAGGAGTTTTTCAATATGCACGTGAAGAGATTAATGAAAAAATACAATATAAATCACTATGCCACTTTTTCAGACAAGAAAGCGTCTATGGTGGAGCGTCTGAACCGTACTTTGAAAAATATAATGTGGCGTGAATTTACGGCACACGGTAGTTACGAGTGGTTGGAGCTGCTGAAAAACGTAGTAAAAACATACAATAACACTGTGCACAGTACTATCGGCATGAAACCCGCTCAAGTGTTGAAAAAGCATGAGAAAATGTTACTGGACAAAACAGCACGCAAGAGTACAAAAGCACTGGCGCGATTTAAAGTGGACGACAAAGTTAGAATATCGAAATTTAAAAAGACTTTTGCTAAAGGATATCTACCCAACTGGACAAACGAAGTGTTTACCGTGTACGCTGTTGTACCGACCAATCCTGTAACGTACATTCTACAAGACTCGAAAGGTGACATTCTGAAAGGAGGATTCTATGCCGAAGAATTAAGCGAGTCAAAGATCGGCAACGTATATCTTGTTGAAAAAGTATTACGCAAAAAGGGTAACAAAGTACTGGTGCGGTGGTTAGGGTTTGACAAGGAACACGATAGTTGGATTGATAAAACCAAGCTTGTTGTCTAGGTATTGTATTTAATAGGATAGCACTGTTAGTTTTCCACAGTATTTAGACAAACGTTGAGCAGCGTAATGCGTTTAAAAAACACAGCGGATAAACTACGTGTAAGAAACTTTGACGTTGTTGCAGGAGGCGGCTCAACAATGCACCGTCACAGTTCTTTATTACCAAACACAGTTCGATCTATAGTGTGCGGCCCATCAAACAGTGGCAAGACTAATGTGCTATTTAATCTGCTCTTCAATCCGAATGGCCTGAAATTTGCCAACGTCTACGTGTTTTCTAAATCACTCCAGCAGCCAAAGTATAAGTTTTTGGAAACTATACTGGGAAATACCAAAGAAATTGGTTATTACACATTCACGGACAACGAAAATGTCATCCACCCTAGTGAAGCGGAGCCAAATTCGATAATAATTTTTGACGACATAGCTTGCGAGAAACACGACAATATACGTAACTATTTCACCATGGGACGTCACAATAATATAGATTCCTTCTACTTAGGACAGACGTACAGCAGGATTCCCAAACAATTGATTCGAGACAATGCCAATCTCTTGGTCCTTTTCAAGCAGGACGATCTCAATTTACGACACATTTACAATGATCACGTAAACACTGATATGGTGTTTAGTGCATTTAAAAACATTTGTGCAACCGCGTGGAAAGATAAACATGGATTCGTTGTAATAGATAAGGACAGTGGACCTGAGAATGGAAGATATAGAATAGGATTTGATCGAATTGTAACAGATTTTTAAGGTACAAAAGGCGTGATATTTGCAACAAACGTCATTCTACAAGATGTCTGAGAAGAGAGAGCATCTAACGTTGGAGATAGCCAGATTACGCAAGGCTATAAAGAAAAAGTACAGACAGTTGAGGTACGGAGAGGCCGAAGAGGAACGAATGTATACTAAGAAATACACGCCAATAATTAAAGAGTTGCAGAAGAGTGGAGTGTTTTTGCCGAAACAAGAAATTAAACCCGAAGAAGAGTGGGATGAAAAGACGAAAATAGCGAATGAGTGGAGCAGCGAGAGTGAGGAAGAGAAAAATGAAGAGTGGACTGTCGGGGAAGTACCGGCTACTCCCAGTGTTGATTTTATGGATACCGAAATAATTGCAGAGACTCCGGACCGACCGCAGCCCAGTGTAAGGGAACTATTGTCCACACCTGTAGGGCAAAGTGAATCTGAAAAATGGGTAAACAGTACTTTCGAACATCCGCTGGCACGAAAATATATGCTCAAAATGATTAAAGATACCGCAGGTAGTCGGAATATAGATCACAGTTACGGACCGAAAATCGGAGCCGACTCTATGACGATCGGTAACAAGACTCTTCAGTTGTCGGACGATGGTGAAATTATAATTGACGGAGTACACTATAAAGGGACGCCCAGATTGTACGAGTTGGTGTTTAAGCGTATACCCGATGATGATATATATACCGAGGCCGATTTACGAGCGTATAAAGATATCTGTGTGAGATCCAGTGCACACAAAAGATTATACGATCCGAACGGACACGTTAATCGTAACAAATCTATGAAATATAGAAACATTATAGAGCAGTTATTCCCTCCTAAAAAAGTTAGCGGTAGAGGTTATTCATACTGGGATGATCCGAATGAGTTGTGTGACAGATTGAGACATTTGTTGGCATCTCTTGATGCAGGACATACGGGACATGCAAATGAGATAGCTTCTATTATCGAAGAACTAAAAGAAGCTGGAATTATAAAAGGCGCGGGAATTGCAAAAATTAGAACATTAATACGATGAGTGTCGACAAGTTTGGACGTTATAAGAGTAGCGGCTCCACTAAGAGTGGAAAAATAGGTCCTAAAGGTGTAGGGTTTAACCTTACACCGGAGGGAGACTATGATATAGGAGGTAAATTGTTACATAATGTAGCTACTGCACGCTCTGCAACCGATGCGGTCAACCTTAACCAAATAGAAACAAAGTGTTTAATGTTTGATGACAAGAGGAAACGATATGACGCAAGCTGGAGACCTATAGGTGGTTTAGCTAAACCGAAAGACAATGATGATGCCGTGACAAAAGAATATCTCGAATCGTTGATACCAGTTAAACTAAATAGTAGCTATGACTTTAAAAATTATCGGCTACAGGATATTGGTACTCCTCTAGAGGAAGGCGATGGCTTAAACGTGAAATATGCTAGAATGTACTTTATTGGGAAAAATTCGCACAATAATTATGACGCTCAAAAAAGCTATATATGCAACGTAAAAACCCCAATACACACGGAAGACGCAGCCAACAAATACTATGTGGACAGCAATGTAATACCGTTGAACAGTAACGGTTGGAACTGTGGCGGTAAAAAACTGACCTACGTAAAAGATGGCACTAGCAGCTTGGATGCAATCAACTTTCAACAGCTTGAAGAATTGAGTGTAATTATAGATCGTGCTCTACTCAGAGATAAAACAAAAGACTGCTTTGATGCCTCTTCAAAACGTATTTGTAATATTGCCGACGGTGTTACTGATAGTGATGCCATCTCACGAGCCCAATTAGTACAGGCTATTAAAACAACTGAAGCTGAAACATTAAAAGCATGCAGTAAGAGAGTGAACACATTAGACAACAAATGGCGAAGGGAATTGATTGATCTCGCACATACGATTAAAAAGCAATATAGTAAAGTCGATACTCCTAAAGAAACATTTAGCCATTGGCGTATGATGTGGAGCGACGACAATGAACAACCTCAACCATAAATACGTTGCACCCATGAGAATTGATTCAGTATAGAAATGGCAAAGGGGCGAACAACACCAAAAAGAGTCAACACTAGGAAGAAGGGCAGTGGTCTCGTTTCTGGAATTTTAAGCGTTGGTGATAAGGTTTTAAAGAAGGCTATAGATCTATTGCCTGTAGAACTCCATCTACCCTCTTACAACTATTGTGGTCCGGGTACAAAACTAGCCAAGAGAGTAGCTCGTGGTGATAAAGGAGTCAATCCTTTAGACGAAGCGTGTAAAGAGCACGATATAGAGTACAGCAAATACAGTGATTCAGAGCATCGTAGAGAAGCGGACAAAATTTTAGCAGAGCGGGCTTGGAGTCGAGTCAAATCGGATAACGCGTCTATGGGTGAACGAGCAGCAGCGTGGGCTGTAACTACGGCCATGAAAGCGAAAACCAAATTGGGGGGTGGAGGGGAAAAGTCGAAATGTCCCTTGTTGGGTGGGGGTTTGTATCTCAAACCATATCAAAAAGGCAGCGGTCTGTATCTCAAACCATATGCAAAAGGCACTGGCCTGTATCTCAAACCGTATCCAAAAGGCAGTGGTCTGTATCTTAAACCGTATCCAAAAGGCAGGGGACTGAAAGGCAGTAGCAGAACCAAGAAGAAGATCAATAAAAAAAAGTTTGATTGATTCATTACCAAATAGGCCGTTAACAAATATCGATATAGAGAAATATGTCGTGAAACTGAGGATACCGTATTTCAGAGGAGTTTATATAAGGGATAATCTTCCCTCGAGGGGACCATTGAAAAACGAATCCGCCATTGTCAACCTCGATAGTAGCAAGGGTGAAGGTACACATTGGGTGTGTTATAAAAAGCGTGGTGTAAATGTAGAATACTATGACAGTTTCGGAAATCTTAGACCTCCACTCGAACTGACTAGATATTTTGGTTCCACCTCTAATATTCACTATAATTACAAACGACATCAGAGTGACACGTCAGTCGTCTGTGGACATTTGTGCTTAAAGTTTCTACAATCATGAGTATTGTTTTAAACGGCAATAGTTCTACACTTTGGTGTGATTTCTTTCCACCGGTAGATCTATCCGATGGAGAGTGGGAAATCGGTCTCATTGATCTTGCTGTGTACAATTCTATTCCCAATATCGAAGAAGGAATTAATAATAAATTGTATCTCGGTGAAGATCAAAACGATAATTATGAAGTGACCGTTACTATATCGACAGGTTCGTACGAAATTGAGGATATTGGAAAATATATCAAATCACAGCTGCCGTCGGAGATTGCATTTTCACTCAAGCCGAACAATAACACACTTAAAGCGGAACTTAAGTGTTCAAAGACAATATATTTTAGAGACGGATCTATCGGAAAATTACTCGGTTTCAATAATGGGGATTTATCAGCCAACCGAAAACACGAATCTGAGCTACCCGTCAATATTATAAAGGTGAATGTTATTAGAGTTGCGTGTAATATTGTGACTGGTTCATTTCAAAATGGAAAAGAGTCACACAATATACACGAGTTTTACCCACAAGTGGCTCCGGGGTACAAGATTGTCGAAATACCAACAACTGTAATATATTTACCAGTCAACGTGAAAACCATTCATAACATCACCATAAGCCTTAGAGATCAGAACGAAGTACCTATAAATTTCAGAGAAGAATCAGTTTCTGTCCGATTGCATTTACGTAGAAATGGGTCTCGTATTTAATGGACAACGCTATAAGAACAGTATCAGTGTACGTTCAAACTCCACAGAGTTAACAGCTAGAAATATTCGTTTGCTGTCAGCTTTGGGATTTAAAGTGAAAAATGGATCTACTGGCAATAGATAGTGCAGCAGAATACAATGACGTCATCAGTGGTCTGGAATACCATTCGCACAGACCTTATGCGTCGTCAACGTACGGTAATAACGATGAAATTCGTATACCCATAAATCAACAGGACGTGATCACAGCACCGTTTGGTAGTATATTGCATATAAAAGGAACAGTGAGCGGCACAAAAGCGGACGACAGTGCTGCAACAGTGAAATTGGTCAACAATGCCGTAGCCTTTCTATTTGACGATATTAGATATGAATTTGCCGGTAGCGAAGTGGACCGTACGAGAAATGTCGGAATTTCCAGTACCATTAAAAATCTATTGTCGTTGCGAGAGAGTGAGAAGAATAAATTCAGCAACGCAGGATGGTTGGGAGCCGGTGGGATGGCTACGGTTTCAAACTTTTCCCTCTCTGTACCATTGAAGATGTTGATGGGCGTTTTCGAAGACTACCAACGGATTGTAATGAACGTAAAACAGGAACTAGTGCTCTTATGTTCGGCCTCCGATTTGAACGCTGTATACAGTGATGATGCTGCAAACGTTAATCTAAAGATAACTAGTATACACTGGAGAGTGCCTTATGTGACTGTTTCAGATTCACTCCGATTGAATCTTTTGAAAATGATCGAAAGAGACGAACCTGTCCATGTTCCGTTTCGTAGTTGGGAGTTACACGAGTATCCAATAGTGCCGCAAACAAATCAGATTTCGTGGACAATTAAAACCGCTAATCAGCTGGAAAAACCGCGATACGTTATTCTAGCCTTCCAAACAGATAGAAAAAATCAGATCAAAAAGGATGCCTCTGTTTTTGACAAGTGCAGCCTTTCAAATTTAAAACTCTATCTAAATTCACAGTATTTTCCTTACGATAATATTAACGGCGATATTTCCACAATGTACGAAATGTACCATAGATTCCAAGAATCGTACTATACGCAACAGTCCTTTCCCAGTCTAGATTTACAATCTTTTACAAATTGTCCTCTCTTCGTAATCGATTGTTCCAAACAGAACGTTTCTATTAAATCAGGTCCCGTGGATGTAAGACTAGAAATAGAAACTTCTGCTAATATACCTGCAAATACTACAGCCTATTGTCTGATTTTACACGACTCGCATATTGTGTACAATCTCCTTACGGGGACAGTTAGAAAGGTATTGGAATAGATGCGTACGCACAAACTGTATAGGTATAAAATTATCGATACACTGGGATCCGATCATTCGTGGACGAGACACCATGTGCACCACATACCCAGCAGTCGTTCATGCCTTCCTCAGGCTCGTGCCTAAGGATAGATTATCGGATTTAGAGGACTTTTTTGGCGAAAGCAAACTATATTATTTATTCAACCCTACTGAAATAGACGATGAGTTGACCTTGACATTCACACAGTATATCTACGATGACGACGATGACGACGATGACGACAAATTTCATGTCGATAAGTCGCAAGTATCGGAACACGTCTATACAGCTTTAAAGAGTCGGCTATCTTCGGGTAACATCGGCCGGTCTTCAGATTCGGTTTACGTTTTAGTGGGTGGGGTGGGGATGGTTTATCGCAACCATTATTGTGTCAGTTGTGAGGAGGAAGATATAAGCGACGAAAAATACTAACAATTCGATTTTGATGATGCTCGTCTACACGAGTTCCCATTGGTTCTAATCGAACTGAAAATTGAGAAAGGTTATTTGCACGATCTTTCGTCGTTTTATCAAAGTAGTCAGTTGTAACCGCCGTCAGTCGAGACAATGGAGTCGAACGGGATGGATGTGGAGCGAGCTCCTACCAAACGTCAGGTACCACCTAACCTCCCTTTGGGAATTTTTCTTAAATCCGTTCATTTCTTAAACAAAGAGTGCACTAAATTCATAGCAACCGGTTTATTCCAGCATTCAGGTTTCACTCTCGGACTTTTAGTACAGAGTGGTAAAAAATTTGTTTACTTTACACACGAACAGTTTGACGAAGTGTCTATTCACTTGAAGGCTATATCCGCAGCTCTCAGCAGCAAAAGTACGTTAAAATTCAACTTGAGTAATGGCGGCGGTGACCTAATATTGCGCAATATTTTCGGAAAACGTTACGTTCAATTGTACGATGGGCAGCATTGTATGACCTTGAACTCTGACGAATGGAGACTACTCGAAGAGAGTATTCCACTCGTGTCCAGACGTGTTGCTGAATTATTTTATATCGAGAAAGATTTGCGCTCCTACATCATTGAGATCTTGGCCAGTGACGAGCTCGTATCTAGTGCACTCCCCGAGGCTGACAAATTGTACGACGAAGTCAAATTGTTTAAAAAACATGCAGGCAGCGGTGGTTGAATTTCATGCCTTCCGTGATAACGACAACAAGTATATAGTCAAAGAATTGGCCATAGTCGGAGATCAATTTCAAAGTGTTACAGTCTTTAAGCCACCCTACAAATTTTCACTCCTTAATGAAAAATCTCAAAAATCGGCTCGTTGGTTGCAATCACACTTTCACTATATCAGGTGGGGTGAAGGTGGTACACCGTATAGTGAGGACACGATACGTACTTTGTGCAAACCTTTTGCAATCCTTTTCACAAAAGGATTGGAAAAGGCACTATTTTTGAGACAATTCCATCCTCACGTCATGGAATTGCCTAGAGAAGAGAAAGTCACCTATAACAATAATATTAACTGTATATTATCACAGCATAATAGTAACGTAGATAGTAAATGTGCACTAAAAAGTGCAAAAGGTTATTACGATTTACTCCTTGCCTAATGGTTTTCAGAGAGAGAGCTCTCTGGCGCGGTGTAAAAACCCGTAAGGCTGTGTGTGTGTGTGTGTGCTACCCAGGTCCCTGGCGAGGAGTTAATTCTCTCGTAAACCTGTGTGGCAAAGGCTTGTGATGTAAATTCGTACAGAAAATTGAAAAAAAATATAAAAACCAAAATAAAAAACCAAAAAAAATTTTTTTTTGGGGACCAGAGTTTTGTAATGGAGTGGTGGTCACAGGAAATAGCGATGGATTTGGGGCTATTTCCATAAGGGGTAAAGCCTTCTGCTTACCTCGGCTTGTAATGTGGGCACGAGGAACGGCTTAACTGTACCACGTGACGGTTCCAACCCCGTGAAAACACAGAGGACAAGTCTATTTTGTTTCAGTCGCAAGTTGGAAGTACATGTGAGAAGATGTGGTGGACCGATTGTATAAAATTGGAAAATGTATACGAACCACAATACTCGACTTACTCGGCACGGCTACAGACCTATTCAAATTGGACATATCCCTTGTCAGCGAGTAAATTGGCCGAAGCAGGTTTTTTTTATACTGGTGTCTATGACCGTACATATTGTTTCACTTGTGGTTTGGGTCTTGGCGATTGGGAACCAGATGAAGACCCTATTATCGAACATAGCAATTGGACATTGGATAGATGTAGATATATAAGAGAATTGAAAGAAGTTCGTAGCACGTTTATAGCAAATAACAGCAGTAGCAACAGCAGTCTCGTACATAACACTATATGCGAGTGTAAGCTATGTAAAATTTGCTACCAGTCGGATATAGAAGTCGGTTTGTTGCCCTGTGGTCATTTACTGGCCTGTAACACTTGTTCACTCAAATTAAAGCATTGTGGTCTATGTAGAGAAAAGATATCTGCTACTGTACGCTTATTTTTTACATAATGGAAAACTAATTTTATATTTTTACATAATAGAAAACTAATTTTGTCCAACCTTATTTTTCCCTCAACATAACCCAGAACGTTGACGTCGTTTGAGGGCTTTTCAATCAAATGCTGGGTTGCATAGTGAACTTTGGAACACTCGACATTAGGGCAAAAGTAGGAACATAAACTATTCATACATTATAATAGACATAAGTTAAGTCTCGGATTAGGTTAAATATCTTTGATCATAGGTTTTATGTGTAACAAGTATATGATACATAAACATACTGTGGGCTGTGGTAAGTATGGGTTTAGGCAAAATTAGGAACATAAATTTTTCATACATTATAATAGACATAGATTAGAGATATGGTGAGGACGCAGACCTACGGTGGTGCGCTTTGGTGGGAGGTGGTGGTGGGGGTGCTCTGGTTCTCCCAGGGCAGTGGGAGAGGGGGAAGCAAAGACAGGTCTGTACTTGTAAAAATGGCTGCAAGTGGATGCGGGCAAATCCATCGGTCGCTAACAAGTATATCGGTTACCGATTGGTAGTTCGGGTTGGCAGATCGGTTGCTAAAAGTATATTTTGGTTGGAAAATCGGTTGGTAAAAGTATATTTTGGTTGGTAAAAATATATTTTGGTTGTTAAATAGTTTTGCAAAAACATCGGCCATAATAAGACTAACACCGTGTGGGCTGTGGTAAGCATAGATTTAGGCAATAGTAAGGAACATAAAACTTTTCATACATTATAATAGACATAAGTTAAGTCTAGGATTAGGTTAACAATCTTTGGTCATAGGTTTTACTAAGAGTCCCTGGTCGCCAGCGGAGGAACCTACATTATATAAATATATTTCTAAAACATTATATAAATATATAACACAATTAATGTACCAGCTGTGGACACTACTCTGTATTTTGATTTGTTGTATACATAACCTCAGAGGAGAGCATAGGTGTAGGCAAAAGTAGGAATATACACTTTTCATACATTATAATAGACATAGGTTAGGTTGACTATCTTTGGTGATAGGTTTTAGATACAAGTAGGAATATAAACTTTTCATACATTATAATAGACATAGGTTAGGTTAGGTTAACTATCTTAACACATTATATAAATATATAACACATTAAATGTGGGTGTTTTCATTAAAAACCTTAGATACAGTCCAATTGTCATGGTCGAACCAAGGAGTCGAACCCGTAGCGAAAGTGTTACAGAGTTTTTCGCGCTTATAACTCTGCTACACGTTCGCTACGGCGTATAGGTACCAGCTAGACCCGTACCGTAAGGCGTACCGAGTTTTTGGCGCGGAGCGCGAAAAACTCACTTCGCCTTACGGTACGGGTTCGTACCCGACATCCAGTCATTGTGCAATCATACCTATGACTTTAACTTTATATATTTACATCGACGTCAACGTTTATCGTATAACTCAAAACGAATGGCTGGGAAGGGGCAAAGGGGTGGGGCTCAGAGGCAAGGGCCAATCGGTTGGGCAAGAGGGCGGGCGAAGAAACATGGGGAGGGGTAATGGGGGAGGGCAATAGGGAGGGGCAAGGGGAAGGGCAAGGGAGGTGTCAAAGGGTCGGGGGAAGGGGAGGAGTAAGGGGAAGGGTTACCACACCCAATACAACCAGAGGTTAGGTTAGGTTAGGTTAGGTTAGCTATTCAAACCTACCTCCCACTACACCCAACACTCCAAACCGGTTTGACTGGTTTTAAAGTGGCGGTCTCTCTACTTGTGAGAATAAGTTGTGCAGTTGTGTTACGATTACTAACCTTATTTTATACCGTAAACATATACCGTAAACCTTATTATGTTGTATTAATATTATTGTATTTTTGGGTTTTTTATAAATATACTCGTTCAAGTTTTTAGATAGTGTTTAAATGCAGCCTATAATATTCATCCCACTAAAAATATAATTAATTTAATTTTTAATTTGATAGAAACATAGAGGGACCGGTGTTGAAATTAATTTCAGCCACAAACAGTGACAATGCCAACCAAACAATAACGAATTAATGTAGGAAGTGTTAATAATTATTAATTACGGTAATAGTCAGTCGTGGGACCAACCTTTTAAACATCTAACATAACTTTAAAGTAACAGTCAACTAATGAAATAATCACACGACGATATAGCTAGCTGTCTGCATCCCGGTACAGTAATAGGTGATTGAAATAATAGGTGACTATCACCTATTACCAATGTGTCCAATAACGTTATAACGCGTTATCACAAAGTAGCGCTATTTTCCATCACTAGTCTATTTACTTTACTAACAGTGATGGCAGTGGGATAACATGTTTATATTAATTGATAGTCAGCTGTTATCAACAATAGTGTTATTACTAATTTTATCCAACTGTTAATTTATCATATTATATATTTTGTAAATCCAATTATCCAAACAACCTTCAAAAAAGCCTTTATGGGGTGTTTAAATCCTGCTAAGTTTGAATTACAAGCAATAGTCAAATGTTGATAGAAAATAGATTTCGGAGGTCATGACATTACAGGTCAAATATGAGAATCTAAAAAGTAAAACAGTGGCTTTTCTATAGAGAGAAGGAAATGAACATTTTTCATGAATACGCCTTCATAAATCACGGATGATTTTTTTAAAAAGAGTGAAAACTTGTCGCTCGCTTTATCGTGTCACAATTGCCTTTGATATTTCTTAATGTTTCACGATCAGTGATTTATGTAGTTTTGACTGCAAAATTGGTCTACGCTACAGAAAATTACGTTGAATATGGGTGCTGTAGATTGTTAACCGACACACACAAGCAGAAACATCTTGCTGCAGACCATGAATTTTTGCAGCGTTACCAATTTATTGGTGATAAT
Source organism: Aphrophora alni (assembly GCA_963513935.1). NCBI lineage: Eukaryota > Metazoa > Arthropoda > Insecta > Hemiptera > Aphrophoridae > Aphrophora > Aphrophora alni. Next base: position 86,746,368 of record OY740765.1, read on the forward strand.
TGTTTGATTACATTGTAACGAGAAATGAAACCTGGATTTCATAATAAGACGTCGAGATGAAGCAGCAGTTGATGCATTGGGGGCATTTTTCATCCCGAAACCAAACAAGTTTCATCAAAAACGTTCGGTAAAGAAATTCATGGGTAATGTTTTTTTAGGATAAGAGAGGTTGCTTATTGAATTTTGTGATTGGCGGAATTACTGTAACAGCCGATTCGTAATATGAAATCTTAGAAGAGCTATTCAAAACAAATTATGTTGAATGCTGTCCCGCAGATTTTTGATTTTATTATGACAATGCAAGGGTAAACAGGAGAAATTTAATTGTAAGTGAATTGAAATGATATCGTTAGAAAATCTTTATTTATCCACCCTATATATCTCACCCTAGCTCCTAGCAATTATTTTCTTTTTCTTCGCATTAAACTCTGACTTGCAGAATTTAACGATGCCATCTAATTGAAAAGTAGTGTACGTATGATAAAACCGTTATGGAATAAATAGTAGGTGACACAATTTTTTGAAAAGGGAATGAAGAAGCTAGTAATTTCTTTCATTTGAGCAAACTAGTTACATTTCCTTTTCTGGAGGTTCTCAGCTTCGAGGTTCTCAATATATTTGCATATAACACTTATTCTAACATGCATAAATAATGAAAAATAGCAGAAATTAAATTTACAAAATTTATTAAATCCACACAATTATAATTGAAATAAAATAAAGTTCTATTTCAAAATTGCTTCTTTTATCAATTTAAAGTTCTTTCTCAAAATGAGTAATTATTATTGTTATTATATAAGTTTAAATAGTTTTAAAAAACAATACAAAGTAGACACAATGTCTTTATCAAAGTAATTAAAATATTATTTTTGTTCTGGTAATTAAATAATACTAGTGATTAAAAAAAACTGGCTGGATATTAGCCTACCTTTCATTTTGTAGCTTTGGTTTAAATCATTAGTTAGGCTTACAATGTTTATTAGATATTTCTCATTTTGAAGTTTTTAGCATTTAGTAAGACACTCGCATTTAAATGTCTTATACTATTTCCCACACAAAATTGAGTGATTATTTAATCTTCAATTTGACCCTCTCTAGAGCTGTAAAATATAGGTCTTGCTCTAATAGCTGTTGGAATGGGGGGGGGGGACTTATTTTTGTTCAAATTGGCTTGGGTTTTACAATAATGGACATAAGTTCTTACTTATTCTTCAGATCTAGTTTGATATCTATGTGAATTCTCAAAACTGTGTATCACTTTATATTATTTTCACAATTTATTCACTTTTAGTAATATTCTTAAACTTATTATAGATTATATCTAAATTATAATATACCTTACTTAGTTTTAACTTTTTGTTTGTATTTATTTTTTAATTTTAAAACTCTATTTAGACTATCTGATATATTACAGTATGTCTTCTCTCCAATGAATTTGAATGTTTTTTTTTTTTTTTTTTTTTTTTTTTTTTTTTTTAATATTCCTGTTTGCACAGCAGCGTTATGACATCACAAGGTGGTCGCCACTTTCCCAGATATCTTTATTTTAGTTGATTAGTCTTTGCATTCTATTTCCCAAATTTGTTTTGACTCTAATTTGGTGTTATTAAAGAATTTCATAAATAGTTTCAAGAATTAAAGTAAAAAAATAAAAATAAATCAGTAGAAGCGAAATAGTATATAAGACATAGTAGAATGTTAAAACTCAAATATATTAATTTAATTAGCCCCAAAAACAAGGAGTGATAATGAAACAATAATACAGAGTGCAAAAGGTAAAGAAGCATAATACATGCTGGATTCGTAGTGCGGGTAGAGAACTTATCTGAAACATTCCCACAATAAAGTGACCTAAATTCAAAAAACTCTCAAGGTGTGAAACTCGGAATCTTAGAACAATATGTTGTGGGGGAAAGTCGAGTTTCTCGGAAACTGGGAATCCCACAGCGAGGAATCGATGTTCCAGAGATGCACCATAGCTCAATGAATATGGAAAACGTCTTTTGTTGAAAAGTATATGTTCCTGGAGGAAGATTGGGGAGTTTACAAGAATACAATTGGCAAAAAGTATATAGATGTGCAAAGGGCCATTCTGCCGCACAGTGTCTATAGACAGCTGAAAAATGGCGGGCCATACTGTAGAGCCAATGATCTAAAACCACACTAATGGTGGTTCTAATTAAGGAAATAAATCAAAATTAAATAAATAACCAATACTGTAATATATAATGTAAAAAGATAGAAATTAAATTAATAATAAATCATGTACTTAGCTAAAACTGAAGAGAAAAAGGACGAAAGAGGAATAATTCTAGTAACTAAAAGAAGTATCCCCCAGGGGCTCACATCTTGTGGGTACGGGATGGGCAATCGTGGGGTCCCAAGCTGGATCTGATCTTGTTTCAATTAGTCTTGGATAAGATCCCTTCTCTTTGGTCTTTCTGTCAGGTCTCTCTTGACCACCTCTTGTTCCTTTCGACCCCGACGCTATTAGAGTATTCGAGGGCTAGGGCGTCTTCTTTCTTACTTCTGACTTCTTCAACGACAAGAATAGATATGATTTGTGATTCAAATACAAGAATACCCCAGGTGGGTCAGCCTGTAAAGGCGAATCCCACTGTCGGTTCCGATCGGGTGAAAGCCCCGGTGGCCGGCGCCGGTCGCATGGATTCTAGGGGCGACCAGACACACGTTATTCTACCAAGAGCGGCTAACCTTTCGGCCCAAAACACCATGGGTGAGGTAGACCCATTTCAAAGAAGAAACAAGTTGATGAGATCTTCCTTGAAACCAAGGAGTCATTCTATCGCTGACATTGACTGCGAAACTACTAAAGAAGCGCAGGGGAATGATAGAGAATCTGAGGTAGAACTAGTGGGGAATGTTTTTGACGAAACGCAGGGTGGAGTTTCAGATGAGATACAAGCTGCTATTGATAAGAAAGTGAAAAGGCTGGCTGGAAAAATTAGGGAGGCGGACAAGAATGAAGAGGAACAACTACGAGTTATTAGAGACACTTTAAAAAACATGAATCTGGCCGCTGGAAAACAAAAAAAATACGTAAATATGGCCATTAAAAACGGGTTAATATTTATAGAAGAGAGGTTAGAAGTGCTACGAGCTTGCAGAATGGTAAGACATAATGCAATAGGGAACCTTATAGAAAGGGCATCTATGCCAATGGTGGCCAGTCCTAAAGAGAGGACAAATCTTCCCCCGCGAAAGAGGCCCAGAACTTCGATACCATCTCCTGAAGCAGGGGATCATTGCAGGGAGACAACGGGCGCACTTGAGGAGAAGGGAGAAGTAGAGACAGAGGCGGGTAGGTGGAACATGGTAGTTCGAAGAGGAAAGGGTCTTAAAAAAAGGTCTGTGGCAGACAATACGACACAATCTCCAGTAGTTTGGTCAAACCGGATAGGACAGGATCGACGGCCTGAAGGTAAAAAACTGGAAAGGAAAAAAGTAAGGGCAAGGAATAAGGCACTAATATTTAAGCCAGTTGAAGGCAAGACTTATGCGGAGGTGCTGGGAGCAATTTGCAAAGAGGTGCGACCAGAAGACACTGGTACCGAGATACGGGGGGTTAGAAAGACACTGCAGGGGGTGTGCTGATTGAATTAGGTAACTGTCGGGATCAAGCAGCTCTGCATATGGCAATAATATCAGCCATTGGTGAAGGCGGTGACGTCCGATGTGTATCTCCCAAACTGAAAATCAAAATCCTAGATCTCGACGCCTATACGACGGAAGAGGAAGTTAAGCAAGCCATCGGCAGAGACCTAGGGGAAGAGTCTACTGGTGTCACTAAAGTAAACATCCTTGGCCCTAATTCGAGGGGACAGCGTATGGCCATAGTTGAAGTAGAAGAAATACCAGGGTTAAAGCTTCTAGGTAAAAGAGGAATCAAAGTTGGTTGGGTTGTAGCCAGAATTAGACGTCGATTAGAGGTCTTAAGGTGCTTTAGATGCCTAGAATACGGACATGTAAGAAGGGATTGCTTAGGCCAGGATAGAAGCGATATGTGCTGGAAATGCGGAAATAAAGAGCACAAAGCAGCACAGTGCCAGGAAGAGCCTAGATGCATTATCTGTAAGGAAAGAGGATATCCTGATGGAGCCCAGGGGCACATTCCAGGTTCAGGAGGTTGCAAAGTGTTTCGGGATGCATTAGCATCAAAAAGAGCCAATCAAGGGCAATGACAGCACGGCAAGGTAACACCAAGACAGGGCCGAAGAAAGGAACTTCAATCCTACAGGTAAATCTGAGGAAAGGAAGAATAGCCCAAGATTTGTGCTTACAGACAGCGGCGGAACATCAAGTGGACATCATTTTGCTGTCCGAGTTTTATAGGCAATAGATACGGCAGAGTGGTATCAAGATGGCAAGGGCAAGGCTGCCATAATGCTTGTCAACTCTGCAATTCAAGCTACGAGGACAGTTGAGACCAACAGTGGTTTCATCTCGATCTTTATCGGAAAGGTGGAATTATACAGCTGCTATTTCTCGCCGAACGATGATAGAAAGACGTTTGAAGAGGAGTTGTTTAACCTTGAGAGCAGTGTAAGAAAAACGGTGGTGAAGTAATTATTGGCGGGGACTTTAACGCTAAATCCCCTACTTGGGGTGAAGTAAGTACGCCATGACTGAAGAGGAAAACTAGTAGAAGAGTTTCTAGCGCATCTAGATTTGGTGGTACTTAACATAGCTGATCGACCAACATTCGCAAGAGGAAATGCAATATCTATAATCAACCTGACAGTAGCTAGTCGGAGGGTGGCTAGGAGAGTCTGGGACTAGAGTGTTGCAGAGGACGAGACGCTAAGCGATCATTCCTACATCTTCTTTCACCTGGGCGGGAACGGAGTGGAACGGGAGGTAGTTAAGAACCACAGACTCTTGGAACGCTAACAAGATGGATCTTGTAGCTTATAGAGAAGCTCTAGAGAAGATGAAAATTCTCGATCTTTTTAAGAAAAGTAGCTTAGTAGTGGCTACTGAGGATCAGGTAAAGCGGGTTACAAATCAGCTGGTAAAAGCTTGTAACAAGTGTATGCCTAAACAAAGAAAGAATGCGTCCAATCACAGGGCTAAATACTGGTGGACGGATGAAATTGCCACCCTAAGGATGGAGTGCCTATTGGGCGAAGAGATTGGCGACGAGATCTAAAGGGAATCAGGTTCTGATAGGAAAATACAGAGAGACTAGACAGATCTTTAAGAAGGCCATCAAGAAGAGTAAAATCAGCAAATGGCGTGAACTCGTGGAGGAAGTTGAGAACGACCCTTACAAGCTGGTATGTAGGAAGCTGGGGAGAAATAAGAAGAACCCGCTACTGAATGACGAAGTCTGGGTTAAAGAAATAATCAATGACCTATACCCCAGGGGCCAAGTCTATCCGGTAAAGCGCCCTGAAAAGGTGGAACTCAAGAACGAAGAACGTTTCCAACTGGAGGAACTGAGGATAGAAGGTCGACCCTCAAAAACGGTAAATCACCCGGACCAGATGGAATCCCTAACGAATTGCTCAGAAGCCCTTGAGGAACATGTCCTTGAGTATAGGATGTCAAGAAGCATGTCCACTGTAGGTAAATGGCTAAACAGCAAGGCTTGCAAATGGCGGTAGAAAAGACAGAAGCGATCTTGGTAACTCGAAGAAGGAAATATAGGACTCCTAGACTCATCATTAATGGCGTGCGGGTAGAATGGAAGACTGAGTTGACGTACCTTGGTATAGAAGTGGACCGGGGTCTGTCTTTTGGACCGCATTTGAAGAAGGTAGCCACCAAAGCTGCAAGGGTGACTGGGAATCTTTCGTGTTTGCTGCCAAATGTGGGAGGGCCGAGAGAGAAAAAGAGAAGGTTATATGCCAGCGTAGTACATTCAATAATACTGTACGCAGCACCTGCCTGGGTCAAAGCGCTGGGGAAGCAAATTAATAGAAGAAGGCTGCTCTCAGTACAAAGACAGGTGGTACTTAGAATCACTGCAGGATACAACACAGTCCCACAAGCTGCGATATTGGTTGTGGCCGGAATACCCCCTATCGACTTGCTGGCGGAGGAAAGGAGAGAGATGTATGGTGAGGAAGCAAATGAAGAAAGAACAGTGTTTCAAATAATGGTGTTTATTTTATATTGACTTGTTTGTTGATTTTGAATACGGCATCATATGCGCTGGAACGCCCCCCTCACACACCAATGCAGATTTCCATATCAGTATCGTTTTATAAAATTAATGCCTTTTCGGGAGTTTTCGATTTAAAAAAAATATCCATACATCTTGAAATTGTTAAAAAAACCCTAATTTTTCAAAATCGTCTCGTTCAATTTCGTTAAAATTTTGGTGTAATATGAATATTTGTAACGATGTCGCTGGTTAGGCACCGGAATCTTGCTCGCAATCTGCTTGCTTTAATTGCAATAGTAGTGGTACAGCTGATGAAGTCCCCTGAAATAGCTCGACACTACTTGTTTCCAGTCCCGTCAACTTAATTTAGTGGAGTTATATAAATTATTATGTCGTTCGAGTAATGGCGTTCCCGGAATTGTCGGGAAGTCCTATTGAATATATCCCACAGTGGTAATTATATATAAATAGGGGGAGTTACAAATAAGTATATAACCTTGATCATTACTATTACAGTATCATATTAAAATTATAGTGATATTGCAATTAGAGTTGTATGCAATTAATTTTATAATTAAATATAAGTCCTCCAAATTAGTTTATTATAATTGACTCATTAAGAGCTGGTGGTTACCTAGAGTGGTGTTTGGTCTGACGGGATAAGTGTTTTATAACCTCAATGGGTAACCGCTTTTTCCTAATTTAAGCCTATCTTGGGTTAAAGCATCCCAGTGATATTAAATGATGATATTTCTGCCAAGAACTGAAATTCACCACATTTTAAAGACCTGAAGCAGTATGACGATTCACAGGTAAAAATAAGTTACAGTTACAGTATACTTAACAAAAAAATGAAATGATTCTTAACTGTTGTCGTTAAAATCTAGATTTCGATCAAATACGATTTTACTCCGTTTATAGCATAATGACAGCGAGATTAGGTTTATTTATATATGTAAATATAATTCTTTTTTATTTTCACAAAACGCTTTTTAAAAACGTTTGATTAATAAATATTAGAAACAAGAGTAACCACATTGCCGGGTGTCGAAGTCGGACGGTACTCTTCCACGCAGTGTCACCTGGAAACTGCACTCTTCTAGTCTTGACTAGGAGGGTGCAGGCTAATGTACCGACGCCGCACAGCCTGGGTAGAGGTAATTAAATCTCTCTCTGTCCCAGGCAAGTACCTACACAGAGATGATAGGGAAGTGCGACCAGTGCAGGACATACATAGGCCTGGATAGGGGGCTCCTCCCCCCTGCTGGGAAAGTGGGGCGCCCAGGTATACCCTGCTTGGGCGATACGGTGACCCTTGATGAAGGGGTGGCTGGTGATTGAGGTGAAGGCTCTTTGTGGAGGGTTGGATCCAACACATCACTTTGCGCTCTGGAGGCTTGGGTGAGCCGCGATCGGGTCTGGCAAGCCCAGATCAGGGGTTCTCACTATGCGAATGCGTAGTGGGGCAAGTGCAGTTGCTGTGAGTAGGCTTATTGAAGGAGGAACAACCCAGTTTCCATGGTCGGTTCTGGGAAGGTCCTCTGGATAGACAGCCGAGGGGCAGTGGATGGCAACGGAGAGCCTGAGTCGCGGGAGGACTTTGTCTGGCGAATGCCTCACCGAGGATGGTGAGAACGTTGCTCAGGACCCTAGATGGGGCAAAAACCCAATACACAACTTCATGGACAACCAAAATAGACCAGAAGTGAACAGGCGGTCAGGTGCAGAGAGGGAATCTCCAGTTGAGAATGTCCTCAGTCTGCGCCTTGACGATGTAGAAATGCCACTGGAAGTCCCAATGGGTCAGGCCAGAAACATGGCAGGTCAAGAGATGGTTGAAGCTCCAGTTGAGCAGGCTACCAAATCCTCAAGGGACAGCGGCGACAGGTCTGCTATGGCAGAAAGTCGATCCACTGTACCGCCCTCTGAGGCAAGCACATCAGATGCAGATCTGAGTCAAACGGCATCCAGGATCAACCGGATGCACGTTGGTAACACAGCCAAGAAAGGCGCCTCCTTCTATCGTGAGAAGAAGAGGCGCCGGAAGGAGGAGAAGAAGGCTGCGGGCACTTGGGTGGAACACCCGAAAGCTACTCCGATGAGCAGGGGAGCGGCTGTTGATGTAGGAACGCCAAAAAGGCAAAGGTCCGATGTCAGCAGTCCTTCAAGCTCTGGAGTCAACCAGGCACCAAAGAGACCCAGGAGGGGGTTGGAAATCTCATATGCAGATAGGCTAACTTCTTTCGGGGTTGCGGTGGTGCCTAAGGACTTTCCGGAAAGGTCACTCACTGAGGAGGACATCCTGGAGCTCTCGTCTGCTCTCAATGCGCAGATGAGGCCCCTCTCAGATGGATGTCTACCAGGCTTCAATGAGTCGCCTAGGCTGGAAAGCGGAGCTATGATACTGCAGTGCTGCAATCTAGAAACCAAGGGGTGGCTAGAGCAGGCTTTAGCCATATGCAATCCCTGGAAAGGGAACATCTTGGAGGTGGTGGACGCGAAAAAGGTGATTAACATTACCAAGGTTATCACCAGGTTTCCGCCCCCATTCGACAAGATGAAGGTGGAGGACGTACTGTCCAGGATCCAGCAACATGATCTCTCGATCTTGACAAAAGATTGGAGGATCATCAATGCTAGAACCACTGGCCCTCAGGGGAGAACAGTGGTTCTTGGACTCAATGAGAAGGATTTGGAAATGCTCAAGAGGAGAAACCTCAGGGTTAGGCTCGGGCTTGGGCAGATCCAGTTCCAGATCATTGGTAAAAAAACTAGGGATGGTGCAGCCAATGAAGGTGCTGAAGGTGGTCCAGGCCAATCTTCAGAATAAAAAGGCGGCCAGCCTTAACCTAACCAGCAGATTCAAGGCCGAAGGCATCGATGTGGCTCTGATCCAGGAGCCATGGGCGGTGAAAGGTAAGGTTCTGGGGCTGGGAGACTCTGGGGGCAGGCTGATGTACGATACGTCATCGGACGCTCCCAGAACATGCATGTTAGTGAATAAGAATTTAAGTGTCTTTTTGCTAAATGAGTTCTGTTCCAGGGATCTGGTGGCAGCTAAGGTGAGATTGGAGGACCAGGAGGTGTGTGGAGAAATTACCATAGGCTCTGCATACATCCCGTTCGACTCGGCCAATCCACCTCCAACTTACGAGTTTACACGCATTGTGGGAGAAGCGAAGAGGAAAGGTGAACACCTAGTCCTTGGAGTGGATTCCAATGCGCATCACCTTGTATGGGGCAGCTCCAACTGCAATGCAAGAGGTAAGTCTCTATTTGACTATTTGTCTAGTTTTAATTTAGATATAGTTAATGTAGGTAACAAACCGACCTTCATCAACAGAGTGAGGAGGGAGGTCATTGACATCACAGTCTGCACTGAACGTACTGCCCAACTCATCAAGGGTTGGAGGGTCTCGGTGGAGCCATCATTGGCAGATCACCAGCACATTCAATTCGAGATGAGGTGGAAGCAGAAGAGTGTCATCTGGTTCAGAAACCCCAAAAGGACGAACTGGGATAAGTACAGGGAAGACTTGGGGCAGGCTGTTCAGGATATAGTGCCTGAAGTGAGGGGGATAGAGGAGTTGGAAGAAGTATCGGTGCAGCTGCAGGCTGCGGTGCAGGGTGCTTTTCAGGCCAACTGCCCCCTCACACAAAGGAAAAAACACGACACGGTTAGGTGGTGGAACAAGGACCTAGCAAAAATGAAGAGGGAGGTTAGAACTCTGTTCAAGGCCTCTAAACATCAAGGTTGCTGGGAACCCTATCACAAAAAACTTACTGAGTATAACTCAGCAATTCGGAAAGCCAAGCGGGATTCCTGGAGAAAGTACTGTGAAAGAGTGGAAGAGTGCTCTGAAACGGCTAGACTCCAGAAGATCCTGAGGGCTGAACATACCAATATGGTGGGCTCTCTGGAAAAACCAGATGGCTCGTATATGCAGTCCGGAAGGGAGACTCTGGAAGTACTCCTGAGATGTCACTTCCCGGAGTGCGAGATAGAGGGAGGAAGTGATCCCTCCCTGTACATTAGGGCAAGTCCGCGTAGAGCGGACTGGAACTGCTCGAGGAGACTCATTAATGAGGATAAGGTGGACTGGGCCATTAGATCGTTCGAGACGCACAGGGCCCCGGGGCCGGACGGGATCACTCCCTTACTCCTCAAGGAGGGTTTGGAGGTGCTCAGGCCGGTTATCACGGGGGCTTTTCGGGCGAGCTTGGCGCTGCGCCATGTTCCAAGGAATTGGTCTGTGGCGAGGGTTGTCTTCGCTCCAAAGCCTGGAAGAGCGGGATATGCTCAGGCCAAGGCCTACAGACCAATTTGCCTAAACTCTTTCCTGCTAAAGGCTATGGAGAGAATTCTGGATGTTAACATCAGAGATAGCGTGCTTAGGAGTTCAGGCTTGCACGATAATCAATTTGCTTATAGACCAGGCAGGTCCACTGAGGCTGCTCTACATCATATAGTAAGTAGAATAGAGGAAAGTCTGGAAGCAAAGGAAATAGCTCTGGGGGCGTTTCTGGACATAGAGGGAGCCTTCAGCAACACTTCAATACAATCAATGATCAGTGCTTTGGAGGATTGTGAAGTGAACAAGACTGTTGTAGGATGGGTCTCTGCCATGCTGAACAACAGGTCAATCCAGGCTACTCTGTATGATGAAATCATCACGATCAGAGCTAGACGTGGATGTGCTCAGGGCGGAGTCTTATCCCCCCTGTTATGGAACCTGGTAGTGGATAAGATCCTTAGGCGTTTAAACGAACAAGGATTCTACTCACAGGGATACGCTGATGATGTGGCCATCGTGGTTAGAGGTAGAGACATGAGTGTTGTTTGTGACCTTATGCAGGCTGCCTTTAACCAGGTGGAAAGGTGGTGTCAGGAGGAACAGTTATCTGTGAATCCTGTAAAAACTACTCTCATTCCCTTAACAAGAAAAAGGAATCTGGGTGTGAGGTCGCTACCTAAGCTCTTTGGGCAGGAGGTAGCGTTGGAGAACCAGGTGAAGTACCTAGGTACTGTGTTAGATAAAAGGCTCACCTGGAACCCACAGATAGAACGGGTAGTAACCAGAGCCAAGTGTCTTATGTTTGCATGTAAGAGGGCTGTTGGTAAACAATGGGGTCTGCAACCCAAGGTGGTTATGTGGATTTACACCATGATTATTAGACCACTAATCTCCTATGCTGCGGTGGTTTGGTGGACTAAGACGCTACAAGGTGGGGTTGGAAGTAGAATGGATGGTCTCCAAAGGGTGGCCTGTTTGGCTATCACGGGGGCCATGGGGTCTACACCAACCGTTACCTTGAATGCACTTCTGGATCTCCCTCCCCTAGGGGTTTATATTCAGGGACAGGCCAGGATGAGTGCATACAGACTACAGCAAACGGGTTGCTGGAGAAAGAGATGGCCTGCAATCGGTCACTGCAGGATAAATCAAGTGGTCAACAGGGAAGTGTTAGACATGCCCTCTGATCACATGATACCTAAGGTTTCATTAGACAAGCCTTTTAAGACGAAGATCTTCTCTAGGGAAGAATGGGAGTCTGGAAGGAAGTTATACAACGAGCAAGATATAGTCTGGTTCACAGATGGCTTGAAAACTGAGATGGGTACAGGCGGTGGCATTAATGGGTTTAACCCAGAGAGGTTCATCGTACTGAGCCTAGGTAAGCATGCTACTGTTTTCCAAGCAGAAGTAGGTGCTATCTCTGAATGCATCAAGGAGAATCAAAGAATGAAATACATGGGTAAGAACATTCTGATTTTCACAGATAGTCAAGCTGCCATTAAGGCACTTAACACGACAAAGGTAAAGTCGAAGCAGGTATGGGACTGCATCTCATCATTGATAAAGCTTGGTCAGATGAACACGGTCACTGTTGGCTGGGTTCCTGGCCACTCAGGTATTGATGGTAATGAGAGAGCAGATGAACTAGCCAGGTCAGGCTCTGAATCCCCTTTCGTTGGCCCGGAACCGGTGCTCGGAATCTCTTATGGACAGGCCAGGGCAGCGGTTGATACGTGGATGCGGGAGGGGATGAACAGGGTCTGGACGAATTCAACCACTAGTAGACTTGCTAAAAGGTTAATTAGACCAAGCAAGAAACATGCGGAACAACTCATCTCTCTTAGAAGGGATAACTTGAGGTGGGTGGTTGGTCTCTTAACGAGCCACTGTCACCTCAGAAAACACCTACACAGGATAGGAATTGCTGCAGTTAATACATGCAGGAAATGTGGTTTGGCTGAAGAGTCTGCAGAACACATTCTTTTGGAGTGTGAGGCGCTAGGACGAGCCAGGCTGTACTCTCTAGGCCCTCCGGGGAAAGAGATGGAAACCATCCTAGACAACCCTATCGGTAGTATCTGTTCCTTCATAAGGATGACGGGTATTACTGATTGGGTGTGGGAAGGAAATTGGGGCGGCAAAAGACCATTAGGTCGACGCCGGTGATGCCTCTGATGGAGGTTATCACAGCCCAGTTTAAAAAAAAAAAAAAAAAAAAAAAAAAAAACAAAAAAAAAAAAAAAACCACATTGCCTATGCAACGCCTTAAAACTGTGTTAAGAAACAATGCTCCAAGCAATCATATTGCTTAACGCACCCCTTAGAAAATTCAGTCATGGATTTTTTTTAACCTCTAAGTTATCATCGCCTTAAATACAAAAAATACCAAATTTGTAAGATCATATATACATAACATAAAAATCACCCAAATAATTCATTATCACCAACCAAAAACATAACCCATTTCATCAAAACCCACACCACAGTAGATGTAAATATTATTCATATTTTGTGTCTCCATTTAATAATATTTGTACAACATGAACAGTAATAGAATTCACATTATATGTCATGAGTTTAATAATGGGGGGGGGGGAGAAAGAATAACTATCACTTGAGAGGAAAACGAAATCTCTATGGTGAAAAAGAAACAAAAATGCGACATTCTATTAAAAAAAATCCAAACAAGCAGTATCATTTTTTGTTATAGATTTATAGGAACATATAAGATATTAAAAAAACAGCAAAAATATAAGATTCGAACTTGGAAACATTGGTGGCTGTAATGTATAACTTTGTTTATCCCGCCATGGAATTGATTCAATATTAAAATTCACCTTTTGTCCACATTATCTATATTATAATGTAGAACTAGGACGATGGTTTTTGAACACGTTTTGATCAGTTTTCATTTGGTTTTGAGGTTAAGTGAGTGAGAAAGTTTGTGGAATGTTTTGAACCGTTTATTTATTACAGATAGAGAAACAATTTGTATTGGTCATTAGATATAGGATTGAGCCAAATATTATCAAAATAGTTAGTGCTGATTTTGAGAAAATTGTAAGTTTGTGTTCTTCTCACGGTAGCTACTCAGAAATTTTAATTTATTTTTTAAAAATGGTAAAAAAACTCCCGAAATGTCCAGGTATCAAATTTGGTGAGAGATCTAACTCAAAATTACATGAAGAAAGAATTAGATTCAGCTAGGTCCCTTGGGATTGGCATGCCTGTATTCATGAGCTCCTGAATAACCACATTTTTAATTCAAGGAACCTTCAAAATTAATGTATCAGCAAAAACCTAACATCGATTTTTTTAACCAATACATAACTTTCTTTATACTATGTGAGAAAATAAAAATATATAGGTTTACAAAATATCCTTACACCCTGTAGGAGATAATTTTTGCCCTGTAAAATTAGGCTGTATAAGTAATTTAATTCAATTTCTAATAAGAATACCCCAATTAATTTTTGTTTTTCTGCTGTTATTTTGATCATAACTTATACTTTTTAACACCCTGTATTACGACCTAGAGTTTCAACCTAGGTCGTAATACAGGGTGTTAAAAAGCACCTCATATTTATATATTTATTTATAAATGGTATTCGATCTTTCTTGAATAACTCCTATGACACATTCAAAAATAAAATTGAAATCGTGCAAACAGTATTTAGGCTTAACTTTAACACTTCATTGATAATGTCACTCAGGAAGATGAAGTGGTTTCTGTAAAAGGATATTAAGTTAAACAGGTTTGATCCTAATGTAATTCCAACAGAGCAAAAAGGTTGCTTGGGATCTATGAGAAAGCACTTAACATCTTACTTGTAATAAATTATGTGACAGATTTAAGGAAGTTAGATAAAGCTATTTTTTTTTTATTTTATTTTTTTATAAATAATTAACTTTTAAGTTTGAAATGATAGACTGATTTATCCTCTTGAAGAAACAATAATTGTTTTACTCATATTAACTCAAACATATTATTAATAGACAAAAGTGATTTTTTTTGAAAATTTACTACCACTGCTATTTATATAATAGAGGTGGTTTGTTTCAAAAAAATCACTCTGTATACAGAGAGTTTCAGAACTCTTGTAGAATATTTTAAAGGATTATCCCTGGGGTTAAAGTAAACACATAACAAGCATTCATTTGTTTGTCTGTCTCTCTGTCCGCCATTTTGTGTTTTGTGCAAAAAACAAAACAAAAAAATTATAATTTTGGAAATAATTTAGATATTAAGTCCAAATTTGGTATACATATTTTATTATCTGACCTTTTATCAATGCACCAAAAACCTTAACTGTGTTTTGTATTTTTTTAAATTTCAAATTTTTAACGGTGAATATTTTGAAAACAGATGACTATAAAAAACTTTATAAGATGAAAAGGCATCAATGAAGTAATGCATCCACAGTTCTGGGTGGCACCCTGAAGAAATGGAGATAAAGAGTCCTCCCACATGGGAAGCCAACACATTGTGGACACTCAGAAAAAAAAAACATTTGGTGCAATCAAACCTCCATTCCTTTAAATAAACAATACTGCCTCAGGCAATACTAAAATCATCAAAGTTAACTGGCTCATTTTATCCAACCTTTAATCTAACACTGATTTTTAGAATAAGGAGAAATTAAATCTTTGATTGCATTAGTCCATGTTTAACATTTATAATATTTAACTCCATTCTTACCAAGTTATTTCAGACCTACATGGGTTTACAGTGTCAGATCCAGGGAGAGTGTCAATCTAAACCCAGAAAATCTAGCAACTGTATTTCAAGTGGGAGTAATTGCTCTGACTGATGTGTGAGGTTAGGTAAAGTTAGGTTAGGTTAGGTTTACACCATCTATACTCTCTCAGTAAGGCATCACTTCTAGCTTTGTCAAACCACAACTATACCTCCAAGATAATGTGAGATTGTCATATCACCCTCAAAACCCTTTAAAAAACCAACAATATAAACTTATTTTGGGTCTCAGCACATAAGGGTATTACAGGAGTGTGGAGGCAGACATGTATGCTGTTAAAACAGGTGCTGAGTGCCCCTTCATCAGCACAGAACTTCCTTGTGCAGTACTTATATTTTATCATGTAGGTGTGTCTCGTAATGAATTTTAAAGAAATATCAGAGGACTTGGGAGAAGTTAATGTACAGTCTAAGAAGATGCTCAAGAGGCTGTCAAGATTCAATGCAGAGGAATCCCTAAGCTGAACAGATCAGATCTACAGAGAGTGGTTGGATTGTTGACTGGTAAAGGATATTCCATAGTGATCGACAACAGAATGGAGTTTAATGTACCTTGTATGTAGAAAATGTGGTGAAGAACAAATCAGCACATAATATTTTACTGTGCAGCTTTGGACAGGAAACGGATTGTTCCTTAAACACTCTCTGGAGTGGAGGACAGACAGGAGAAAAGTGCATCAATCGAAGTTTCTCATTCTCAAAACCTGAAATTGAATTGAAAAGAAATGACACATGAATGAAGGTGCAGAATAAGATTTTATAGATAAGAAGCAAACCCAGGACTTGAGTCTTGCCTCTCTTAAAATAAAAAAATGAAATAAAGGTATTACAGAATATCCACAGCAACTACCAAACTATAGATAAAGTTTAAAATTTTCCATGACCTAATGGCATATAACGGAGTACTTAACTTCATCTTAAACTCAATCTGTAATAACAACTACTAGGTATATGCTATTCATTAGTTATTTCCTTGTGTAGCTTCAACATTATTACTCACATAATGCAAGAGATGAAACATTTAATGTAAACAAAACATGTTAAGAACCCATGTCGTCCATTATTTATAACGACTATACAGAGTAAACTGGTGGTTTTTATGTTTTGTTATTTTAACAACACCATTTATTCTATAATAAAACTGTCAGACAAGTCTTTGTGTGACATGTTTTTATTAATAGCAATAATTTGTTGGTGACTCAAGTGTTTTATGATATTATTTTTAATCATTACTTAGGTCTAAAATATAGTAATAGTTAATTGTATGATGGTTCTGAAATTTCAATATTATTTTTTTGATTGTGCTTTGATTTAAACCCTTATATTTAGATAATTTTTCAAATTATATATTGTTTTTTTGCCTACAAAATTATAATTTGTATCTGTCTAACTTTTATCACTATAGGGCTACTATTAAATGAACAAAGTTTGTGTGTATATATATATATATATATATATATATATATATATATATATATATATATATATATAATTTGCTTCTTTATTAGCATTATTATCATATAGGTAATATTTATAATTACAAATATTTCAACTTACTTCATCTCATACACGGATTGTTCTCTACTACCGGTTTCGCCACATCAACATGTCAGCATCTTCAGGTTTGAACCGCTGCTGCTTCGTCAAAGTCATTATTTACTTAAAAACATTACAGATCACAAACATACAAAAACACACATTACAGACAAATATGACATACACTTTTTGTCCTGTTAGGTCGCCAGCTAATTCAATACTAAATCTTTATCTTGTTTATAACTATTTAAAGATGCAGAGTAAATAATGTCAGATTCAAACTTTATTTGTTATTACAATAATATTTCAAGTGAAAAATATACGACCTAGACTGGGAATCGAACCCAGGACCTTTTTCACTTGAAATATTATTGTATTTTCAATACCTGCTAAGTAAAAAATCGTATAAGCGGAAAAATTAATAAATTTAATTTATTTGTTAGTTTATTATTTTAATATTGCTGGTTTGGCTTTCAATAAATATATAAATCTCTCCCAAGCATTCATATTACTGTATATCCTTTGTCACATTTAAAAAAAATATTTATAGTGCTGTCTATCGTGCCCGTTATCCAGAATAGGGAGAGATTTTTGTGTATGGAATGACGTAAGTTGAAATATTTATAATTATATATATATGTGTGTGTGTGTATGTATGTATACTCAAAATGACTCTAATGACTTAATGATTTTGATGAAATTATGTTTTTATATGTTTATGGGTAAAAGAAATCTATTGATAAATGTCCCATCTTTGAGAAAATTCATTTAGGGTAATAGTGAGACACCAAAAAAATTTAATGTATCCATTTAGAATATATAGCACAACTGGTGGAAGATTTTCAGTGTTGCTACAAAATTCAAACTTTAACTACCTGCAATGGAGACCTATAGGCATTAACAGATAAAACATTATGTGTCTCTGAGAAGAGAAATATAGTAATCAAGACACAAATGAATATTTACAGGGATGGCCACAAGAGCGCTGTTATGTTTATATCTTTTTACTACTATATTTGTTAAATAATGTTAATAGGCCTAAATAAAAGAAAATGTATGTACTTGATTACAATATGTAGAGTAGTAATTTAGGGATAGGGAATAAATATAAGTCAATGTTAATCATGTTTGCTCAGAGCATAGCTTGATCAACCAGATACCTTATTCTCAAATAAACATTTACATTTTTAATTCGTTTATCATCAGATTGTGATGAAACCTACAATATTTCACTCAAATTTGATGTTAGTTTTTACATAAATGACCTCCTCCTTCTCCCTCCCTCCCCCTTCCAACGAAAATTTCTATTGACCAATTTATTAAATTTCTAATATTTAGAATGTGGTCATATTCCGGTCACATTTACCAGTATTTTAAATGCCTGAGATTATAACTCAGTCAGAATGAACAAACATTTTTTCGAGCTGGCATGAACTCTCTCAGATTACACAATTTAATTATGCAAATTCCATATTTCTACTATAAAGCAAACTTTGTTCACCATAATTTATCCAAACTTTTTTAAACTAATATCAGTCTAAATATAACTAAACTCCAAGTGTAATTATCTTTTTACATTTTAAATAATTTTTTTAAAAATTAGATTAGATTAAGTGAAAGAAGTTAAGTGGCTAAAACTGGCCCCGGCACCACGACCATTTTTGTATTGGGCAACTAAGTCTTCTAATTCTAAACCAGTAAAATTCTCCCCTTTGCGAGTTTCAGTGGTCCACTCGCTAGCACATCCAAACCAGGAGTTTGGAAGTCAAAAACCCGATGCCTCTTGAAAATTCTTAAAATACAGCATCAAAATCTAAACTTTCCTAAATTTCAACTTAAACTGTTAACAAAATAAAACAATTATTTTGTTTAGTTAAAAATCTGACAAAACTGGTATTGCTCTAACTTTTAAACACAGATAATTTATCAATCAATATTATATGAGTAATCTGTTCATGAGTTTTAAATTGTTCATAATATATTGAATCTAAGATGTACGACTGGCTCTTTATAGCCAACAGGTTGACAACCAATAGAATTTGGGTATACCTACCTCTGTGACATATCACCACATGGAAAAATCCAATCAAACAACAGGTGTACTAACAAAATTAGTTATATTCCCAGAACAATATGTCGCACATGTATGACAGCCAATTACGACATTTAAACAATGTTGGCTTTATAACAACTTTGATTTGAGGGGCATGAAGTAGAACGCTTCATTCATCTCATATGAGACACTAGTCTCCCATAATAAATCCAGCTTCTCACAATAAGATGCTTAATCTATACGTTCAAACTGCCCATTCTCATATGAGACAATTGGTGTTAAGAATAGACTCAGAGAATATAACACAGAAATAATTTTTAAACAAAAATTATTTATTTATTTAATATAAGAACACTTAATACTTAAAATATGAACAACCAAAAGTTGTCTACTGAACCTATTTAAAATATTTTTATAATAATACATAATCTGGTATGTTTTTCTTTTAAATTATTCAGCTCTAATAGAACATTAAATGCTTTCTTTTTTAATTTCATTGCTGAATAATATAATTTATATATACACATATATATTTAAGTTGATATAAATTAATGTTAATAAGATTTACTAAGACATTTAAACATTGATATTAGTCTAGTGGGATGTTGAACTGAGCTGCTAAACGAACCTTACCTGTAATCAAAAATAATAGGAATTTAATTTTTTAAATAGTCATTGAGTTTCTAAGAAATGCTGTGTGTTTTCTAATAAATTACCAAGCTATGGTTTATTTAAGTGTATTACCAATACTTTGGTTATTTTATAACAAACAAACAAAAATTAAGATTCAACTTGTTCATTATTAAAATGACTAAATGTTTCGTATCTTGTAAATATTTAGTAAACTCAATGGTTTCAATATATTTGGCGTTAAAATTTTTAACGAAACGGTTAAGTAAAAAATTATAAAAATTTTGTGATATACTTCAATACTAGGCCAGCTGTACACTAGAGTGATACGATACATAACTTAAGATCATAAGCAATACATCATAATTATCTTATAAGATAGGTTCAAATCATGTTGTAGTAGCTAAACTGGTGAACACCTGTGCAATAATGATATCTATCATAAGATTAAGCCACACTCGTGTCCAGGTTGGCCATATTGATCATGGGCAAGTAATGATTGTCAAATGTTGGAAACTGGAAGATATTGGAAGCCTTGTCAAACAGAACAACCAGGACTTTTCAGTCCCTATCCCAAGTCAAAGGAGTCACCTTCTTTCCCGATCTTCCAATCCGTCTGATCACACATTGGTCGAAGAACGCTAACAGTCCTACATAAATTATTATCTCATATCATATTCTCTTAGTCTCGAGTGTGCTTTTGGTTTTTGGGTTCAAGTGTTCAACTGTCGTCAACAATTCGGATATGTATAGTATTTAATGTAATCATGCCAGTTTATATATAAATAATTAATGATATAATATAAGTAATATATATAAATATGGCTAAAAACAGGATTTCTGCAAGACATCTTTTTTTTGCTATCTTGAAATTCAGTGTAAGCTATACAGAAATTGAGAAATCCATAGAGAGTGTTGTTGAAGAAAATATTAAAATGGATGTGATAAGTTTAGTCTAGAACAGGGGTTCCCAAACTGGGGGGCGTGAAGACAAGTCAGGGGGGCGTGATACTAGTTGAACATTAAAAAAAATCTCACTTGGTAAAAATGTGAGTAAACAATTTATTAAAACTACATTTATGTTGTAGAATTTTTAATTTAACATTGCATTTACTATCGCCTGCTATGACACAAAATAGAAGCCGAGAGTACCCGAGCATTTCCGAGGTCTCCCCTCCACCCCACGGCATTGTTATATTCCATTGACAGCTCGGTTCAGTGCTTTACGAGACACTTCAGTCTGCGTGTGTTGTATTATTACGTGAGTGTTCAAGTGCTGTTAGATTTAAATTGTCGTAGTTGACTTTTGGTATAGTGTGATTTGAGTGAGAGAAGATATCGTTCAAGATGAGCTCAGCAAAGAAACGCAAGTAAATGATGATTACATAAAATATGGGTTTATTTCTATGCTTAAAGATAATGTCGAACACCCTCAGTGTGCTATTTGCTATGAAGTATTAAGCAATGATGCCATGAGGCCTAATCGTCTTGAAAGACATTTGTAAACAAAACATACTTCTTTAAAAGACAAACCAAAGATTTTTTTTTCTGCAAAATCTGAAAATTTAAAACACATGAAGTTGGATAGTACTGGATCTACTCCTCAAATATCTGAAAAAGTGCTTGAATCTTCATATGAGCTATCTCTTCTTATTGCTAAAGAAAAGAAAAGCCTTATTATTACACAGTGCATGTTAAAGGCAGCTGATATTATTCTTGGAACAGACAGTAGGCAAAAATTATCTCAAATACCACTTTCAGACAACACAGTAAAACGTCGCATTGATGATGCGAAGACATAAAAAACCAGGTAATTGATGCAATAAAACAATCACCGGTTTTTGCTATTCAGCTAGACGAGAGTACAGACATAGCACAATGTTCTCAGTTAATTGTATATGTTCGATATATGGAAAACGAACGAATGAAAGAAGAGCTACTGTTTTCTACGGAGTTGGTGACCACTAAAAAAGCTGTTGATGTGATGAAAGCAGTGTCAGACTTTTTTGACAAATATGAACTCTCGTGGCAAAAACTGATGGGCGTATGTACAGATGGCGCCCCTGCAATGCTTTGTTCTCGCTCAGGCTTCGTGCAATTAGTAAGAGAAAAAAATGCTGATGTGACTGGGGTTCATTGTTTTATACATCATCAAGCCTTGGCAGCCAAAACCCTTCTAAGAGAACTCAATGCTGTCTTAAATTTATGTATTAAAGTAGTAAATTACATAAAAAACAGTGTGTTAAATACTCGACTGTTTAAAACTCTTTGTGAAGATTTAGGAAGAGATCACAAAACACTGATATTTCATACAGAAGTATGCTGACTCTCCAAAGGAAACATGTTGGCCAGAATATTTGAACTCCGAGAAGAAGTAATCACCTTTTTGGAATATCAGAAGTAAAATGACCTAAGCGTGGACTTCAAAAAACCAAGTACATAAGTAATGTTGGCTTATTTGCAGACTTCTTTGACTCGTTGAACAGCCTTAACTTAAAATTGCAAGGAGGAGACTCATCGTGATGTCATCAAGATGTAAATTGAGAAATTGCAACTTTGGAGACGTAAAATATCAGCAAACCCCTGCAGTTATTCAAATTTCACCAAAGTAGTGTCAATCTCAGAAGAAACACGCTTCAAGGAGGTTTTTGAAGGATCACATTTGAATTGCCAAGTATCAAACCATTTGGAAAACCTCACTGAAGAGTTCAAGAAATACTTCCCAAACACTTGTGACGAAAATGTTTACAGATTGTCAACTGACCCATTCAATGTCAACATAGACTCCCTGCCAGAAGCACTGCAAGAAGAAGGTTTAGAAATAAAAAATGATTCCTCTGCCAAGTATGACTTTATAAAAATGGAAAAATCATCATTTTGGTTAAATACTTCAAAGTGTATCACAGGAAGCTCTTCGATTATGTTTGCCTTTTTCAAGCACCTACTTGTGCGAAAAAGCATTTTCAACTCTTGTGGCGATAAAAACAAAGTATCGGAACAAACTTGATGTTGCCAGTGACTTACGTTGTGCCCTTACTAAAATTCTACCGAGAATAGGCATACTTGTAAAGAAAATGCAAGCTCATCCATCTCACTAACTTATTATTGTGGCCCAGCCAAGGAGCCCACCAAACCAAAACTATAATAAGCATAAATTAGGATGTAATGGAAAAGGATTTTAAATAATAAAATATGAATTGGCACTTGCGATTTTGTTGAGCAGTGCAATATGACGTAGAAGGGGGGTGAGACGAGGAGTGGAGGGCTTGAACCAGCGAGCCGAGCGTGAGTCTGTTCCGAGAGCCGCGAGAAGGAAGACCGCTACGGGACGAGGTCAGTCCATTTTCGGCCAAGTGCTAGCTAAATTAAACGGTATGCCTTTCGGCCATTATTAAGGCTTTATCTTGCCGTTATGTCTTTTTTATAAATTATAATAATTCTGTAATCTTTTAATTCGGCAGTAAATAAAATATAACATTTAATTTCACTTGCGTTGCGTGCGTTCATTAGCGTCCTAACCCGACTCCTTGGCCCATCCTGACAAGATACGGCTAAAGTGTACGCGGTCTCCAGCCAGCCGGAGCTTCCAGCTGGTCAAAAGAAGTGGAGATGTCACAACTGGTGTCAGAAGTGGGATCCGAACGTCTCTGTTTCCTTTTTGGGAGAGGACATCGAACGCAACTCAGATAAGAAATCACAAATATTTATTTGAATTTTAACTAAAATTAACACTCTAAATTATGTATTTAAAAAAAGAGAGAATTTAAATTCCTCTATTTTAAATTAAATATATTTCACTGACCTCGTCCCAAAAAGACACCCAAAAAAGACACCAAAAAGACAATTTCTTAAAAAATTTTTAATTTACAGAATCTTCCAAACGTATGAAGAATTAGAGATCATTCATAAGGGGAAAGGCGTATCAAGGAAATTTTTTTTTTGAAAAAAAAGGAAAATTTTCCATGATTCAGGACAAATCCTTGAAGTTTGGAAAACTCAAAAACCATTAGGCAATAATTTAAGTAATAATTTGGTAGATTAAATTTATGTAGTTAAGGGAAAAAGTCATAATTTATTTAAAATTTTAAAAGTTTGTTAATTAAACCTAAAAGATAGGTATGTTTAAAATAATAGGAATAATAATGCAGTTGTAAGTTGTTGCTCTAAATGAAGCATGTTAATTGCTAGGTCCAATGATTAAGATTTTTATATGTGATAAATGATTTTTTTTGGTAATAAAGTTATAAGAAGTTTTTGAGAAATATAATGTAATTTAAAGATTTTGTGCTAAAAGAAGATATTTAATTTTTTTGCAAGGAATACAATAAAGTTTAAAATCATAATTGATTTGTTAAATAAAAGAAGTGAGAAAAAATAAGTGGTAAAGATTAGTTCATATTGATGAATTTATAAATAATGAATGAGGCTATAGTATCAAAGTTGAAGAATAAGGCTTTATAGGGGTTTTTTTTAGAAAAGAAGTAATTAGTTGTATTAAGAAGTTGTAATGATGATTTTTTTAATGTTTATTTATGAAGTACTACGATGAGATAATATGCTACGATGATAATCTACGAGATATATGATAAATAATGTTCTACGAGTTTTAATAAAGAAAAATGAATAGCGACGATTCTACGGCAGAAACAAAGAGTTCTGCAAATAATTTTTTTTTTTTACGACGATTTAAAATAAATAAAGTTTTGGGGTTAATACAACGAAGTTATGAATTTTGTGAAGGGCCTAAAAAGGTAAAATTTTAAGATGAGATACTATAGTTTAATGATTTAAGTAAAATTGATTTAAAGCCATAGATAGTTTTTTCTTAAGAGAAGTAATATAATTTTTGTTGTAGTTAATAAATGGATATAGTTAAAAAAAAAGTTTTATTGAAATTTGGAGAAGTAATATGAACTGACCTAGTAATAAACAGTATGATTGAATTAAAGTAAATTGGAGAGCAGATTTTTTAAATAAAAAAGGTATGAATTAAAATAATTTTTTAAAGTAAGTTGAAAAACTAAGATAGAATAATAAGATAAGAAGAGATGTTGGCAACCAATTAGGGTTTTAGTGCGTAAATATATTAAAATAAAGCACGTGGTCCATTTTCAACTCCCTTAATGATGACTTTCAACTCCCTTAATGACAACTTTCAACTCCCTTAATGATAACTTTCAACTCCCTTAATGACAATACCAAGTTCCAAAATTTCAGATAAACCTAAAAGGGTATCTGAAAAAGGATAGACCTAAAAGGGTAACAACGCACGGAAGTTGCTGCATATGATGTAAAACGGGACTTAAAAGAACAGGACATCCTGTACATGATATCGGTAAGTGTGGCATATCAATGGATATGCCTGTAATCGAACTGTAAAATAGGAATCGATATTAGCAGTAAAAACGGAAAAATTGTTTTTTTATACATAATGAACGTATAATGGAAAAAACTGTCTTATATCAAAGATGAACTCAGTTAACTTGGAAGTAAGGCAACATTGCACAGCTGTGAGATTAAGTTACGACGCGTCAGCGACACGTGCCTAACTTTGTAACAAATAGTACAAAGTACGTATCAACGGAAATATTTGCAAACGAAATATATTTTGCGACGTAGGGAACGAAATTAATGAACTCGTGGCGAACAAAACTGCTTACGCCATATCCTTTAACAAGGTCTCATCACGCGTAGCATTAAAAATATATATAATAATAATAATAGCTGACAGAGGCGTAATAAAATAAATTAATATACTGGTGATTTTTAGATTTTCGTACAATAACTTGTAAACGGAACTAGACTTACAGTAAGCCCTGTATGAACATTTAAGCGACATATCATAATTTAAGCCATGACAAATGGAGATCATATTATGTAATAAAGTAACAATGTCAATAACAACCTGGTAGGACGAAATTAAATAGACCTAGCGGTTCAAGCCTGAAATGATTAGAATTTCAGCTGACACAGCCTGAGGCTGACAGCTTGTTTATTGTTGTTGACTACATCAACATCTAGCCTCCATACAAGGTCCGCATTTACAGAGTTTATTTCCTTTACAAAACTTTTCACTTTAATAATTAAGATAGGACTTTTCATAATTAATCGGTTCAAATACAAAATAGTCACAAATAATGATGACAATGTTTTTATTTTATACAAAATATTTTATAAATTTTGATAGCTGAATTATACTGAAGAGGGGTTAGATCTGGGTTGAACATGTTCTGTGGGCCGCATTGCAATGAGACTCAGGTATTGTCCTTGCTAAGTTCATACCTTCATTTAGCATGGCGTTTTGGACATGAACAGGTCAGAGATGATCCGTTTTTGGATACAGTTTACCTAGAGAAAATTTTTTTTGAAAAAAAAATAAAAACAATTATTAAATAACATGATAAATATTAACTTTTTTGTATACATATCCTCTAAAAATCAGAACTGTTAAAGATTCTGACGGAGATTTTTTTTTAAAGTCATGCGTCTCCGAGGATATGTATTAAATAAGTTAGAATAAGACAGTATGAGTGTGAGATGTGAGTGTTTGTTGTGTGAGACAATTCCTATCACCTCGTAGCCAATACACGCGGAAGACTTGAATTAATCGCTATTATGGCCCAAATGCAATGCCATGATGCAAATGCATTTGCATCTTTTGTTTTCATAGGCGTCTAAGCCGACTCTAAAATATTTTTTCTTTTTTTTCATACTTCCAGGCAGCAATTTTTGGGTTATTTTCGTGATAGTTTAAGAATAATGAATGGTCATTGACAAAAGCTTATGTGTTACGAGATGATATGAGAATATGAGTGATTGCAGATTTGCATTAATGATTATTTGTATGAATGGGTATTGTAATTTAGCTAAGTAAGTATATTAGGCTGCCGAAAATATATGGGTTATATTAATAATATTATTTTAAAAAAAGGGAAATTGTAGTCACATTCAAAGTAGCATAAGAATGTAGTATATATTAAAAAGTTTGATGATATTTGAAATTAACACTCTTTGTGTGTGTGTAGAGATGGAAGGGGACACGTCGGCACTGGAGAATCAACCAGTGACCTTCGAGGAACTTCAACACCACATCAAGACCGACATCAAGTGTATAAAAAAAAATAGAAATCAGTTTAAATTTTATAGTTTTATCTTTAATGATCTCCCCAAATTAATTTTTTTCTTTTTTAACAAATATTATATAAGAGTTAATTTAAAAAAAAAAAAATAATAAATAAATTTAAAATAAAAATTAATTAATTTTTGGAAATCATTTCAACAAGTTACTGGTCTATTTCAACAAATCTAAACGCATGGTAAGTATTAACTTTCTTTAAAGAAAAAAATTTAACTCTGTTTTAATTTTTTCACAGGTGATGAGCCAGAACTTTTAACACCAACGCTGGAACTTTCAACACCAACGCTGGAACTTCTAACGCCAACGCTGGAACTATAACAACCAACACCAGTACCTCAACACCTATATATTGGACACCTGTACACCACATATTAATGAGATCAACTGGGAATAATTATTAAGAGTTTTGTTGTAATCTTTTTTTAAATTCTTTGTACCTAATTTAATTTTATTTTTTTTTGCCTAAATTATTTTGGAAATGACCATTTAACTTCAACCAACAAAATTTTTAAAAATATATATTAGATCAAAATGTAATTGTATATTGAAAAAGAAAAAGACAACGGTGTACAATAATTAATTATGAGATGTGCGTGAATGAAAAATAATGTTTTATAAGACTTTTTGCAAGCAAGTGATAGTTGCAAATTAAAAATAATAATAAATAAATAAATAAAAGATAGTTAACAATCCGTAAAGAGGAAATATGATTTTACTTATAAAATTTATTTTCTAATAACGGGAACATGGGACACGGAATGAGAATTCAGCTAGGAAAGAAAGGGGAAGCATGTTATTATAAATCTTTATTTATATGTTCACAACCAAAATGTTGTGAACACATCTGGGGTCATGAGAAAGTGTGTTTCTGTTATAATTAAGTTACCATTTAACATTAGAAGATTTTTTTCTCTTAGGATAACACCATGGTAGATTTCAGGGTGGGTCTGTAATTGGGGAATTGATGTAAAGATGTCACCATCATGCCAGCAACAATTGTTATGAAGGCCTAGAGCCTTGTCCAAAAGGACAAGGCACGGAAGGGACATAAAGGGTGTCCTTCAATTGTTAAAAACTCGACCAATTTATAGTAACAGCAAAGTACTGTAAAATTGCCCATGCAGAAACCGAGCATCCCCACAATGAAGCCATGGTGATTTTTAATCCTATATCAGGCATATATTTTGGATACATTATTAAAATTTTGAATAAAATATTAGAATTTTTATGATTGTGAGTAAGCAATCAGAGGAAAAGTAACAGAAGAACATTTCTCTCTTTAAGACCGCAGATGCGCACCCAAGGTGGAAACAAGCACAACAAAATTTTTTTTTTGGTTTTCGTTTTTAGATTCAAGGGGGGTAAATACATTGTCAAAATTTAAAAGATGCCTAAATGGACACTCATTTCGTTTTAAATTAATCACTTTTTATAATAAGAAGGGTAATAATCGCTAGGAGGCTGTATTGTCTTCACCTATTTGCAGATTGCTAACTGATTTCAAAAATTTTATTAAAGCGCAGGGGGACTTTGAAGGCATTTGCAGCAAAGAATTGACCTTACGTTCG
Source organism: Aphrophora alni (assembly GCA_963513935.1). NCBI lineage: Eukaryota > Metazoa > Arthropoda > Insecta > Hemiptera > Aphrophoridae > Aphrophora > Aphrophora alni. The sequence goes on from OY740765.1 coordinate 86,774,477, forward strand.
TATTTTCTCTTTCTCCTTTCAAAATTTAAAGAAATTTTGTGGTATATTCTTTTGGCGATTTTTAAAATTTATTTTGCTTATGAGTGGAGTGTCACATTAGCCACCACTTTACAACGAGCCGAGTGGTATGGCTCGAATTGTATGGAGGGGGGTGATGTGGCCCAGCCAAGGAGCCCACCAAACCAAAACTATAATAAGCATAAATTAGGATGTAATGGAAAAGGATTTTAAATAATAAAATATGAATTGGCACTTGCGATTTTGTTGAGCAGTGCAATATGACGTAGAAGGGGGGAGAGACGAGGAGTGGAGGGCTTGAACCAGCAAGCCGAGCGTGAGTCTGTTCCGAGAGCCGCGAGAAGGAAGACCGCTACGGGACGAGGTCAGTCCATCTTCGGCCACGTGCTAGCTAAATTAAACGGTATGCTTTTCGGCCACTATTAAGGCTTTATCTTGCCGTTATGTCTTTTTTATAAATTATAATAATTCTGTAATCTTTTAATTCGGCAGTAAATAAAATATAACATTTAATTTCACTTGCGTTGCGTGCGTTCATTAGCGTCCTAACCCGACTCCTTGGCCCATCCTGACAAGATTCGGCTAAAGTGTACGCGGTCTCCAGCCAGCCGGAGCTTCCAGCTGGTCAAAAGAAGTGGAGACGGTCACATTATTCTCTTACGAGTATTTCTTTAACTTAAATTAAAACTTATAATGTTGTATCTTTTGACAGTAAAAATAAATGTTTTTTTTTTCATTGTAATACTTGTGTTGTTTTAATATACCCATTGCCAATACAATTTATTGTTTAAGGGGGGCGTGGGAGGCTTTATTTCAACAGGAGGGGGCGTGGTACAAATTAGTTTGGGAACCCCTGGTCTAGAAGACCATTCCAGTCGAATTAGAAGACACAAGTGAAAAATCACATTTTTCGAGGGATTTAATATCGAATTGCAGTAAGAAATGGAAACTCTCAGGGCCCATCTTAAATAATTCTTTAAACTTATTTTCATGTGGAGACATTTTGCTTGCAACACTACTGAACATTCATTAAATTATAGGACTGTGCCCGATCCTTCTTTTCAAATACTAACACATCATGAAAATGACATTTTCACTGGAAGAGTTCATGATTATAACTAATGAACTGACTTGAAAAAATATCTTCTGCCAACAGATCATATTGCTTTGGTGTGTTGCAAAATTATCTTAAAATAAAATTTGCTCATCGCAATGATCATTTGATAAATATTCTATCACTCGTGTGCAGCCGGTCTAATAGTGTAAAATATTTTGCAAAATTTGGTATCAATATCTTAATTCACTTTGGAGTTATGTCTTGTTTTATAAAAAAAGACAAAAAAAAAAAAAAAAAAAAAAAAAAAAACACATAAAAGGAAAACAAACAATTCTTGAGCATAATAGTACATATTGAAACTTTATCTTTATTTTGAAATCCAGAATTATCTCCCAAAGTTTGTCAGACTAATCGTGAAACACCATTTATATATACATTTTGTGTAAAATTGTTTTGGTTTTACGACTTTTTTAAAAGAAACTTCCCATTACAACCAATTTTGGCTCAACAAACCAATACCATTAAATGAGTTTGTAAAATACTACCTAAATTGAATTTTCAGCATACACATCCGAAATGGTAGTTAAAATTTTCAAAAAAACTACTACCTAAATTGAATTTTCAGCATACACATCCGAAATGGTAGTTAAAATTTTCAAAAAAACTAACATTTAATTGAGTGTTTTTTACTGTTTCAAGCTTACGAAACAGTAGAGAAGGACAAAAGAATAACAGTTAGAGAAGAGTAACAAAAGGAAAGCAACAAGTTATTGGATATCTCTTGCCTGAACAAACAATATTAACTGTCATAAAACTGTTCGCCATCACAAAAGTTACGAACTAGTGCTCAGTGCTTGGCTAAATTCCACGCAGAACTTCTCCCATGGGAATCAACATTTTAAAGTGCAAACAATGTTGCAAGTTGTACAGCTTCTGTTAGTTTTACCATAGATAAGTCCCGTGTAATATTCTGTTCTCTCAACAATCGGCCTACTTTTGACTAAGCCAATTGAATTGGATTGAGATCGCACATTTACAGCTGTAGATCCAAAACATCATCCCCATTCTCCTTAAAAATCTGATCAACTTTAAACACTTTTTTAACAGGTTTACTTTTGATGAGCACTTACTTGGAGGGTTATTTTCATGTATACAATGGTAGGGAGCATTATCGAATACTATTAGAGAATGTTCATTCAAATTTTGAATAAGTTTTCCCCTCATCTGTTTTTCTAAGTTTTTTTAATCCATTTCCACTTTACCTGGAGTTGACAATGTTTTGGTAACCGCTTCCTTAGATTCCTTTCGAATGCTTGATATAGTTTTTATGGACAACCCATATTGTATTGTTGAGATAAGATTTTATAAACGGTCTGGGAAAAAGCATTAACAAGTTGTCACTATATTCAATTTCACACTTTATTAGGCTTAGATGTTTAAAAAATTTGTTTGTTTACTTACGTTTTCCATTGTTTGACAATGTGCTCATGCTGGAGTTAGAGCCAGAATCACAGTCGGGTACTAAATCAGTAGCTGATGTCACTAGACCACTATCTGCGCTTTCATCTCCCTCAGTAATCTATTAAATATACCATTTATCATTTTCAACAAATATTTTCTGTGATTCAAATGTTACATATAATTTTATAGTAGTCCTTATTTGGTTGGTCATTGTACTAAACACAACCTAGATTATCAGTAACGACTCCTACAGTGCTGCAAATGACTTTGTAAACATCAGGAAGAGAAAACTACAGTAACAGATCTTTATAATATTTTCATATACGTTTTTATACGTACACACCAAGTAAATTACAAAGAATTAAATTTTATAGTTTTATACCAATATCTCGACTATCCAACATACAAGTAAAATTAAAATATTGTCCAGTTTAGCTTATTATTTTGTGAAATCAATGGTTTTATGAGATACTTGATATAGTACATTTTTAAATTCTAAAACAAAGAATATAACATTTAATGATTCCCTGCAAGCTAATAGTATAAAATATTCTGAAAATGTTATGATATCAATATCTCAATTCATTCTGGATTGATTTTTATACCTTGTTTTCTAAAAAGAAAGAAGAAAAAAGACAAATAAATGATAAACAAAGCGTTTTTAGCCATATGTTTATAAGAAATTATGTTTTTTTAAAATTTTGATGTCTTGAATCACCTCACAAAGTTTTAGCACCCTATTTGCTGGACACATTGTTTATTATGTTGGTGATAAAAATGTATTGGGTCTATTTTATTTAATATTGCCACTGCTTGATCCAACATAAGCATCAAAAGAGTTGCCTTAAATTATTCATTTTTATTTTTATTTTATTTTTTAAATTCCAGACTAAAAGTAAATTATACACAGGTTACAAACATCTCAGTCAGAAAAGACTAAGGCCTTTGGGTCTCTGGCCAATGGCAGATAATCAATACAGAACCGGAAGCTTCACAACCTCATCATTTTAATGTTTCAGGAGCTCCAGGTCTTCCATAGAAATCTAAGGGCTCACAATAATTATCTTTCACCTTTTGAGAGCACAATATATAACTAGGCCTAGGCTAACCAATATATATACTACAATTTTTTAATTTATTTTCCATTTTAAAATGGTATACACTCAAAATAGTTACTACATTGTTTGCAAGGTAGTACACAGGTGCACTGACATATATATTGCCACTCTGAATTATTTATTATAATGGTGTAAACGAGATATAACAAAAGCAGATACACAAAAAAATACTTTAAAACACATTATTTTCTATGGTGAGACGCAAGTTCAACGAAAGAAATGCACATAATATAAAGACCTCCTAATACACTAATAGCGTCAGGATTGCAACAAAACAAGAGGTGGTCAAGAGAGACCTGACAGCAAAGACGAAAGAGTGGAATCTAGTCCAAGACTACATGAAAAAAAGGTGTAGATCGAGCTAGAATCTCTCAGGATTGCCACGCCCTTACTTAAGTACTAAGGGGATCTCAAATAAATGGGTGTTAACTTCTGTGAAATTTGATAGGATTAAAACTGAAGTATTGCATGATTTTTTAAGATTGTTTTCATGATCAGCTTAAACAAAAAAAATATATATTGTGGTAATTTAATTCATAAGTCATTAAATTAGATTCATAGTTACTTAGAATTTTTGTTCAGGATTTATAAAATACTACACATTTATAAGTATTTTAGTTACCGGTTCTGGATTACTGTTAGTAAGATAAGACGGTGGCAGTACAAGTTCAGATGGATGAGGAGAAATAATTCTCTTCATGCGTGGAGTTGAATAATAAAAAGGATTTGCAGGTAGAAGTATCTTATAAGGGGAATATAATGATGCGCACACTTCTGGGTCAGGTGGTGTACATGGCTCTGGTAGATTGATTACAGGAACCTGGAATAAAACAACAAATGTACATCAAAACAGTGTATCTACAACGGTAATAAAATTAAAATATTCTAAATTTAATTTTATAAATGATAAAATTCTTAAAAATCATCTTTTCCGGAACAGTTTTACTTCACAAAATAAAATAAAAATTCAAATTTTTGTAACAACCACAAGATGACATTACAATGACTAAACCTAATCCCATACTATTCACGAATTTCGATGAATATTTGAGTTTTGGATGATTATCCAAACATATGTGAGGTACATAAATGTAGAATGGTGAATGTTTAGGGTTCAATGATAATTGCTAGAGGAGTGGTATTTGGGCACAAATTGAAGGGAGGAAATTTTTTCACAGTAGGGTTTTGGCAAACATTTGATATGCTACCATAATATACGTCTATCACTCACATGGCCCCCACAAAGGGGGTCCAAGTGTCCCTGAAGGTTCTGGGCCCCGTTGGGACCCAGTGCTTGTGGGGACTTTTTTTAATGGGATATCTTTTTTTTTTTAGTAATACCATTACTAGTTACATTATTTTGTGAATTTAGTAGAATTGTCAGATAAATACAATTTTAAGTATTTTTTTCAGTAATAAAAAATGTAAAAAAAAATTCTAGTTTACTTTAATACACATATAATTATTTTATTATTGAAGTTATCTGACTATATATTTAGGATTTGGGTCTGATTTTTCTAAAGTTAACACTAAAATAGCTACGACAGCTAATGTTTCTTTTGAAATTATTTTATTATATTACATTTTGTAGAAGAAAGTATATTGTACTTCTTCGGTGAAAAATGTTCATAGGTTTTGGTTTTATATTTCAATTTAGAGCAACTTTTAATATTTCCATCAATCTGTTACAAAATGTAATTGCACTTGGTAGGCCAGTTTTGAAAACAATATGTATTGTCAATTTATCATGAAATTTGACAACATGACAAAAAGAGTTTGTGTGTACCGATTGTCATACCCCAAAACATTATTGGTTTTTTAGCTCAATCCTTTTAAAATGGAAAACTGAGTGTTTAAAATAAGAGTGTAACAATTTAGAAAATACTGTAAAATTGTGTGTGTTGTATTAAGTTATAGGTAATTTTTTTATCCAAATCTGATATTTTAATTTTATTCAAAGTTATAATTCCCAAAAGTCTATAAATAAGTAGGATAAATTGTTATTAATTTCTAAATTTCATGTGGGGTATTAAATGAAAGGTAAATGTAATTCTAACTTGAATTCAATGAAATGGGTAAATATTTGGCAAAATATTTTGGGGTAAAGACATTCATGCATTCGCAAGAAGAGTACAAGTTCCAATAAAGGGAAATTTTCATTGAAAAAATGTAGGCAAACGCTCAATTGAATATTCAATCAAAACATTCAGCCATATTCATAAATGTGTAGGAGAATCATATAGAACCTCTAATTTATGTATGCATTCACAATATAAAGCTACTAGGGTAAGGTGCTAGAATCATTTGCATTGCAACTCAGGTTTCAACAACAAATTATTGTGAAAAATTTAGATTTATTTAAAAGAAAACTTAAAAATGTATATTTATTGAAATTTTAACAACAAGACTATGATTCTAACACCAGATGTTATAAAAAGGTTTAAATTACAAAGTACAAATTTCAAAGGCTTAGGCCTATTAGTTTCCAAGATAATTGTACCTAAATATTCCTATTTTAACATTGGTAGTATCCTCTTGCTCCCCTTTTAAGTAATCATTTTTAGTGTTTACAGATACACTAGCTTGGTACCTAAACAATTGAGCTTGTACACAACTGAGAGTCATTGAAACTTTGTGTTATTGAAAATTGTGAGTTTTGTTTTACTTTCAACAAATGTTGCTAATTCAAAGTAAGTTATAGCACAGTTTATAGAGATTCAATAAATATCTCTGCCATCAGCTGTTATCATTTTAATAAATTGATTGATCACAAAAAGCAAGTTCATTACAATCTTTTATTATCTTAGTAATCAATTTGTTTTCCATAGGCTAACAGCATAAAATGAGAATATTTCAAAAGTGAAAAAATGTACATACTTAACAAATATGAATTTCTACTATTATTTCACAATCACAACGTTAAAAGATACAACCTTTTATATTTTATTTCAATAAAATATACCCTATGAATATTATGAATATGCTCAATTACCTGCCCATCATAGATGAAACATGTTGTGGAATTATTTGGCCATATCTTTTCCAAATCAGCAGATGACTTTGAATCCTAACAACAGTAATATTTACACCATTATTACAAACAATCAAATTAGAAATTAAAAACATATTCCAAGAGGGAACATTACCACCAGAATATAACAGCAGAGTATTGGAGACAGTTCATGATACATAAAATAAAAAATTGTGTGCAAGCATTATGGAAATTGTCTTAGTGGTTTTAAATACATACAAACTTATATTATTTTTCTTCTTATCCACCATTTTGTTCAAAACACGTTTGATATCATGAGTGTAATATTGTACATTTTTAGTTTAGTGATCTTAAATAGGTATATGCTGGACTCGATGCATCAAACAGGATACTTACTTTGTTTTTTGAATAAAATCAATAAAGAATAAATATATAAATAAAATAATTAGTACAAAATGATCAGAGAAATTTATTGTATGTATTTAAATATTTAAAAAGTTATAAACATAATCATAAGAGAAGTGCAGTGTAAACGTTTTGTAGACAAAGCATAAAATTTGTCGTTAACCACCTAAAGTAAAAGCAAGTCAGTCTCTGCAGAATCTTCAAAGAGGAAGCACGCTCATTCGATAGATATGTTCATTTTAACAAAATGGAAATGTAGAAAGAAATTTCTTGAGAAACTAAGAGTTGTTTTACATGAACTGTTATAAAATATTGTGAGTTAGTTTCTGTTGACTAAAAATATACTTTCAAAAGTGAAAAGTAATTGATTTGGTAATATTGTGCAATGGACCATGTGCATTACATAACCCGGAAAACGTGTAAAAAAAGACTAAGTATTTGTGTTTTAAATAAAAAACCAAATAATTTGAATATAATGTTTTGAACTAATAAAGAAGTAAACAATTGATATGTTCTTATAAGTGAAGTTGAGAACTAAAAAAGTTAATTTTAAAAACAGTAGAAGTGATTTCAGTGAAACGACGCCATGTGACTGCAATCCGGAAAAGATGTGCTTTTAATTAAAAATTTTATCCAAAATAATAACGCATGTCTGGTATAACATGCATAAACATTCTTCATATAAACTAAAACATATAATTGATTTGTAACTTGTGATTTTGTTGAAATTTTAGCATTATGTTTATAGTAATGATGTCTGATGTTTTCTGTAAGCAGACATGATATGTTTTTCAAGTGTAATTTTCAAAATCTTTCACAAGTAAAAGATTTTCTTTGTTTAAAACTATGATTTTAATATTTTGAATTTAAAAAAGAAATAAAGTTTTATGAAATTAATCATATAAAGTAAAAGGAATATTAACTTCTCAATAGATAAAAAAAATTAATTTGAAAAGTAGGTTGCAACCATAGATAAAATTAATAATTAAATTCAAATGAACATAATTTTTTGATTAATTAAATATGTAGGATGTTATATATGTAATTTCATTTTTACAGGTATTATTTGATTTATATGTATTCTGGTGTTATATTGTGTTGTTATAATAATAAAAAGTACATTTCAGAATAAAAAGATTTCTGTACTTTATTCAATATTCTACTAAGTACACTTTTTTTCAAAAGAACTTACCACCTCAGAGATATTTTACACTCTCTTCAAGAGTGATAAATTTCATAATTAAATTTTTTATTTATTTATTTTTTGTAATAAAATATTACAAAATGGCGCCCAACTTTATCGAATAAGCATTACAAAACTCTTGTCCCTTTTTTATTTTATTTGTTTCAATTGTCGCACAAAGTGTGTCATTTAAAAAAATCTTATTCCCTCAAATTTTAATTGTTTCATGAGGTACGGTTCTTCATACCCTCCATATAAAATTCCACTACTTGAAATTTCAACTAATTTTGCATTGAAGTTTTCAACTCTTCAGTTTCTTCGAATCATTGATACAGGTATTCAGTGGAAACAAGATCAGAATTATAAGGTGGATGGTCAAAAATCTCCCATCAGAATTTTAAAATAGTTTCAATTGTGTTTGCGGACGTGTTTTATTGTGAATGACATCAATTACTGATATCTGTTACAACCAGTTTAAGTTACTGCACATGCACAAACTAATCAGCATTGCCAATCATTTTTTATAACCAATTGGCCTTATTTTTAAAATGCAGCTTGTATCATTAGTTAATGTTGTCAATTTAAAATTTGTGTTTATAACAAATTCCCGAATATTTTAATTGATTTATCTTTATATTGTGATAAGAAAGTGTTAGGATCGCAGATTAATCAGCTTTTTTCTAGTATTGCGCATTGATATACAAAACTTTGTACTTTTTGAAAATACATAATTATAACATAAATCTATAAATAAGTTCAGAAAATCATTAGAAATATATTTCTTATAATTATCATTATAATTATCAAACATTACGTAGATGATACAAAAAATAAAACAGAGTGATATCTTAAGTAAACATAAATATAATCAAATAAACAATTAATTTGAAAGAAATATATCAACTTACCTTAGAATCATGGTCTTGGCAATTGTTAAGAGCCTGAATCAAAGCCTTCTGCTTTTGTGGTGGTGAATTCTGCTTCAGACTATCTGCTTGACTATCATGTTGTGACTCTATCGACAAAATTAAAATAATGCCATTAAACAACATCGTTTAAAAGTTTAAAGATATTTTATAAATCTATTCTGGTAAAATGTTAGAAAATCTATAAAACCAAAACAAAGCCAAAAATATGTGCTGCACAATGTGCTTTATGTGTTTCAAAAAAGGGGAGAAATCACCTGTTAAAATAAATATAAACTGGTATATACCAAACCAAATATGAAAAGCATACTAAAAATTACCTGGTGTGTAAATTCTGTCTTGCCTAATTTCAAACGTCCTGTAGATTAATAATTTGAAAACATTTCAAAAAGCTATGAAGTAATATCATTTATTGTAAAAATAAGGTATAAGATCAAAGATATTTCTTGAATATGTTAATAGTATAGAATCCAACCATTTTAAGATAACACCATTGACATAAGAGACATAACAATTCTCACATAATGTTTCAAAGTGCTTTGAATGTTAAAATTAAAGCAAACATGGGTAAACTGCATGAGTAACTACGGCTCTATATCTAATATTCCTACTATTCTGTTACATGGAGATTGTGGGGCTTTTGATCTCATTTTCCAGCATTGGTAGAAATAGTGAAATAGGCACAATTGTGTATACTGGGTGTTGGATAATCCACATCTGGTGATAGGGGAAATAATTTCAGTCTGTCTGTCTGACTGTCTGTCTGTCTGTCTGTCTGTCTTACTCATACTCTCACTCTCACTCTCACTCTCTCTCTCTTTCTGTCTGTCTGTCTCACTCTCACTCTCTCTCTCACCCTCACCCTCACCCTCACCCTCACCCTCACCCTCTCCCTCTCCCTCTCCCTCTCCCTCTCCCTCTCCCTCTCCCTCTCTCTCTCTCTCTCTCTCTCTCTCTCTCTCTCTCTCTCTCTCTCTCTCTCTCTCTCTCTCTCTCTCTCTCTCTCTCTCTCTCTCTCTCTCTCTCTCTCTCTGCCTGTCTGTCTGTCTCACTCTCACTCTCACTCTCTCACTCTTACTCTCACTCTTACTCTCACTCTCACTCTCACTCTCACTCTCACTCTCACTCTCACTCTCACTCTCTCTCACTCTCACTCTTACTCTGACTCTCACTCTCAATCTCACTCTCACTCTCACTCTCATTTAACTCTCACAGAGTGGTACCTATAAGCCCACTAGAAAAATACAGGCCCAAACAGTTACACATAGAGCATTATAATTATTATAATGCTCTATGTGTAACTGTTTGGGCCTGTATTTTTCTAGTGGGCTTATAGGTACCTAATTCTTTGATAAGACTGTCACAAAGGAGAATTAGCTTGGATTTTACTGTGGCAATAGCTACATGGTACATGGTATACTGTTCACAATGGGAAAGCCTCTTTTAGAACAACTCCAGCATCTTCAGGAAAAATTTATATGACAGCTCCACCACACTATGGAACAATTATTAGGACCTTTTCAAAAAATACATAATAATGAATAATAAATCAACATAAGAGGAACAACCAAATAATGGCCTCCTCGTTCCACAGACCTCATCCCAATGGAATATTCTGTATGGAGGATGGTGAAAGATCAAGTTTACTCTAGGAAAATTAACAGTATAGAATAGTTAAAACAAAGAATACAAACTGAATTCAAATGGCTATCTTCATAGAACTTGTGTGATAAAATTGTTGAAGAAATGTCAACTTTACCTTGCAAAAGAAGTAGAGCTTTTTCTTTTAAATGTATTATACAGTATGCGCCAAAATAAACAGTACTGAAATTGTAAGATTTTATTTACATAGTTTTACCAACATATACAAGTACAGTAGAACCCCTCTAATCCGCCCTCGGGTGGTCCGTTACTCCGGTAATCCGACCGTGCTCAAGCTCGCGATATTGTGCTGACTCGCCGACTTGTCGATGATTCACGGCCCGTCTGGCGCCATTCTTTCCGGTTTGTAATCGCTTTCCCGCTTCAGTGCTGTGTCATCTCTCGTGAAAAATTAAACACTACAAAGCTTTTTTACAGATTCCCCTCTGTCAAGTCTTTTGACACATTTAACCGCGTCTGAAACGAAACCAACACACGCTTCCGTATTCCCGTTTTCGTAACTCGCTCATTTTTATTTACTGTATATACTGTACGTAGATCATAACCAGTCAAAGACAAGAAGAAAACTGAAAAGAAATGTTATATTTTCCATAATGTATACTAAATTGATTTGTAGAAAAAAAGCGGCCCATCAAACGTTTTGCCTTTGTATGTCTGCTATACCGACGGGTGCCAATGCCGCGGTGTTTTTATGCCGCCGACAATGGGATACCGCTATCGACAAAGTCATTTGACTCGCCGTTGCTTTGGTGCCGCGGAGTTTTTACGCCGCCGACAATGGGATACCGCTATCGACAAAGTCGTTTGACTCGCCGCCGCTTTGGTGTTTCAATTACTGTACAATTTATTTTTGGAAACTCTCATCCAACCAGTACACTACGATATAAGCCGGTTAACAGAAGTTCTACTGTAGTTGCAAAGTTTATATATAGACTTTATTATATAGACTTTTAAAAGTTTATATATCACTTATTTCACTTTAAAAAAAATCTGTTTATATATAATATGTAATAAATATTGACTTTTTTCGGATAATCCGACCTTTTTTGCGTTCCGACCATGCCTCCAGTCCTGAAGGTGACGGATTAGAAGGGTTCTACTGTAAAAGGAAGCAAATTTGGTTAGACTCAAGTAATAACATGTTCAATATGACCTCTGTTCAGTTTTAGGCAACACTTGAAGGTTTTGCATCATTTTGGAGAATAGGGGTGGTTTCATGCTCCTTATACACATGGATTAATTTTTCCTGGAGTTGGATGATGGTAGCTGGTGGGTCTTCACGGAAAATCTTCTCCTACAACATTCCCCATACGTAGGTGTTAGGTGGTGTAAGATCGGACGAGTGGGCTGGGTAAGGAAAGTTTGGTCTAAGGGAGATGAGGCGGTTGCCAAAAGTTTCTTGAAGGAAAGAAATGTTAGTTAGGGCAGTATGGCTGGTTGCACCCTCTTGCTAGAACAATTGTGAATGAAAAGACAGGTTTCGGGCACGACAAAATCTCCTGAGGTTTCGTATAAAACTATTAAGAATGACTCTATATCAGTCCTGTTTTACAGTACAAGGATTTCTATTATTGTCTTCAACAAAGTATGGACCAATTATGCCTCTCACTGACAAAACGCACCAAATGGTTACACACTTACTATGCTGTGGCCTCTCTACAACACTGTCAGAGAGAAACACTTGTTTAAACCCAAGAAAACTTGTTGTCTACTTGTTTATGAAACCAATAAAGGTTTATAAGGTGCACATGACATCACTCAGAAACTCAGGTTCTCCATTGTGCATTGCTAACATTAAAGCGTAGTACTGAACTCTGTTTTGTTTATACAGTTCAAAGGTTACCCAGTTTGTATTTTCTAGGGAAAACCACCATTGTTTTTAAACATTCTTTTCAACAACCTATAGCTTATATTCAGTTTCAAAGATGTTCGGTTTAGGCTTCTTTTGGTGACTGTAACACTTGCTGCAACACTCTTCCGTAGTTTTCATTTGTACAAACAGTAGTTGGGCAACCTGAATAGCCCTTCCGCTGCGTCAAAACACTACCTGTTCTTCGAAATTTTTGAACAACACTAATAATCACAGCATTACTAGGCGGGTTGATCAAGAAGGCAGCTACAGCTCTGATTTAGTTTCAGTACTGTTTATTTTGGCGCATACCATATTGGTCTACCACATACTGTGTTTGTCTTATTTGTATAATTGTGTACCTTTGTTTTTGTAAATACATTTGTTACTAACAGTTATCCATTTTGGTTAAATGACGTACGCCCTACCCGGTATAATTACAATTATTTATAATAGAAAGACATTGCTTTAAAGTTTACCAGTAGATGATCCATTTTGAAAAGGTTTGGCTACATTCTGATTAGATGAACTCCTCTGAAAGCCAGGTGGAAGTGAAATACCTACAGCTGTAACATTAATATATTCATATAAATATTTCTTTTCCAATAAATACTGGTAAAAGTCTTTTAAAGATCATTTAAAAAAAAATTATTTAATATAATTAATTATTTATCTAAAACAATGTAGGCTACAGATTTTTATTGTTTTATATTCCAATACGCAGTAAAGAATAAATCTCTACTTTTTATATTTAATATTTTATTTATTAGGTTTTTTAATTGTATTATTATTTTACAGAATGAATATTAAATTTATTCATTAAGATATTATATTAAAGTTAATACCTTTCACAATGTTAATCAAGTTTTTAATAATTATTTATTAATTTAAAAAATAAGAAAGTGCATGAATTACCAAAATATTTTAATTTAACAAAAACTAAATAAATATAATCATTATTTACTTAATAAATATTAAAATGCAAGAAAACTTTCTTAAATAAAAGATTTATAACTGTTTAGCTACTTACATCCCAATTCTTCATTGAGTATTAGAATGTGTTTGGCTCCTTTTCCTTGAACAACGACATGGGATATTGCATTCAGTAGAGCATTAACTGACTGACAGTTGTACTGAGAAGGTTTGATTACTTTACCAAACATATTGAAGTACGTAGCATCAAATGAGTTACGAGCTAATCGCCCATCTGCCATGTACAGAATTTTGTAAACATTACGAGCAAATAATTGTAAATTTGTCAACTCCACTGTTGCTATACCCCGATGAGTCATCTGCATAATTATGAAACAAATTTTTATATATTGCATTTAAGGTAAAACTTAACTGTCTTGAATTTTATCTTTTTTAAATAAACTTGCGTTTTCTACAGAGTGATTCAAAATTGCACAAACAATTCAAAATAAAACCAAAATACTAAGTAAAAGCAGTTTTGTAAGATGAATTGTAATGTGATCTGAACTTCACCGTTATCACTAGAGTCCAAGGTAAATTATAAAATTAGCTTTAGGCTTCAGCCAGTCTTGTCTAGTCTAATACAGCTGTTTAGAGAGAAAAATGCAAGTAAGCTGACTATCTGAATGTCATCAACAAAAAGTTAAAAGTGCACTTCAAAGAAAATAGTTGTGAGGTTGGAATTATGAGTAGTATTTTATATTTTAATTATGCATTTTACATTTTTTTAAATGCTTTCTTTCTAAAACAAAAAAATCAACCAAATACCTTTTGGTGAATTTGTTATGATGCCTAGTTGTCAGAACTGTCCATTCTCTAGAAACTAGTTAATGCGCTATTAATATTTTGTACTAACTATACTCTGAATTGAGTTTCTAAATAAATTTTAAAATGTATAATTTATAATTAATTTTATTAATCATGTTCTTAAATAACTTTTAACTAAACCATGTGTTTGCTCTTGAGAGCTTTGTATGCATACTCCTTTACATGGCCCTTTTATCGCAACAAGTGCAACAAAACTTAGGTCCGAAAACACTTTGTTTTCCATCTGTTGGCTACTTTGTGATTATAGAAGAAAACATCATAGCTTTGGAAGTAGGTAAGATATTGAATGAAGATTCAGTATATGCATTATTTATATAACCTTTTACTAGAATACTAGAAAACCAAGAAATTATTTTGAACATTTTAAAAATGGCAGACATTTAGAAAGTTTAATGTCAAATATCTAGAAAACCATTAACATAATAAAATATTTACAAGGAACAAGATTTTCCTCTTTTAACATAAAACAAAGTTTTTTTTTCTTTAGATCAAAAGATAACAGAGTTATCAACAAATACTATAAACTATTTAAATTAGTATTAAAACACCAGTCACAATTTTGGAACTGTTAAAGGAAACATTTTCACATTTGGTACATTTCTGAGCAATGAATTATATAATATTATTATTAATAATTATTTCATAATTCCATAAATATATATTGATTTAGGTTAATCTTGGCTGTTGTAAACAATTAACGAGGACTTATGTTTTTAGTTTTTCTTGTTAATTCGGTTACCCTTTGACGTACAGAAAAAAATTAAAGATGTATTTTGTTTTACATTAAAAGGGGAAAATATTTATTTCTTGTAAATATTTTATAAAGTTAATGATTTTCGAAATATTCAAAATTAAACATTTTAAACACTGGCCATTATCAAAATGTGTAAAATATAGTTTTGATTTTTGGTACATTGGTAAAAGTTAAATAATGTGTACACCAAATGTTCGCTCAATATCTTATTTACATCCAAGATAATATATTTTTTGTAAACACAAAATAGACAACAGACAAAAAATGAAGCCTTTTCAGTCCAATGTTTATATAAACTTTTTTTCTTATTTTACTCTTTAGAATCAGCTCCCAAAATATTACAATTTTGAATCGCTCTGTATATTAGTTTACTAATTTCCTAACTTATCCTAACCATTTTAATAATGAATAATTGCAACAGGCTTCAGAAAAACTAAGAATCCAGAAATTCAAAAAGGGACCCTTACTCACCATAAAATGTTTTAAAAACTGTAAATAACATTTGTCAAGATTTATTCTAAAAGCATCCTACTTAATTTTTTCTCACACAAACCATGATAGCATAACTGACCTCGGGTGTGGAGGTTCAATTACTTTCATTCACATGCATGATTTTTCCCACTCACATCAGTTAACAGTATTAAATTTATATCTAAGAGAAAATAATCCTATATAATATAAAAATGTAAGGATTCAATATGTAGATCAAACGTTGTAGTCGTGTTAAGTTGTGTGGGAAGAGTTGGAGCATGCTGTCTTTGAAATTACCAAAAGTGGGTCATTAGATGGCATCACCAGAGCCTCTAACTTCTGAACTTTTCAACTTTATTGAGATGGGCAATCAATTGTGTATGTAAATTAAATGCTAGCAGTTATCTTATGAGTGAGGAAGTGTATGAGTCCGACAAATTTTCATTTTTTGCAAAATGACGTAACAACATTCATTTCACTTATTACAGCCTAGGAAAAAACTACATTTGTGTATGGCCATAGTCACTTTTCATCAATAAAATTACATTAATTCAATACATTCAATATTAAAACTGTATAATAAATTAGTAATTACAAATAAACAGTACATAAAACAATAACATAATATAATGAAATTAAAACACTAACTGAATTTACAAAAATAATCACAAATTTAATAAAAATGTTACACTAAAAATAGACTGCACTGAGCCTTTGAAAGATTTATTAATGGCATAAATTGGTACTAAATTCACTCATTGAGTAGAAGGATTCAGACAAAAATTTTGTCAGGCTGTTTTGTAATTTCTTAAAATTTTCTTCTAGTTTTATGCAGTTTGAAAGCTTGTTAATAAATACTAAACCAGCCTGTAAAATTCTACTTACACAGCTGTATTACATCAGGCTGATGATACATAAGTGAAAACCATTCGGAACTATTATTAAGCTTTTGGTGATGATACCAGTATATACACAAATTAAGGAGTGGTACTATGGAGAGATAACACCTGTTAGATGTATAATTTAGAAGACGAGATGTCGGAGCATATTTTATCCTCTGCTGAACACCACATCTGGCAAGAGAGACACTAAGGAGGATGATGTGAGAGGAAGAAGTAAGAGGGGTTGGAAGAGATAGGACTTGTAGGCACTTGGTGGAACCACATTAAGGAGACATCAAGGGCAATATGGATCTTGAGCTAGAAACCTGTCAGAAGAAGTAAGTAAGTCGCTTGAGTTCACTGTGTCACCATCCTAGAACTTGCAAACAAGATGGTAATACCACTGGTTTGATGTACAGTGTTCCATATTGATAAAAGATTCATCTTTGCAGAGAATGTTTACAAAATTTATACTGAAGTTCTTAATAGAGTTGAAAGATCTCTATCAAAAAACCTTGCATGACATGAATTTCACAAATTCCTGAACATTGTAATCACTGATGATATTGTGAGTTTGAGTTTACAAATATGATCTAGAAACCAAGACCATCATGGCAAGTACAATCTCAAAGTGGTACTGATTGTTTACTTTAACTCCCCTGGGTTGGTGCATCAAAAGTTCACACTTTAAGGTCAAAATGTTAATAAAGAGAAGGTCCATTACCTTCATGGTGCTGTTTGGTGCTAGATACCATTTCCGTCGCAGCAGGAACAGAACTACACACATCCGGTTTTCTCGCCTCTGATTTGATTTAGAGTTTCTTCATCAAACTTAATACTCCTGTGATGTCAGGCTCTTTACTCTCTTGACATGGATGGCTCCTTGTGATTTATTGATGTTCTTCGAGTTGAAAAGGACTTGATTTTACAGAAAATTAAAATCCGATGGGCCCTGAATGAACTTTTTTATGTACAAGCTGACTTTCAGCTCTCTGCAGGCAGAAAAATATCTATAGATGCATATGAAGGTACCCTTCACCTCCCCATCAGAAATAACCTACCATTCTTCATTCGTTTCCACAGGGAGAATACAGGTCAGATACTATTTGAACAAACTTTGTATAAGTTTTGGCATTCTAGTAAATTAAATTTGCTTGCCTGATTTTCTGAAAATTTGATACACTGGTAAATTTTAACATTAACTTGAACAAATTTGTTAACCAGCAAAATCATTCAAACATTTAAAAATAACAGTAGTTTGAAATAATTTTATGACCAGAGATTTGCAATAATTTAACTAAAATATCTTAAATTAAGTCAAAATATGTAATTTATGATATCCATCCCAAATTTCTGAAATTATAATCTAACATAAAATTTCTTAACCTTCAATATTTTAAACCTGAATATTACATAAAAATATGTTTTAATAAATGTTAAAAAATGGTCAAATTTTATAAAAATCACCATTACTTCGTGCCATTTGGTTGAACTTTCTTATCTGAAGTTAGATTTTTTTAGCAACATCATAAAATATATATACACAAATATAATGCTTGCTTACTTTGATGAAGTCGTTCAATTCATTTTCCAACAGTTCCAAACAGCATGACTCATTATAAAGACTTTCGTAAGCCTGATAAAACTCTAAGCATGTCATTTTGGCATCATCGTTTACCATCAATATTCGGAAGATACGCAGTGAGAGTTGGTGCAGTTGCGTTTGATTCCCTGGAGTTAATAGTGGCTCTTTACCAAAATTAACAACCTAAAGGCAATAAATATAATATTTAATTAATTATAAAAAGTTACAAAGGATATTCAATGTTACATTATAGCTCAGAAGTTAACTAATTTATGATTATAAATTTAAAATATTTACCTGTTAGAAATTTAAAAAAACATGTAAAGTTTAAAAGTAAATTTAATTTAACTGATTAAAATATTTTTAACTATTAATGATATGTTCCTTTTACTTAACTTTTCTAATTGGCTTTGTATACAGAAAGTTTTAAATCAACTACTAGTATTTCAATTGGTGGTTATAATCAAACATATTCATATAAACTGTTGGAGCTACTCCATTATAGGCATACAGAGCATATAGGCACATGAACCCCAATGAAAATTACTTATGTTATTTATGTTCATTATCTCCTTGTAGAACAAAGGGCCTCAACAAACGTTCTCCAATAGACTGGTTTCTAACAAGAACATTAAGCCTCTGCCAGCCCTTTCCCTTATGTTCAACTTCTTCCAGCATTGTAATAGTGTACATTTTCAGTTTAGTGATCTTAGTTTGAATGGAGAGTACATTTAACTCGATGCAATAAACAGAAAACGTATTTTGTTTTTTTGAATTAAATAAATAAAGAAGAGAATAAATAAAGAAAGTAATTAGTGCAAAATTATCACAGAAATTTATTGAAAGTATGTTAATATTAAAAAAGCTATAATTCTAGTTATAAGAAAAATGCTACATTAGCATTGTGAATAATAGTGGGAGGCTGTTGCTAACCAAGTTTTGCGCCAGTTGGATTAAGATTTTCTAAGAGGAAAGACGTATCAAAAATAAGTATGTTTGTCGGAACAAAGCCGAATCGTCGAAAGAAAGTGTTTTTATAAAGGACTAAAAGTTATATTTAAAGAAGTATTATGTGACTATGTGAATTAGTTTCAATAAGAGAGAAATAAACTCTTAAAGTAAAAAGACACGGTTGAAAAAAATGATGTAATAGACAAAGCTGTACTGCATAAGCAGGAAAACGTATATAAAAAAGGACAAGTATTTGTGTTTTTAGGAAAAACTATGTGATTTAATTCAAATGTTTTGAATAAAAGACAAAGTAGACAATTGTAATTATTAGAAAAGTGAAAAGTAAAATTGAAAAAGTTATTTTCTAAGAAAAGGCGGGATATTTTCTAAAATGACGCCATGTGGTTTCAACCAGGAAATAGTGTGAATTAATGAAAGTTTTATGTAAAATGTACTATTTAACTTCTGTGTATAAATGCATGTCTGGTATAACATGCTTAAACTAATTTCTATAGAAATTTAAATATAAAAATAACTAGAAATAATTGTAATTCATTGATGAAACTTGAATAACATGTTTGTAGAATTATCACTTTTTTTTTTTTTCAATGAGAAAAAATATTTTATTTGAACATAATCATTAAAGAATTTTATAATTAAAAGATTTTCATTTTTTGACTTGTTGAATAGATGTTTTAAATTCAAAAAGAATAAATATTTTATAAAAGAGATTGTGTATTATAAAAATATTACCTTTTGAATAATGAAAGATTTTATTTTGAAATTAGGTAGCAACCATAGTATTAGAGTAGCTTTATGTCGGAGAAGAACAAGAGACATGAAAAGAGCAAAGCTCCTACGCACTAAAGTAAGCCAAGAGGGGATTTTGTATTACCCCTAATATTAATAACAAATAAAGTTTTAATGAAATATAATTTTGATTAATATAGAGTGTAAGATGTTTTTAATTTTGTCTTTTCAGGTAATACTTGATTTTGTATGAAATTTAATAATAAAAATATTTATTAATAATAAAATGTGAATTTCAGAAAGAAGGATTTTGTATTTCATTTAAGATTCTCCAAAGTACCCTGTTGTAAAAGAACTTGCGACCTCAGAGAAGTTTTATGCTTTCTTCAAGTTTTTTTTTTTTTTTTTTTTTTTTTGTAATAAACATTAAAAAATGGCACCCAACTTTTATTGAAATTTTAAGATTAACATTCCAAGAGAAAATATAAATAGTTACAGCATCATGCTTTGTCACATCTTCTTGGTCTTCTTCTCCTTTTCTTGGACTTGTGGGTTTTGTTATTCCAGGACTTTTTTCATAATGGTTGTTAGATCTTTATTAAATGTAGCCAATCCAGTGCTAATATATATACAGTAGAACCTCTGTTAACCAGCCTCGGATTAACCGGTCCTCGGATTAACCGGCCTATATCATAGTGTACTGGTTGGATGAGAGTTTCCGAAAATAAATTGTAATTGAAACACCAAAGCGGCGGCGATATCAAACGACTTTGTTGATCGCGGTATCCCATTGTCGGCGACGTAAAAACACCGCGGCACCAAAGGGCGGCGATATCAAACGACTTTGTCGATAGCGGTATGCCATTGTCGGCGCCGTAAAAACACCGCGGCATTGGCACCCGTCGGTATAGCAGACATACACCCACAAAAACGTTTGATGGGCCGCTTTTTTTCCACGAATCATTTTATTATACATTATGAAAAATATAACATTTCTTTTCAGTTTTCTTCTTGTCTTTGACGGGTATATTACAGTAAATAAAAATGAGTGAGTTAAGAAAACAACGGAAGCGTCTTGGTTTCGTTTGAGACGCGGTTAAATGTGTCAAAAGACTTGACAGAGGGGAATCTGTAAACGAGCTTTGTAGTGTTTAATTTTTTCATGTTTGATGTATAATATACATAACATAATATATAAGATACATTTATGTACAATAAAATGAGTTGCAATAACATCTTAATTGCATAATTCTTAGCGCTACCTGATTAAATAAGCTTACTTTCAATGAAAACCGGTTTTTCAGGGGAACCTCTGATTAACCGGCCAAACGGGCAACCGACCCGGGTGTCAGTCCCGACTAGACCGGTTAAGAGGGGTTCTACTGTATATATATATATATATATATATATATATATATATATATATATATATATGTGTGTTTCTACTTTAAGTTAACTGGTTTTTCTAATATCTGTTACCAGAGTTCTTTATGTTTAATTCTATAGGTAATTATATTGGGTAGGCAGAGGTTAACTTATGGAAAAGTTCCTGATTTTAACACAATACCAAATTCATTGAATTATGTTAAGCTACGAGATTTTCCAAAAAGCTAAAAACCTGGTACTAACATAAAACATTTGACAATATTCAAAGGGTTCTATTAGCCAAACTCCAAATGATCTGCACAGAAGCATTTACTAACATGTATCATTACAACTTGCTCTCTTTGGCGGACCCTTCATAATTATTTGCATAATGACCCCATACACTATACCAATTGTGCAGAAACATCTGAACAAGGTTTTGTGACCATTTCATGGATTTACGTAATCAACATCAACATACTAACTTCTCATAAGTACTGATTATGCTCATTTTCTGATTTTTGGCTAAATAAACTACAAAATATGTAATACTGAAGTGAGAATAACACCCAGAAACTTTATAAACGTGTCAAAGTTTGGTGTGGGATCCATGGCACTCAAATGTTTGGTCCTTATGTCTTTAAAGATGAGAATGGGAGTACAGTTACAGTAAATTCTGAACACTATTTCAATATGATATGTGAATTTTTCCTTCCACAAATGTGTCATCAGATTATTGACATTACTACCTTCTGGTTTCAACAGGATGGAGATAGTTATACTACACGCTATTCTATGGACACTATAAGGTCTGTGTTTGGCAGCCACTTGATTTCAATATTTGGAGATGTAGCCTTGGCTGCTCTATAGCCTAACAAGTGATTTTTTCTCTCTGGGGATATCTCAAAATTAAAGTTTTTCAAACTCATCAACATAATCTTAGTTAGTTTGAAGCGCAAGATTGATGAAGAAATTCTATTCTTAACTCAAAAACTGTCGAACACATTAAATGACATTGTTTTCCCTTTATATCTTATATTATTTGCTGATTTATTAAATTTTATCTTTGTTTCATTTTTGTTTGAAATCGTGAGTTAACTCTCCCCCACCTAGTGTTTTTGGAAATTGTTTACAACCTTCTTAACTTAGTAATACACCTTTCATACATAAGTTTCACAATTTATCCACTTTGGGTCACAGTGAATAAAAACAACCAATAACCCTCAAATAAAAAAATGTATGTTATAGCCAAAATTAATTAGTATTATTAACATGATAAATAAAAGACTATCGTAATAAATAATAAAATTAACCTATAATTTATTTTATATATCAACCTTAAAAGAAGCTTGAAGTTTCTCTATTAGTTGTTCTAGATTGTCACATCCGTATGCCATTGGTTTTAAAGCATATCCAAACTGTCGGAGAAAAGCATTATTCAGTGAAGATATTGGCAATCCTGGAGGATAATTAGCACATACCAAATCAACAATCTGATTATTCAAGACCATGATTTTTTTGTCATTTGTTAGAGTTACACGACGCTCTCGCTCACGACTGTCTTCAATCTAATGGCAAAAGTTGAAAAAAAAGGATTAATGTGACTAACAGGCAAAACATTTTAAAACTAATTATTACTTCAAGAACTAAACTATATGTATCTTAAACTCTTACTGCATTACAACAATGTAGATGCATTTTATATAAAACCTTTTCTGATTAGTCCCTTTGTTCACAATGACCACAGTCTAAAAACTAGTTGATGAACGACTCTAAAGTTCATATGGTCTTCTAGGGGATTTCTAGGAGTATTCATTATCTTATCTTTCTTGGGAGCACAATAAGCCCTTGCTTAGTCAAAAAAAATAATCACACTAGAGCTTCTAAACCCAAAATTTTCATCTCTATTTACCTTTAGTTATAACCTTCTAATTTCTCACATCCAACCTTTTTGCATCTCAATTTAACTATTCTATCTAACGAATTCAGAGTCTTCTTTTTCATCTCTTCCTAAATAACCAGACATCCAACCATTACTTTTACATCTTTCATCAACATTCTCAACTTGAATTACAACTTATTCCAGATTACCCTCATATACAATATTTTCAACATTACTACAAAGCGTAATATAATCTCAAAACATATTAAAAAATAACATTATTTTCTAGATGATTAACTTATTTAAATATAATACCACACATATCCTAATAAAAAGTATTAATGTATCATATATAAATATGTATACAATGAAATAACAATAGGGTAAATAGTTCTATAAGTAGGAACAATAATCTCAGGTGTTGATGTTTCAAAGAGGGAGATGACATAAATTTTGAGGTTACCTTGACAATATGTGGAATGGCTTCAAAGAGATCAATCAACTTGGGGAAGCCATAATCTAAGACTCGACATTGATGTCCATAGTGGTGATGGTAAGCAGGAATGAACTTGCTAAAGAACATACTGCACTGTGGAGCATGACTCAAGAGTTCCACAACCTGTGTGATCAATAAATAATCATTAAACTTTACAATATAATTGTTGCTAACATTGAACAATTATATTATACAATATTTGTACAGGTTTCACTAACAATCAAATATTACACCCAGTCCAGAATCAAGATTCTTACAAAGGTTATGATTAATTTAAAGGGAGTTCCCTTAACTTCTGTGGCTGAGGAATATACACCTCCAAGGTCTTTCGTATGGTAGTACAGTCATATAACCAGTATTCATTCATTTCCTTTCGAGACTAGTCTCTGTAGAAGCACCACAATTAGTCTCAGCCATGCCCATGTGCTTAATGTGGTAGCCCACTAGGCAGTTCCAGAGAGCAGGCCTATTATAATAAACCTTAATTTTTTCCTTCTAGCATTGTTTGTTGCTTAGATGTTTTGCTACAAAAAGCAATAAATCTTTTAAATTTGCTGATTCTAGGATAGTATCTCCAAAAAGTGGATTTTTGGTCCTGTTTCCAGACCTTTTAAATATTTGTATAATAACTACTGAGTATTACAAAGAATGGTTAAGGCCCTACGAAGTTGGCCTTTAAATGTTTTCTTACAAGGTAATCTGGTTCTTTGTTTTTTGCCACCTGGTTAAGGGTGGACTTTCCCAAACCAGTCAAACTCAAAACTACACAACTCACAGCTTTGAAAAATGCCCGTCTCTCTTAAAAACACTATACAGACTTTTTACACCTTTAAGTCCTAAAGCATAGTTCGATTGCATGTATCTCTGCTTGAAAAATAGACAGAGTTTTATGTAATGATTTGCTGAGGCTAAAATTAATTATTTTGATCTCCATTCCTGTATTTTTATTCATTCTAAATCCACTTTTACATAATTTAAATGAACCTTCTTCAAGCTTGGGTTTATTTTATTTCCAGACAAGTTTATCTTGGAAGGCACCTTCAAAGTTCTTTTCAGAGATCAACGTCCTGTACATACAATTTTACACTGAAGTCATCATATTTGTTTGCTTCTATACATACTAATACACATTATTATAAAATTTAGTTTTTTCTTTCATAAAATCAATTTATACATCTTACATTTTCCAACTGCTATACCAATTCAACCTCAATATTCGACTTTCAATGAATAAATTTGTTGAATTTGTGATACATTTAGTGGACTTTGACACAATATGTTCAACACACTAAGAATTTCTGAAATGTACTACAAAACCAAGGTCCAAAAAGCTGTTTTAAAATTGTTTGAATTAATTTAGGACATAAAAGTATTATTGTTTTTTTGTCAAAAGGACTGATTCTGTTAACGTTTTAAATTTTCAAATGTCCAAGGAGCAGTGTTGCAATATTCATCATAATAAGGAAAACAAATAATCACTAATCCATAAAAACTAAAATTGTATTACTAATCCAGTTATGTTTACTGTATTAGGTACGGTACCTTTATAAACATTTTGATGACTACTTCTTAATTTTTTGGTTCCTGTTTTTGTGTTTTGGCAATTATTTGATTTACCTGTTTTGAAGTTTGTTAAATGTGTCCAGGACTTCATTCATAATTATAGCAAATTTGACATTTTGTCCCAGTAAATGAGTAAGTTAAATAACCATCTCATACTGCTATAAGCTTACATATTTAATTTAAAACATGGATAATAAATAAAGTTCTACATATTGATAACAAAGTTTAACATAAAATTAATGTATACTTTTTATTACTCACCTCAAGTGCAAACCGCTTTGTACGTTCAATTTCTTCGGATGTTTGTTCCCGCTTTGGTATTGCAATCAATGTCGATGTACCTGTGCCCGATACAACGACGATATTCTCTGAAAGTTGTGCTAACAAATCTTCGAGATAACACAATCCATAATCTACTGGATCAAAAACTCGTCCCAAGGTAACTCCAAACAGGAAGCTCAGTTCGGATACTTTTAACTGTTTATTTGCCTGAGATTTTATCACTCGTAACAAATCAGATGTGAAGCGACGTATCTGTGCATGATGCGCTAAAGCTACAATGCGCTTATTGCCTTCTCCTATAACCTATATTATGAATAAAAATATAAATTAATTTAAATAATATCTAGTACATAAAACAATAACATATTACTTAATACAGTGAAAAAATACTAGTGCAGAATTTAAAACATAATTAATAGACACATCTCCTTCTATTCTATATGTTTGTCGACTGCTAGCACAATTTGTAGATGATATGTCCACTTACTTTGTTTTATATATTTCGTCATTATATAAATTTACTATATTTTAATTGTAAATTGTTAAATGACCAAACCTAGGCTTAAATAGAGTGTTTAGAGTCTGCATACATTCACTAGTATATTTTTGTATGCCAATCTTCAATTGAAGGCACTAATTAAAATTCAATTACAATTAGATATTACTCGACAGATATTTTGCTCTACCATTCAATTTCGAAGGAGGGCCCAGATAAAAAACAAAATTAAATAACAAATAATAGAAATTTTATGGGAAATTTTCAAATATTTTCGAGGATTGTATACATTTTAATTACTGTCATACATTTTTGGTCATACATTTTTGGCCAAAATATTATTGGATTGGGAGAATTCGGTTTCATGAGGTATCACTCAACTGTAGTGTATATTAAAAAATGTTGACCTACACCCCCCCCCCACCTCTTCTCCAAGAAGGATACAGTATTAAACTTGTCCTATATATCCAATCATGGAAAAAAATTCACTTACGTAATATATCTAGCAGACAAAAATTTAAAGAGGGATTTGCAGGACTTTTAGTTTGCTGCATATTTATTACTAATACTGTACAATAGATTCTGCTCAAAAGAAGAAACCTATAAAATACTGTAAAATTTATTTCAAAGCTATAAATTTCCGTGTACAAGATAATTTTGAGAAAGTTTCCAAATGTCACTTTAAAAAGTAAACTCATTACTTCATATTTAATACACTTACTAAATTAAAATCTCAACCAATTATTATACTTTCAATTAAGTAATACAACATCTTATTTTTAATCATATACTTTACCTGAATAACATGAGGTAAAGCCTCAAACAGATCGATTAGTTTTGTAAAACCATAGTCTGCAACTCGACACTGACGACCAAAGTGATGGTGGTAAGCTGGTATAAAACGATTAAACATCAATTGATTATTTTTAGGCTGTGTTTTCAACAGATCTACTAGCTCATGGCTGAACAATGACAACTGATTAGCCAATGATGGACTGGCGCACTTCTTTATACCATCTGGATATAGCATAATTAAATAGATCACAGTATAACAAATAGTATATAATTAATTCTAAATTAATAATAAATAACTAGTTGGTACTACACAGAAATTCTGCTCATTTGTTTTGAGCAATGATTTAAACATCACCTCAAAATAAGCTGATCAACTATAATAGCTGATAATTTAAAACATAATTTGTTAGAATAGTTATAAGTTTACAGTGGTATAAAACATCTGTTGTAAAACTATTGTTGTTTATTATTACAGCGAACAATGCTTATGAAACTATACTTTAAATTTTGAATTAAATGAACTTCATATAGTATAAAACACCAACCGACAGAACTTACAGAGTTTATGGATGTTATTTGTAAAATTCATTTTTACTCTTCATGGCAGAGAATTAGGTCATTGACATAACCTAACCTTGTCTAGATTAAGATAAGTTATAAAAATGTAAAAGAATAATCTATACTTTGACTCTGCATGTGAAAACCACAGCTAAGTTATTCATCTTCCCTGCTCATTTCCCTAACTCACAAGATTTTCTATTTAATATAATGAACTATATATACAGGTATAGATACAGTTATAAAATACTATCTAGAACTTAAAAATTATAAAACTCTAAGTTGTATGTTTAATAAATACTTTTTTAAGTTTAATTATTTGAAATTTTGTTTACTTTTTTTAAATTAATCTATTGTTTGAATATGTTTATTACTGATTTTTGTCTTTCTAATGACATAACCTACATGTCACTGAATATCGTGATAGTAATCAATTAAATTATTTACCAAAGTCAGATTTCTTTTATTGATTTTGTTTTCCACAGTTGAAAGAAAAAATCTTGTGAGAAGGAAAAATATATTTTACGATTTTTATGGATTTGCCTCTGGGTCTCCGAAAGTACCAAAAAGTCGTTTATATAAAATGTCACATTAATTTCTCAGAAATTAAATGGTGACTCGATTCATGAACGCAATAATATACTTCCTTATCAAGAATAAAAGTGACAAAACTACTTTATTTCTGTGGATATGTATGAATTTGTGCAATGTTTATGTGCTATTTCTTGAAAACTATTTGATATATTATCAATCTAGATACTGTCTATAACATTTTGAGTAGGATGGTGGATAGAGCGAGAACCAATGATCTCTAGATCTAGATATATCACACAACTAGTTTGGTAAAAACTAGCAACTTCATCCATAAAAATCATTCTCTTCATCACTAAAATAGAAATCAGTTTAAGAACTAGACAACTATTTTACTTACCTTCAACTTTTTCTGGCTGAGAAGGTTTACTTTCAGCAGGACGTAAATATTTGACACATCCTAAGTTGACAGCTAACTCAACATTTGGAACCCAAGTTACTAAATGCTCTAAAGGTACACCAGTTTCATCGACTGTGAGAGTTTCAAACTCTCCAGCATAACAGTCCATAAGGCTAAAATATAAACAAAGACGGATGTAATTAGTGAGATTCAAATGGTTTTATTTAAAAGTAAAAGTATGTATGTTGAAGTCCAGTGTAAAACTGCCGGGTTCTGTATCCGTTGATGAGAGTACTGCTCAATGAGTCTTTATCCCTGGATGCTTCAATGAAACCCTGAGAGGTACCCAACTTGAGAGTTGTGCGAGGAAAAGTCATCATTTGGGCATAAGACTGTAGTTGCCTGTTTTTATTAACTGCAATAAAAGCTATGATTAAAGGATCCATGAATTCGGCAAGGACCAAAATGAGAGACTTATTTTAAATTAGTAGAGGACCATCAGAAGAGTTCATACAAGGGTATATCTAAAGTGACCCTATCTGTTGACCATGTGTCCACAAGGAAAATCAAATAGATGGGATTCCGCATCAGTTTTAAGTTCAGAAATGTTAAAGTTAAAGCAATAAAGTATGTCTATTGCTGAGTTGGCATGACATAGGGCAGGCAACTAATAAATATGCTAACTGGACACTACTCAGTGATACATCAACTGAAATCAGTGGTGTTAGTAGAACTAAAGTCTGTTAAATTTGCTTCCATGAAACAGATGCCAGATGAAATCAGGATATGTAGACCTTGTATGGACTGTAATTTTTAGAGCTGCTGACACTAAGGTCCTCAGGAGTTGCATAAAGGGTTTAAGAAGGATCTGAAAGAAATTCCAGTAGTGTTATATAAATATATATTCCACAATAGAGTGAACTAAAGTTATACCAGTGGCCCAAAGATCCAAAGGAATTTAAAAAAGTAGTATAATGAAAAAAAATAGTTTAGGGTTTTTTTATAGATTTCTCTCTGACAGTATTTATTATGATTATAAATATTTGTGTATCGTATGGAAATATTTTTGGTTCCTATGATTCTATGAAATGATCTTAAAAATTAAAAATGTACATCTATATTTATGTCTGTTGTATTTGGTTTTATAGTGAGTGATATCAATTTCCAAATATAAGTTTAAATATAAATAAAGAGATATATTTGTCAAACTAAACTACAAATAAACTTTCTTTATCTTAAATTTAGCAATTATGATATGACATAAACATGAGGTTTGCCAGAACTGTAGATATTTTAAACAGAGTCCCCTTGTTTCACTCACATTGGTAAATTTGCTCTAGTGAATCTTAAAACTATATTCAAAGTTTATAATAGTATCCGATCTAAATTTTTCTCATGGGAAACAACGACCTCTGGTGGAGAGGTAACCTTCATATAGGGGGACTCAAAATTACACAGCAATATTTCAAGAACTGATTCTAGAGGAAAAAGTAGAAACAAATTGTATATAAACATATATGTCTATAATTGCTTTCCTTTCTGTAAATTAACCATTTGGTATTTTTACAAAAATCTTAAATCTTTGGAAGGAGATAAGTTAGAGTGAAGATTTGGTATACCCATTATTTATGTAATCTTATACGAGTATACCAGAACACCAAGTCTTTATTTTTTACATTTTAAAAATGGTGGACATTTATATTGTTTAATGTCAAATATCTCGAAAACCATTAACACTTCAAAATATCTACTAAATAGAAAAGATTTTCCCTTCTTCACTAGAAACAAATTGAATTATAATATTATTATTAACAATTATTATAATTCCATAAAATATTGATTTAGGTTAATCTTGATTATTGTAAACAATTAACAAGAACTTATGTTTTTAATTTTTTTTTCCTGTTAACTTGATTACCCTTTGACAAACAAAAGTACAAAAGGCATTTTGTTTTACTTTATAAAAGGCAAATATTATGTTTCTTGTGAATATTTTGTAATGTTGATGGTTTTCGAGATATCTGACATTAAATTTTTTAATTGTCCACCATTTTTAAAATGTAAAAAATAACGTCTTGGTTTTTTAGAATACTGGTAAATGGTTCCAAAGATATAATACAACATTTTTGTAAAAACATAAAATGAGCGACAGATGGAAAACAAAACATTTCCGGACCTAAATTTATATAAATGTGTTTCTTATTTTTATTTGTAAAATCCGCTCCCAAAATATTTCCGTGTAATTTTGAGTCACTCTGTAGAGATGTCAATTTTGTTCACATCCAAAAAAACTTTGAATGATCGTGCAATCAAGTTCACGTGTTACTTTACTTATTTATAGCTGTTAAGAATAAAAGTCTTTGATAAAAAAAGTAAGGATGATTTAAAATAATTCAGTATCATTTTATTATTTACCAACACAATTTATGTTCCAAACCAATAGGTTTTGAAACAATGATTAAAATCATCGTAAAAGTTGTGGATTTTATCAAATCCCAAAAACTCAATCACCAGCAATTTCAAAACTTTGAAATTCAAAACTTTGTTTGAGATGAATTCAGAGTATGAGGATTATGTGATGTTCATTGGCTTTCCAGAAGGAAATTGTGTGATAAAGCATACAAAAATTGAAATTGAAATAAATCATACAAAATTTTATGGAAAGTAACGGAAAACCTATTTTACAATTCAATAATAATGGATTGCATGAATGATTTTGGAGTCTTGACAGACATAACCATGGATCTTAATAATCCGTTTGGAATAAAAAACTGTAAAAGAAAAAAAAATTGTTTTTCAATGTTTATAACACTCAATATATTTTTTAAAGTAAATCTATGCATTAGCCAAACTCAAAGAAGAATTCAAATGAAGATTCATGGACGTTAAACGAAGTGAAAAACTAATTAATTAGTTTGTAAAACCTTATACTCGTAGTATACCTGTTGAAGATATGTTTTGAAATATGCAGTGTGAATTATGTCCCAACTACAGATAACATCAGTTACTGGCAATGAACTTGTTAGTGAGGAAACATACCCTGAATGTCTTGAATTTGAGCAGCAGTATTACATCAAGCTTGGTAATAAATATTTATTAGTTGTTTCGTTCAATTTTAAATCAATTCAATTTTTCCTTTAATCAATTTTATATATTTCATTTGAGGAGCCGCATGTGGCTCTCGGACTGCGGTTACACAAAAACATGTTCATTTTACAACTGTACACTGTCTTTCTTACCTTGCTAGAGGAAGGAAATCATTATGTGAACGTAGGAGAGCTTGGATGTTACTGCTGAATTCAGACAACTTTACTCTTATATTAGGTAACGTTGGCAACTCCTGCTCAGCCCAACCTTTCTCACAACTGAGCTGTTGACTGTGACCATGACGAATACAATATGGAACTTCCATATTATGTTGTCCAATCTCCTGTACAAAATAAACAGTTACAATCAGGCTCAGATCCAAGGAGAAATAACAGAGGAAGAGATGGCCAACTGAGGCTGATGGTAACAAAATCCCTTCCCCCAGTATGGCTCAAAATACATATGTTAAGACAGACCACTTTTGACTTCCTGTAAAAAGTTATAATACACAAAAAGACTTACAGTACATACAATATAGCTGTGCTGGTGGCTTTATTACCTCCTGCTTCTAAAGTACACTATATGTTGAAAATGGAAACATCAGACAAAGATGCAAAATAATATCTCGAATTCAGATTATGAGTTGGCTTGGTCACAACGTATACTTTATTCAGTAAAGAGACTTTGTGCTAAATGTTAATGTTAATGCTGCATAAATGGATGTTTTTGGGTGGATGTTTAGAATGACCCACTATATTAAGAATTGTCTAAATTGTAGTAAGAAATATACAAGCTTTCTGGTACAGCTACATTGCACAGACTATAGATTTGATTTAATAATTAATTAAGAACTAATAAAACATTAGTGACTTTAGGATTTGCTTTTATTAGTACAAAGCAACAATAACATTAAATAAAAGTGTCATTGATAGCTCTTTAAATTGGAATTACGTTGAAAGTTTTTAACCAAAATGTAATCTGTAGTAACTAACAAAATTTAACTAACATCTCTATGTATCTGAAGTACCATAAATCCTTAAATTCTTTTGTTTCCCTATCTGGATCTTGAATATGTTTTTGTCCATCTCAATATATAAAAGACTCTTTAAACACTTAATTTGTTGATTTCTAATAGAAAACAAAATACTAATGGAGTCAACCTATGAATAACAGTGATGTCAATTGAGACGGAGTAATGTATTATTTTAACCGTTTGAACTATTACAATGATAAAACTGCAGAACAATTGGGTCATTCCATATTACAATGTCTATAAAATTCTTGTAAGTACTTAAAATCCTACTTCTGGCAACCATACTTTTAATTTTAGACATGTAAAAAAAGAAAATTTGTATAAAAACTAATTTATAAATAATAAAAAACAAATAGTAAGACATTCCAACCCGAGTAGAAGACTATTAAACATAAAATTTTAACCTATCCATGATACATGGAATTAAAAACATGAAACATAGAGGAGAGAGTCCATAAAATAACTGACTTAGGGTCTTCATTGATAGATCACAACTTGAGTGCCAGAACTGATGCAGGGATGTATTCAAACCTATTTTCACATTACATGTCTGTAGGCAAGAACAAAACATGCTTTGATGGAGAGATTGAGGCACTTGATGATACGGTCATAAAACAACTATTGTACAAACAAAATGCATTCCACAAGAAGTCTTTCTATAATACTCGAAATTAGCAATTCATGGCATAACCGTAAATCATTATATAAGCAATTAGAGAAGCAAGGGAATCAATAAAGCAACTAAATAACTTAGGAAAAGCTGTATTCTTTCAGTGGATTCCATCATACATGGAAAGAGTAGGAAATGAGAATACAGATCAGCTGACCTAGAAGGAAACAATAACCCAATCTAAAATAACACCCCCGAGCAATGAATCAATCAAGAGGCTGGTGCAAAATAGAACAACAGAGGAATTTTTTAAGGAGGCTCAATCCCAGGGAAGCAGCAAATAGTGAAAAAATGAAAAAGGATATGTGGCAATACAAAAAAAGTAAACTCAGGTAGAAGGCTGTTTGTCCTAGTATATGATATGACTGCTTTGCAATCCACTTAAACCATTCTATGCGGTCAGGTTAATACAGTAACAAATAAAGACCATCTACTTGAATGTGATAAGCTTGGTTTTGATCAGAAGGGGGTAATAAACTCTGCAAATCTGTATTGGAATTCCAGAAGACTAATGAGTAAACTCTCAAGAAGTCAACAATTAAAAGAAGAAAATATAAAGCAATTACAATGATTTTTCTGTTCAACTCCTTCACCTTAAAGTAATGTTTCTCTCTCATTCGTATATAAATATCATTAGGTAAAATTGATAGTTAATTTTTTTTTCCCTACAATTAATAGTTTCTGAACAAATTCCTGCTCATGACATCAATTTGTCTCGACAATTCGACAACAAAAGATTTCATATATTATAACAAATTTCACTTGACACTCTTAGAATTTAACTTTCTTTAATTATTTGTGTCAAGTGAAATTCGTTATATTTGGCGACCCAACAGGTGTGGCTATAATTAATTTAAATTAATTAATTAAATTGATAATTTGGTGGTATAGAAAAAGACATTTAAATAATTTGATGTTTAGAAAGAATAATAAGTTAATTATAAGTCAAGTTAATTTAAGAAGAAGTGATAGATTAAGGAATAAATTTAATAATAATCAACTTAAAATGGCAACTAATAATCAAATTGAATTAAGGGAAATCGGAGAAACATGTAATGAATTAGGTGTAGAAAGGGTTTTAGATAGGGAATTAGATTTGGAATTTACGAGGGAACCAGTCCTTATAAATAATGAGCAAACGGTAGACAAAACTAACGGGGGTAATCAAAATGACAGGGTGTTGGGGACAGAGCCTAATTTCGATTTAGGAGTAATAATTAAGCAAATGATGGAACAAAATGAAAAAGACAAGAAAGAACGTTTAGAACGGGAAAAAATTAATGGGGCAGAATCAATAGAACGCGAGAAAGCACGGGAAGAAAATTTAAAAACATTACTGGAAATTAATAGGGCAGAAGCAATAGAACGGGAAGAAAAATTAAAAACATTACTAGAATCTAATAAGGCAGAATTAATCGGATCAATTAATATTAAAATTGAAGAAATTAGGGCAGAAATTAAAGAAGCAAATAAAACCGTTGAAGAGAAATTAGAAAAATCTATTAAGGGAAAATGTAAGATCATCGAAAATAAATTAAAAACCTTTGACAGCAAAATTGACGAAGTGGGGGAGAAAATTCAAACTGTAGAAGTTCGCTTAGACCAGAAGATCGATGAAAATAAACAGAGTATCGATACAGAAATTTTAGAGTTAAAAATTAGGACCACTGATATAGAAACCAATATAATCGAAAGTAGGGAAAAGAACGAAAATAGCAATGTGGAAATCCAAAATAAATTTTCAGAAACGAATGGTCAGGTTAAGGTTTGCGTAGAAAAAACAAACGAACTACAGACGAAAATTACAGAGGTAAATGCACGCTTAAATAAAATTTAAAATGGAGAAATAATTAACCACGAACCAGAAATAATGAGAAACATTAGCTTCACAGGAAGGAAAAGATTCCCAATGCAATTTTTAAGAGTTTTGAAGGAAATAAAGGAAAATTATGGGGAAAAAAATGTAAACTGGATTGATAAATATTTAAGGGAGTAAGCGTTTATATGGTGGCAGTTACATCGGGAAACAGTAAAAAGCTTCAGTGAATTCGAACACGTGTTTAAAGAGAAATATTTTAATGAAATAATACAAGCGGAGATAAGAGATAGACTAGAATTCGGCAGATATAGAGGGCCAATTTGTGAACAGACTGTAAACTACGTAGAGAAGATTTTATTGGAATGTGGGTCACTTGAACCAAGGATGACAGAAGCACAGTTAGTCCATAAAGTAGCAAAACACTTTCACCCTACAACACTTGTCGCTGTAATAATGAGGGGATATCCACAAAAACAGAGTTCATAAGACTCATAATGGAGTTTAAAAACGTACCGTTGCAGCATAAAAACTTTAGGGAACCTTTCAATAGATGAGAATTCCAAAACAATAGAACCGGTATACTAGAAAGGGAATTTATCGGGAAAGGCAAAAATGACCAGTTTGAAAGAAAGGACAGTGGAGAAGGAAGACATCTGGGTCACTGGACGGGGTATAATAAATTTAAAAACAAAGAACAGTCATATTACGGGAAAAGAGAAGTCCACAATGGTGAAGGGACAAGCCGACAGAGACAGGACTATTCACAATGACATGGGGATAGAAACAAAGTTAGGGAATATTTAATTGTAAGGTAATTAAGAGATATAATACTTAAAAATAAATAATAATAAAGCTTAAGAAATTTCAAAATAAATAAATTAAACCAAAGGTGTGATAGTTTTAAAAAAAAAAGTATTAAAGAGAAATGTTTTTGTAAGGGTAGGCATTGTAAAAGAAAGGGCATTGTTAGGTTAACCATGTTGTAAATGTCAAATAGTGGGTAAATTCTTGAGCTACTGACAGAGGGTTAGAAAAGGGACAGGGTTATAAAACTTAAGTTAAGGGGTACAATAAGGTTTATGATGTAGTGAACAAAGAATAGAATGGGTGTTATGTGGTTTTTTAAAGGTAGTTAGTAAATATTGAAGTGTGTTGTAAGGAAATAAAATGTAAAGTTAATTAATATGATTACATGAATAAATTAAAAACGAAAATGTGTAAATTAGTTAAGAATATTAACCAATTCTTTGTAAAAGGAAATTAAGGGTGTATCAAATTTTTAAAATTTAATTAAATTGAAAATTTTAAAATTTTGGGGACTTATATAACGAAATAGAGGGCTCCCAAAAGGTCAGTGCTCGGCAGGCCATAAATTGTAAAGAGTTGAAAGGGTTGACAGCTAGAAAAACTATTCTAACATTAGTCACAGATCTCAAGATGTCAAATAAACCATTCCAAAAGTCAATGCCTTCAACCGAAAATGTTTGAAATGGACCAATGAAATAAATTGCGTCAGACTCGAAATAACGTACAAGAATTAAAATAAGCCAATGAAGGAAGAGGATCGGAAGAAAGCATTTGAAATTAGAACTTATATATAGGGGTGGAAGAGAAGCGCACGAGGTTCATTCTTTTTGGTTGTTACTGATTGAAGGAGGGAGTTCTGGAGCAAGTGTTTCTTTAGTAGAAATAAAGATCGATTGTGAAAGATTTAGCCGAGATCAAAAGTCAAAATAAAATAGTATCTACGTTGTTTTTTTTTATATAAGTATTAATAATAATCTCCGAAGAATAGTTTAAAAGATAATCGTCATTATAAGTTTAAAAGTAATCGTCGTCATAAAAGTGAGTGAGAAATTTGCGTCATTATAAAAGTGTTTGAACAGGAATATTAATACAATAAATTAAAGTAATCGTCGTCACGAAAGTGAGTGAGAAATAAGTGTAAGAAGATTCATCGAAAAGATCAAGGCAAATCGATCCATCTACTGGCAGTCTACACAGGAACCACGTGCACGGAACCAGGAACATCGGAGCAGTGAAAAACTTCCAAGTGATAAGTAAAAAAATAATGGACAATCTCAATTAAATAAACTACCAGAAAATTCTATTTTATATGTAAATTATAGTCACCAAAGAACTCACGGACCCGTAAAGAGAAATTAAATAAAATTAATAAAAATAATACACATTTCAGTTAGCCGGAGCATTTTATAATAATAAATTAAAAGTAAAAAATTTTAAAAGTAAAAATATGATGATCTCTTATTTCTTTATTTAGGTTAAGACATGGTAGAATTAGAATTTTATTTTAACTATGTACTTAGAATAAGTAGTAGGTTAAGACGTTAGTGTATAAGTATAAAGTGCATCAGATTTGGACAATAATTGATTTTATATTGTAAAAGATTTTAAAAACTTAATGTAATGAATAATTAAAGAGAAAGTTAAATTCTATAATTGTGTTCAAGTGTAATTTGTTATAATATTGTACACCATTACAGTTTAGTTTTAGAAATCATATGAAGCAAATACAATATTCAGATACAATGTTGAACTTACATTATTACTTGTAAACATCCGGGGTGATGGCGTACTCCTATATTCAGGATTTAGATAAATAGTACGCCCTGAATTCTCATCTGTAATAATGCAGATATCTCGCATGCGATACAACTCTGAGACACTGAGAGATGTAAGATATCTGCTTTCAAACAAATCACGAAATGTAAAGAGTGGTAGACGGTATCCTGGTACTTCGGATAGCAGGGAATAAATCTGTGTTCTAGAATCAAAATTTAGCTAGAATTAAGAACATGAATAACATGACCTAATAATTACTTTAATTTTAATTGTAATTAATTATACTTATTGAAACAAAACTGAAATTTGTTTTAAGAGAAAGGTGGAGCTTAGTATTAATTCAGAATATCAAGTTTATTTATATAAATTTTTGTAAGTGGAAAAATACAGAGTTTTTTTTCTTTAATTCAAGCTCTGCCATTGTTGTTGTTGTTGGCTGTACATGAGCAGTCCCTTATGTACATGGGCTGTACTTATGATGGTGCCCACAAAAATAAAAATAAGAATATGATATTTGCTATAGGGGATTATTGTCCTGATATAGAACATTAGAAAATCAGAAAATCAATTTGAAAAAGGAGACCATTTTAATTGTTTCTTGTTTATATCTTGTGTGTTATTCTACTTGTACAACATTAAATTAGAAAAAATTTACATATATAAATTTTACACGTAATTGTACTAACTCTACCTCTTTACGATGACAAATAGTGATTTTATTGTCAAAAATCTAGTTTCGAACCCTGATCTCACAAAAAAAAATGTTATAAAATAATTACGAGATCCAGCAGGGCTCTGAGACACTGATAAGAGCAAAGCAAGTGGAGACTTTTTAATATATCTTCGAGAGGTCTACCCAATGTGAAGAAAGTAGTAATATACACAATTACGGTCAGAAAACATGTATAACAACTGTTTAAACAAACTTAACCTACTGGGTAAGACCCTTGATTTACCAATACAATTCAAAATTTCCTACAAAACCTACTTTTGGGTATTACATTTAAAAGATCTGCTTGTATGAAAATATATAAAATTCTGACCATGAATCACAGCCATCTTAATGTGTTTTCTAGAGGATCATATGATTGCATATGTCAGGTATTAAATAAATTATAATTGGTATTTTTAATTATTGCTATATCTTAACTAATTACTACATTGTTGTGTCATACCTACTGCAATCTATGTTATTAGGTCTATATATTTTAATTCCTACCTGATAAATTGAGGGTTTTGTGAAGATCCTGAATGAGCGTACGCAATCACAATACGCTTATAACCTACTTTACGCCTATGTAATTGTGAAATGGCATATTGTGCATCTTGCACAGATGGTACTTTCACTGAAGCCGCCAGATTTCCGTCCGATTGTACAAATATGGATAAGTGAAGGACCTAGAAAGTATAAAA
This sequence comes from Aphrophora alni, assembly GCA_963513935.1. Lineage (NCBI taxonomy): Eukaryota > Metazoa > Arthropoda > Insecta > Hemiptera > Aphrophoridae > Aphrophora > Aphrophora alni. The sequence goes on from OY740765.1 coordinate 86,813,313, forward strand.
TAGAATCAGATACACGAGTTAGGCTACTTTGTACAAATAGCCTTTTAAATTCATTAAAAACTTATGTACTTCAACGAAAAAACTCAACATTTTTTTATGAGTTAAACTGTACGCTTCCCCTATCTTTAAAACGCACTAGTCTCAAATCCTGAAATTTTTTCTTTCATGATCGGTTTCCGCGAGAACATAAATGAGTTATCCAATCCACTGGAGGTTTAGGCTTCTTTAATTTATCTGACCTGGATTGTATAACTCCCCAAACTCCCGGTACCCCCCTTTTTTGTACAATACTTCCAGTAATTATATTTCCTTTAACCCTTTTGCTCAAAAAGAACACGATTATTTTATTTATCTTTTTTTATCCCTTGGGAGAGTGTTCTTGAGAATACTTTTCTTAAATACAATATATCTTAACTTTTAAATAATAATATTTCCTGTAAGTATAAAACAAAGCGTGTGGATAATTATAAAAGACAAATCTTTGATTTTGATATTTAGAAATTAACATCCATTTATTTTATTTTAAATAAAAGAAACAAAATCAAATTTCTTCTGACAATAAAATACAGTAACTCAAAAGTTTTAACTTATATAATAATAAAAATACCAAAATATACCTCTGACAATACTTATTATTTTTTCTAATTTTATTTATTTTGATAGCAGATAGGCAATTAACTGAGTAAAAAAAATTGTTTAACGTTTTACTTTACTCTGTTATTTATGAGTTTATTTTCTTTAATCACTGGACACTAATTTCTCAGTTAACAATCTAATCAGTTGTCCAGGTTTATCATACAAATATTTCACTTATCTTACTTACAATATTTATTTTTTTAAATATATTAAATTTCTTAGCCTAAACAATTTCCATTAAATTATATTAAACTTTTTATCCCAGGAAAATCAATAACTTTATTGAATTTAATTTTAACTTTTGGCCAACTTTGCTCTAATAAGAAAAGAAATTTAAATGGTTTCTCAAACCTTGACCGACGTCTTGAAGATCCTGGTATTTGATCCTGTATGGTTGAATTGGGTTAGTTCTCTGGTGTCTAGTTGCTGTGATGACGTTAAGATTGATCCATGTATCTCTTAGTAAGTTTCAGGTGACATGTTAATTCCCATTAAACACTGGATGTTGAAATTTTCACACTTTTTACGAAAATCACTGATGACTCACTTATTCAACATTTCACTTTCTAAACTCTTGATTCTATTTTCATTTGAATACTTTTCTTTTAGCACCGACTCTTTAACATTTTCCAAACAAATTTTCTAATTATGAATTTTAATTATATTCTTCTTAATTACTTAGATTCATTGTTCTGTTGGGCATAGTAACCCCTTACCGCCTTGTAAAAATTTATTTTTGAGAGTCCTGTCGGGCATAGTAACCCCTTACATTCCTGTAAAAAATTATTTATGAGAGTGTTCTGTCGGGCATAGTAACCCCTTACATTCTAGTAAAATTTTAATTTGAAAGTGACTCCTGAGAGCCAGAGCAGTTATATTTTTAGCTTGAAACTATCGTATTCTATTACCAATTCCCCCCCCCCATAGGAATAATACGATAGTTCCTTATTTTCCTATTTATGATGTTACTTTTGAGTTATTTTTATTTCTATTGCTTATGATGTTTATTTATGAGTTATTAACAATTGTTCTAGTCCTTTAATCCTGTGTTTGAATTATTTTAATTTAATTAATCATTTTCGTTACTGTAGCTGTCTGTTGGTACGATAACTCCTCCTACTTCTACGTCACGAAGTCCTGGAGTTTGGAACTCTGCAGCTCAAAACTTGCTACTGCAGAAAGCTCTATTGTCTTTTCTTTAAACTCTTCTAGCAGTTTTCCTGAGATATTTTCACCTTTTCTTGGTCGGCATTTAGTAGTACTTTGCGTCAGCTTTCACGAGAATTTCGCATGATGTTTGTCGGTCCGCCCATTCTCCCGCAATTCCTTATGCAACGATCGATGTAATTTTCAATTTATACTTTTCATACCTTTTGATTTACAGTTTTGAAACTTCACCCTTTTGTTGAGTTTCCGAAATAAATACACTGGTCGTAACGAATATGCTGTCTGACCTTCCCATCTTATATAATTTCGCACTCAACTTCACACTATCTTGTTTAGGGGTTTATTATTTACTGATTACCCTGGGACTTTCATATTCTTTAGCGTAAATGATTTTAACCGTTTTATTAATTTTGAAATTTTATCTTTATTCGTTTTCACACAAGGGTGTGAAAACTATAGCCTTTCTATTTTATTCAAATTTTGATTTTTTACTTTAATTCCTTATTAAACTTTAATCTTCTAACTAAACTTATACAACCCATTTTCAAAATTTATGGTTATTTAAGTTTTATTCAAGTTTCAAATTATCCCATTTCATCTAACTTTTTTAATACATTTTAATTTTTTCAACAATTATGCAAGAATCTTTTATTCTTATAATTCTTTATTTATTACAGAAATACCAAGGTTTTATGAATTTGATTAATTTTGAAATTTTTTAAATTCTTCATTTAAATTTGCTGTAGCGCATGTTAGTTTACATGAAATAACCGTAATAGATCTGTATTGCATACAACTTGTACTACAATAGTTGCACATCCTTTAACATTATTATTTCATATTTTCATAATTCATCAAAAATGAATTTTTATTCAAAATCTACCGACATACGATTTTACTGTCAAAACGAGTAGGCGAAAGTTGACTTTATACCTAGCCATAGGTCAGTTTCACTGACTCGCCCTGAGCAGCAAAGTTGGTTACAATTCAGCCAAACCTTGTATTAGGAATAAATCTTGATTTTTCTCTTTTTCTGACCAAAATATAATTCCATACAACGAATTTCCGTTGTAGTACCTTAATGAATTCAGTTTCTTGAACAATGACGATTGTTTAATTGTAAAAAGAAACATAATAAATAATGTACCAAACTATTTTATAGTTGTCATGCAAAGAATTCTTTTTGCTCATTTTACGTACAAATAACTATATTAACAACAAAACTATTTTAACTGCTTCCATTTTTAAATTATAATTTTAATAGCAAACACAAGGAATTTTAAAACTCACAACAGATTGTGAATACCATTCTCCAAAGAGTTAATAATGCTGTACTAACCAAATCGCAAATTATCAGTATGATATTTTGTTTTGTTTTTACAAGTTCAAAACTTATTCAGTTTAAAATAAAATGTTCAATTACATTGTTAAAGAAAAATTAATAAATAACATATAAAAATCTCAAAAAGAATATTTAAATTATAAAATACCTTTTAAACTTTATGTTCTTAGTTTATTAAACGATGATATGTAGTTTTATTAATTATTTATTAATCAAATAAATCTATAATATACATTAATAGTTTTGTAAATTATACAAAAATTGCTATAGGTGGTAGTACAAAATAGTGAAAAATAAGTTATTAAATAAAGATTATTCTCAGCTGGTAATAATGATAACATTATTGTTGTTCCAATACTAGTTTGACATCTGACTACATATGAAAAGATGAAACAAAGCTCTTTATACTATTAGAAATAAGGAACCCATAAATAGAAGCATCAACCTTTTGAATTTTTGTTAAGTTTGTAGTTGGATTTTTTTATCAAAAGGTAGGCAAAATTATGAAAACAAATAGTGTGCAAACATTACATTAATTTATTCACCCTTACACACTGTACGGCGGTCAGGGTTTGTGTTGAATATCTTCAAATCTCCTAGTAGCAGTGGCGGTGGAACAGGGGGAAAGGGGGGAACGGGCCGGTGACAAAATTATGAAAGGGCTTTTTTTTACAACTGTAAAATAATATAAAGAGTCCAAAGTTAAGATTTTTCATAAAGAAATAACAAAATAATATGAAAACATAATATGTAATTGAATTGTAGTGAGTTTCTTATAAACAATTATTCAGATTAAGATAACTAAGGATAAGTAATGAGAACCTAGCAACACTGACACCCTTATGATGACTCATCTGCAAGTGCATAACAACCCACCCATGTACTTTAACATTGTCGGTATTACCTATATTGCTCTTCGCTGGCGTAGCTGATAGCTCAGATCTAGTTAAATGTCAGTTTAAAACTGTAAAGGGTAGTAAGTTGTAAAATGATTTTTTATTTAAAAAAAGAAATTGTTATTATTTTAGTTTATTAGTTTTGATATTATATTTCAGTGTGTTTTTTTTCTTATATTCATTAAAAGGCTTGTTTATCATGTTGTGTATAATATGTACTTTGGTAAGTTTAGTTGCATTATTTTTATTACTCAATTTATTCAACTTTCAATTTACTCAATCGTTGACACAACTGAGTTCATATAATTTTGTTACGAGAAAAAGCTTATATCTAATTATACAATTTTAAATTGTATACAAATGCCAGTTTTAACTTCGGAATTCTTCCTTAAAATATAATTTTGTTTGTTAAATTGATATTTCTAATCAATTAGATATATCATTTACAATTTTTTTTTTTAAAACAAAAATGTATAACCTTATAGCTAAACCCAGTTCATTACATCGTTAGTGAATATAACATATTACTGTTTATATAATGTTTTGAAACAAAATTATAAATAAATCATTACCCCCTTCCATACAGAAACTATGTACATGTACTTCCTGTGATTTCTCTGTTATTAAGAGTGTGAAACTTTTATTTGACTAATTTATTTTGAAAACATTATTTTGATTTTATACACATCTTATATTTTATATTTTAATACAATATGCCACAGATGTTCAATCAATGTTAGTGCGATATGCATATTGGTTTTTTCGATGCTTATAGGTGCCTGGCAGATTTTTATATGTTTCACAAACGAAAATTACAGATTACAAACAAATATTCTTTGCACCCTCACAGTAAAATGTTCTGCCGCCACTACCTGGTAGTGGTGATTTTCCTTATAGGATGTAAGGATATACTTTATAATTTACTAATTATTTTAACAAATTATAAGTTGCTAAAAAAATTAAAGTGAGAAGTAATGCAACCATTAAAGATTGAGTATCAATGCTATTTCCTCATATTGTCATGTAGGACATTGAAATGCATCCTTACTGAATTGCTAGGACATGTGACTAGTTGCTTGTGCAACAATTCATTATAGATTGCCTAATACATACTCTATTGAGAATGTTGTTTTCCAGCCTCATCTCAACTCTATTAATTTTACACAGTGACAAGGTCGCTACTGCTCAATATTAGTTTATTATTTTGGTGATTTATTAATATAGAATTAATACCTAGCAACAAAAAACAGGCTTACAGATTTATTAGTACCTATAGAATATGCTGCTCAGTCTGAAATAGTGAAGAAAATTAGACGAACTTGTGATACTCTTGCACTGAATTTAAAGATAAAATATTTCTCTGGCACATATTAGGTTTTGTTCAAACAGAGAATCATAGTAGTAATTCATGACTTATTTATTGTGCATAAGCAAAAGTTGACGGCTACAGATTTATATATTTTTTAATGATTCATTTTCTTTTTAAGGTATCAATATGAAACCAAGTTTAAAACCATCATCAAATAACTACTATAAGCTTGCACAGTTTCATTGAGATCAGTTCAGTAGAAGCTGTGATTACCACGAACAAAGATCAACCTTTACAACTGTCTTTTCCTTGGAAAAAATACATAGGAAAGCCAATAACTCAACTTTTAATTGAAATATTGAAAAAAAAACTTAACGATAATAAAACACAATTATTTATTTTGTATATCCACTTATAATTAGTCTAGCCGACCAATGGTTTCGCCTGTTAAGGCATTGACGAGGCTGTATTACAGACTGAGGCTAGACTAATTATAAGTGGATATACAAAATAAATAATTGTGTTTTATTATCTTTAAACATGGAATTCCACCAAGAACCATCGGTCTCAACAGTAATGAAAATTAAAAAAAAAAAAAAAAAAAACTTAACGTTAAAACCTTCTTCTGAGTAGAATCTATGATGTTATCAATTCTCATTATAATCAGTTTAATAGTTTTTAAGAACTGACAGGACAAACACAGACCTCCCTACAGATTTATTAATGTAGATGTATTTAAGTTATGCAAACAATTCTTGTTTTCCTTCAATAGTAGCTTACATCCTACAAATTTTAAAATCCATGTTAATCACTGTTTAATATAACATAGATGGAGGGATATAAAGCAAATTATTTTTTTATAGCTGGATCTTCTCCAGATAAATTTCCTGGCAACATGTCCTGACATAATGATACATTAACAATTTATCAGCATTGTACTATAAATTATGATAAATCAAAGTAATGATTTCACTAACTTTTGTAGTTTAGTTTAAAATGCCTAGTTTTAATAAACAAACAAATATATCATTGATAAAGTAATTAACACTAGATCAGTACCTTTGCTAACCTCTTAAACCAAAATAAATAGAATTCGATATTTTATTTATTTACCATGATATGTTCCCTAAAAGCAGCCATTAGTATTTCCTTAAGCTCCAATGAATCAATACTTTGGTCCAAGTTGGTAACATGAAGCTCAACAGGGTTGGAAGGCGAAGTTGCTAGAGTTTTAAAATATCTCTGTAGAGGAAAGTTAACAAGATTATTAAATTAAAATTACAACAATACTTTAATTTGTTTTCAGATAATCTTAACTTTGTTTTGTAATGATACGCCTGCTAACTAAGCGCCAATCTGAAATCTGTAAGTTTCCACAATATTACAAGTATTGAGGAGAAAATTTGTCTGGTAATAATTACATAAAATACCCAAACTTTACAAACAGCAAATCATCTCAGCTGATTTTATAGGGTATTTTACAATCATAATTAATTACTAACACAATGGATTTTATTTTAATTAGGTTACACATGAAATATTAATTTAAATGGAATTCCTGATGATGAATTTGAATTTATAAGTAATACTACTGTCATAATTATCTAAAATATCTTAACTCTATAGACCCTAATTTTAAAGTTTCCTTCATTCATAAAAACAGTAGAACTTCACATCGTCATTTAATTACTCTAAAACCAGTTTCTTACTACAGTAAGACACAAACAGTTATATTCATAGATATTACACCATATATATATATTTCAAAACATACTTGAAAACTAAAAACGTATGGTATACCTCACTAGATTCTTTATTCTCCTGATGAGAACTGTTACGCTGAGGTATAACTGGTGGTGGTATTGAAGTATTGACTCCCAGACATTTATACGGAGCACGACTATGACTGTTTCTAGAAGGATCGGTAACAATCTAAACAAAAGATAATAATTTAAAAGTCTGAATAGAAATTTCAGCTCCATCTCAATATTTTTATTGGTATATCCACAAAAATTTTTTTCTATATGTACTCATATTATATACCTCAATATCACTATACTATACAGAGTGTCCCATAAGTAAGCTGCCAAAAATATTAATGACACTTCAAAGTTTATTGTATGTTTCAATTTGTTCAATAAATACAATTTACATTTGTTTATTTTTTAACATTTTACGAGATATTTATCATGATAAAATTTAATAGGCACTATTTTGAAATAGTTAACGGTCACATTTGAATGTGTTATGGAATTCAGAGCAATTGATTTTAAAATTGTTATTAAAAATATTAGAATTCGGTTTTGAAGACAACAAACAAGAAATTATTAGTATCCTGTTTTTTGCTAATAAATCAGATACCCTTTGACCTACAGAAACCAAGGAACATTTTATTTTTTTTCGTGGAAAAAGAAAACTTTTTTGTCTCTTGTAAATTGAATGTAAAGATAATGGTTTTTGAGATATTCAAAATTAAATATTTTTAACGGTTACCATTTTGAAAATATGCAAAGTGAAGTCTTTATTTTTGGTACGCTTATAAAACACAACATACAAAATGTGTATACTAAACGGAAACTTAATATATTTTCTATTTCAAAGGGAAACAAAACAAAATGGCAGATATTTGGAAAATTAAACATTTTCAGAAAAAATTTTATTCCACAGAATCATTTTATAGTTTGACAGCTTACTTTCGGGACAACTGTATATATTTCTTTTATAATTGTTATGGAATTTCATGGGACTTGTTGTTTTCCAAATAAATTCCCAAATTTAACAATATTTTGAATTTATATCTAATAAGAAATCCCAACATAGCCTATAATGATGTGAGTCCTACTTGATAAGACCTCTCTAATCAACTTAAATTTCCTACAATGTTGGTCTTTTGGACATTACATTTAGAGGATCCGCTTGTACTTCTGATGGACTGGATACATACCATGATGGCACCCATCAACTTGTTTTAATTTAGTCTTTTTGTCTGATACAAAAATTAACTTTATAAAGTAACAAGTTCAAAAATAATCATTGGCTTAAATGGACCTTTAAGTTAACTTCGTTTTACATTGTTAACACAGGCTATGGAAGAAACCATGTAAATTCAATAAATTAGGTAAAACAAATTAAAATTATCCCTGCCAAACAAACACTATATTGCTAATAAACTCTATCACGACCAGTTTACTAGTTTTGAATATTTAAAATATTGCAATCCTTTTCTATATTGTGTGCATATAGAGGTAATGTTTCTGTCCCAGGAGGTCTTTCTGATTGGTATTTCCTGCATAAACTGTTTGATTTTCCTTGCAAAGTGTGTTCTTTGTACATGTCTAATCTAAATCTTTTAACTTTTATTTTGGCAACATAACTAGGTCTCTACTTTCACCTACCTGTTGGTGCACTATATTTAGTTAAGTAGTCCATACCCAAGGTTACTATGACAAATTTCTTCGGCACAATTAATATGTTAGCTGGCGATTGAAGGAGTACTAGGAAAGCTACAAAATCAGGTCTTCCAGAATTGTGTATACTAGTAGTAATTATATAAATCTAGTTTGATGGTGGAAGAGATACTTGTTGATCAATGGTATATAGACTGAGTCAAATATTTATTTGCAAAAAAGGTAGAATACTTCTGTAAGCTACAGTGACAGCAACATTCCGGTTTCTCAAGTTTGGGGGTCTTGCATAGGTCTAAAAACTAGAATCGGGTTGTAACAAATTTTCCTGTACCTAATACAAGAACAATTCTGGATGGTAACTGAGTTATCTGATTCTTTTAGTATCAGACACAGCCTTCATAGGCAAAAGAGACATGCATACATTCATACATGTAAATACATAAATAAATGTAATTTTGTAAAATGAGTTAATGGAAAAAATAAATCATTTCAAAAATTGGATCTACAATACTAGAAACAAAAAACGTTACATGTAATACTGTTGTACCTGTGTGGAAGTAATAATTTTAGTATGATTCTAAACCAATGCCAATTTCAAAACATAAACACTTTACTCATAATCATTGCTTCAGTTTAAAGTACCACCAAACGTATCATTTTAAGTACTGTATTCCTTTAGAAATGAAAAACTATTGAAGGGAAGACTAAGATACAGGAGGAATATCCTTGGTTTCAGTGAAACTTCCAAGTAAACTACACAAGGGCTGCCATATCAGATAATTAAAGTAATACCGAACATACTTTACATTTTACTATGTATCAAGTTACAGAATCGCTTACAAAATATCACCAAGTTAGAGTAGCAAGTACAAGGTATCACCACATTCGAGTATTAGGTACAAAATATCACCAACTTAGAGTATCAGGTACAAAATACCTTTAAGTTAGAATATTGTGTACAAAATATTACTTTATTGTGTGAAGCACAATATTACTAATATAAAAAATAAAAAAATTTAAACTGGATCAATTAGTTATTGTAAAGTTATTGTTTTGATCATTTATGGAAGTGTTGATCTTAGTAACTAGTTATGTTATTCTATCAATTTGTCTGAACTTCAAGTTCTGTAAGATTCTGAAGAAGAACTTTTGTTACACATAATCCAAAAATTTAATTTAACTGGCAAAACCCACATTTTATAAATATCTGGCGAATTATATTTTTGTCATGTTTTTGATAACGTATGTTGGCCTTGAATAATACCTGATATATTTTATGGCAACTTTTCTTCTGCCTTGGGTCTGGTGTTGAAGGGTGTGGTCGCTTTAACACTGCTGAATAGCCTAAGCATTCTCTGGTATAATTTGAGTTTCCAGATACCCAGTCTGTACAATTAGTTGTATCAGGCATAATATCTGCTCCTGTAAACATTTTGAATATAAAAGTTAGGACATTGAAGTCTAGCTTTACTTTAATAGCGTGCAATACATGGATTTGCAATGTAATATTGGCCAATTATTTATAAACATTTGATCTATTATTTGTAGAAAACACCAATATTACCTAAAAATATTTATTAAGGGGGGAACACTACTTTAGTTTGAAGTAATTAGGCCAATTATCATGATTTATCTGCTTGTAATTAACAGCAATTTTCTTTAAATTTTACAGGCTTAGCAATCCTGAGCTAACCTAGCTGGATCTACACCATTCTTCATTCAGGAATTAGGTCCTTCTCTATCAGTTTTCCTATTGTGTCTCTCTTGACCAACTCATGTTCTTTTCTGACTCTTATACTATTAGAGTATTCAAGGTCTTAGAGTCTTTATTTTATGGTATTTTCTTCTTTTTTTATAAGGCGGTTAGATTTTAATAAAAATGATGAGATGATTTTGATGAAGGTTAATAAATGGATAAAACCCATATTAAATAAGAATAGATAGATTATGTTAAATGAAATAAAGAAGAGTGAATAATGAATAATTTTTTTGAGGAAATAATGAGATAATATTGATGAAACTCTTAATGAGGAGAGTGATTTCAGGAAAATAATCAACAGATTGGATTGTGATTTAGTATTTGGTAATAGGGATTGTAAATGAATAAAAATAAGTAGTTTTTTTTAATAAATCAGTAAGAATAATGAGGTGTTTGAGGGGGTCGACGATGAGGTTCTGCGATGAGATAATAGACTAGGGGTTCCGTAATGGACTCTAGATCTTCAATGATGTTCTACGATAATAATAGACTAGGGGTTCCAATGTGACGCTAGCTCTTCAATGATATTCTACGATGATAATAGACTAGGGGTTCCAATGTGACGCTAGATCTTTAATGATGTTCTGTGATGATATACTAGATTAGGGGTTTCGTAATGGACGCTAATTCTTTGATGGTAATTTTTAGAGATTCCGAAGGGAATACTCTCATTCTACGAGTGATTTTGTTTTGTTTTTTTTGTAAGACAAGAGAGTTTTATTTCATGAACTGATTTATTTTTTAAATATTTCTTTTTTGTAAAGTAGGTTATGTACCAAATGACTGAATAGTGATGAAGTTAAGATAGATTCCTGAAATCCAAGCTAAATAAAACTAAAATAATTTTATTAAGAAACAAACAATAATAGGGAAATATGAATTCTCAATTATGAATTTGAGGGATGGGTTTTTGATTAGAAAAGAAATCTTCTTTTAGCCAGATTTAAAAAAATGTTTGTATGTTTTAAATTTTTTAATGTGATTGTTTAATGATTTTGGTTTTAAAGATGTAATAATAATAATAATGAATGAAAATAACTTTGTAATAATATAAAAGTAAATCATAAAAAATTATGATTTGAAATAATAAGTGATTTTGTTAAAAACAAGTTTAATGATATGTTTTGAAATGATGAAAATGATGATAATATGTGATGTTTGAATATAATAATTTGAAAATTTCATTAAATTTTGTATTTGTTATGACTTGATGATTGTATCTGTTGTTCACATGTAATATGTTCTATTTTTTTTTTCTGTTGTAACTATATTAAAATTTGATAATGAACCTATGCTATACACATCATATTATGTTTTGATATGTCATGTTTGATATATGTTATGTTTTGATACTTGTTACATTTGACTAATTTAAGATGCATATCTTATAATAAAATGATAATTGACATTTAAATTTTGTATTTTGTTTATGCAATAATGATATTGTTTTTAATGAAATTTTGTTGATATATAGTAATGTGATATTTTTAAATTGTTTTTAGATGAAAATGTCTCTGTACTTGACTCCGTAAAAGGTGGCAAGGAGGTTGGAGTGTCCCAGCTTCCATGCTGGTTCTTCGAGATTCTTATTTCTGCGTAATGCGAATCTCAAAGGAAGGGGTTTCTGTAAGCATGGGACACTCTCCAACCAGTAATTAATAAAACATAATTAAACATTTAATAATAATGAATAATTAATATAAGAAGCTAGAAATAATAAATTATAAAAATGTAAAATGTATTTGAACAATGAAATGAACTTAATGAAACTTAATGATTACTTATAAACAATTAAAAAATTTGACAGTGAAAACTTGAATTAAAAATGTGCGTGTAAAATGACATAGACTATAACCTTCGAAGTTATACAACGTAAGCGAAAAGCAATTCGAATAACGAACCCTGTTGGGACACTATAAAACAAAAAACTTCCCATGAGCCTTTGCAGGAGCGTCTTCTCAAGGAAGAAGGAAGCGTGGCTTCATCAGTCTTTTTGGAACCACCTTGGTGGGCAGTCGTATTGACCAGAAGGCTGGAGAGATTCAAACTAGTAACAAAATGGAGCACGTTTAGCATTTGTGATAAGAGTTACAATGAGGTGAGAGGGTTTATGGAATATAAAGTGAAATGGACTGGCTTCACATGAGTAAAGTGTCAAAAACAATAAAGTAATCATTAGGAAATCAGAAATCAGTGTTAAAATGAACTAAAAATATAAAAACTTTCATTCAGACTTTTGCACATATTTAGAATAATTTGTATTCTGTTATAAATGAAACTTAGACCTAAGTAATTCACTTGATTATATTTAATGATGTTTTGTTTGATTTTAAATATAATAAAAGGAGATTTCGTTGAATCAGGAATGACTGGCTAAATTCATTGTGTATGAACCACTGTCACGTGCATGGAAGCAATTGTTAAGTACGACCAGAATGTGACCCTACCCTAGGTAAACTAATATAATAATTTAACCAATAGTTTTGTAAGGACGCAGACTTGCAAAATAATTTAACTTGATTTCAAATAAAAGTAATAAAATGCACAATTTAGAAATAACTACACTTACAAATGACGACCGAACACTTACACAAATGGCGCCCGAACACTTACAAATGTTATAGATGTTCTATATGAGCCCCACGGGTTACACGGCAGACATTAATTCGATAGTCAAGTTCTGACCAGACTCGACGTCCAGACTTGAGTCCATGCGACTTCTTTCTGTGGGATTACTTTACAGATCAAGTTTTTATTCCCCCATTACCATTGAGCCTCTTAGAATTAAGGCAGCGCATAACAAAAGCAATAGAGAGTGTTGATGTTAAGTCTCTCTCTAGAGAGAGAGACAGAGACAGAGAGAGAGTGTCTAAACAATAGGTTTACATGAAAACTGATGTCAGATTTGAATTTACCATCTCAAATACAACATAATTTAAGTTTCATGAAACCCAGCTGACAAAGAGAAATTAATTTCTGTATTATATTCTATTTCAAAGGTATAAGATATATGAATTATGAAAAATAAATAAACAATAATTTACAACAATTTGAATTTTGAACTCAGTAGAAAACATAAATATTGTGAGTTTTGACAAAGTTGTCCAAATAAATATAATTTTAGGACCATAAATTAATGGAACAATAAGTCTTTCAATTTAACCCACTCGTTTTAGTTTTACATTTTTTCACCAGGTAACAGCATCTTCCAAGTGTTGAAAACAACTCTACAGTACAACCTCGTTTATCCGGACTAATTGGGACCGGAAGTGATCCGGTTAATCAAAAATCCGGATAATCCAAAATTATAGAAAGATAAATAAAACAAAATATAAAATGATAACTTACCATTTATAAGTCATGAAAAAACACAATATTTACACAGTCATTCAATTTACACAATACACGAAATTACACAATGTACTGTAAATCACGAAAAACATTTTATTTACACACCTGAAATATTTACACATGCTTTTAATTTACACAGGGTTTAGTTGTTATTTACAAAAAAGTCATTTATCTTCCTCTGTTTTAATTTGGTGTGACATTTCAATGCGGCCCTGTCTATACGATTCAATGCGTCTAACTTTTGGGCCATTGTAAGCACATTACGTTTTCGTTTCATCACCATTTCCACGCACAAACGCTAACACACGAATATAATACTATTAACCGTATCCGATCAAAAATGTAAAGAAACTAAACACTGCACAGCACGATATGGTAATGATGTATTCCGGTCGCTAGCACGTGACAGACTACCCGCCGGCGTAGACAATAGACAAGGTCACTCATGCCGCGTCGGGGTAGGGGATGGTGACGCAGAGGTCATTGCTCCTCCACTTTCTCTTCCCAGTGCATCAACAACCCGCCCTAATACCTCAAGGCGACACTGTAGTGTTGAGGAAATCACGTTTTTATCAACATTAATGTAATAGCAGATATTTCTTGTTGAAACTCCATATTCAAGGTTAAAATAAAGCTAAAGCTTAAAGTTTCAAAATATTATAAAAAATATTATTCAAAATAATTATTAAAATATTTTGAAACTTTTTGCTTTATTTTATCCTTGATTAAATTTTTTATTTTTTGTTCCGGATAATCCGGACATCCGGTTGAACGAGGTCCGGATAAACGAGGTAGTACTGTACTAAGGGTTTGTAAAATAATATTGTTCTAGGTGACAGCATCTAATGGTAAATTAGATATAAATCATAGGTTGTTTAAAACAAAATCTGTAATTATCTTACCTACATTTTTTCTCAGTGAGACAATGAAATGTCAAAATAATTAAAAATTTGTGCTGCCTTACTGAAAAAAAAAATGTTGGTAATATTATTGCAGATTTAAATATGATATATTCATTAAGTATCTCAAGTACTGTAAGGTGCTGCCACCTAGAAATATTTGTCCCAACCTTTGTATAATTATAATTTTTCTTTTAATTCCCAAAAGGATACATTCAATCTTCTCAATAATTTATATGCTGTAAAAGATTGGAAGGTGCTGTTACCTGACATAGAAAGTTACTGTCACTACTACTTCCACATAAAAAATCTAATTTTCTTTGTTAATGGGCAACACCATCCCTCCCCCAACCCCATATATTTCTTATAGAAGATAATTTGGTATGAAAGGTCCTCATCAAATTACCTGACATAGAAAGTTGCTGTCACTACTACTTCCACATAAAAAATCTAATTTTCTTTGTTAATGAGCAACACCATCCCTCCCACAACCTCATATATTTCTTATAGAAGATTATTTGGTGTGAAAGGTCCTCATAAAATTTTTATGAAACATGAGATCAAAATAATTTTTAAAAAAACAAACAAAATTGTTTAAATAGAGCCTAAGTAAAGTTTAAAGAACACTCTAATTTTAATCAGTGAATATCAGTAATTTTGTACGACTATTATCTATTTTTAACTACTTCAGCTCAATGAAGTTCCTACCCTCCCCATCCCCTCACATAGTAACAAACAGCTTCATGGATCAGGTTTGTCCCGCTAACTGTGTACACTTAAAATTTACTGATATTACAATTGTAACTACTACGCACCTTTTGTTTCTAAAATATACAAGTTTTCATTACACATTAAATAGAAAATGACCATGAACATGTTGATGATAACGGGTTAGAATATTAAACTTACTTTTCTCGGCTTTATTCATGAAATCAGTAGTTATATGCTCTTGATTGTGCACTCCTAAAATAGGCCTTCCTTGAGACTGAGCTACAACCTATTTTAATCAGATTAAAATATTTAGTTACATGACTTTCAATAATATTGTAATAATAGTTGGTGTTTGAAAAACATAAGACACAAAATCAAAGAGTATTGATTGCATCATTAAACACATTTCAGCTAATTTTCAAAGAACTACTCTATGAATAGGAACTCTTGGAAAGATTTACATCAAGAAATAGAGTAGTTCCTTGAATCCCGTGGTGCACACACATCACAGTCTCGTTGTTTTTATTTGAGCATTTTTTGATATTTGTGTTTCTTATAACAATAATAAGGCCAGTAACATTACGAATGTACACAGTAAAATAAGTTGATGACACATATCTAACAAATTAAGTAATGAAAGTAATCATAAACTTGCCTGTACTTTATTGGGCCAGGGCCTGGCTTGGTCCCAAACAGGTCCTGACAATATCTGGATGTTTTCTTGGTTAAGACCCAAAGCTTGATTCAGTGTAATGTAGGGCTTAGGTATTACATTTAGTGGAGTAGGACGTACTTGTCTAAGAATGAAACAAACATTTATTTCAGCACCAAAAATAGCATTTCAGAATACTCTATTAAATCTGGTGATAAGGTCACCATTTCTATTACATTTTAGGACAAAATTTGTTCACTTATACATTACACAGTTTTAGGCTTTAGGTTAGAGTTTAATAGGACACATTAGCCTATTAGTTTAGATTTTATATGGATAGGCAACACAGGCTTACCTTGGAAAGTGGACCTAATAGCACACAAATAGAAAAACACACAATAAAACACTAAAGTTCTGAACTATTTCATAAACACTGTTTACTTTCTCAATCAATAGAAAGTTATAAAGAATAATCTAGTGTTTTATTGTGTGTCTTACTATTTGTGTACTACTAGGTAACCAAGGACCATTTTCCAAGGTAAGCCTTTGTCTCATATCCATACAAAATCTAAACACTTTTAGGTTTCTTATGCTTCCTTATGAAACAACCTTTGATATTAAAGAAGTCTTATTAAACTAATTGCAAGTTACAGTTTTGTATTACATTTTTAATAACTTATTGACTAAAGACGTTTTCCAGACAATTAATTAAATTAAATAACATGTAATGATTATCCCATATTTCAAAATTAGGAAATGTTAGTAAATGTTTCACTACACTATAAACTAGGCAGCATATTAATCCTACCTAGATAATGTGTACCGGTTTCTACCAACTTAGAGGATATCTCTCTAGAGTTTCTTTTAACTCAGGGTCAGGATATTTCTCATCAAACTCTGGAATGTGATTGAATTAACCTACGTATAATTGCTTCTGTTCTGCTTTCTCTCTGTGATAAAACCATTCTTTCTTCATCTCACATTTCTATCGTTTCTTTCCGTCTTTGTAGATAACTGGGCCTACATCCTCTTCTTACAAATAATAACAAGTGACATATTTCCTGGATTTAAACCTGGATCTTTCTATGACTTTGAACATTCATACCTTAGGTATTAAGGCATCATTTCTGATAATTTAATTTCTGTCTGGGAAAATGTTTAAAAGCAGCTTTGAAATCTTAAGGTTTTTAGTTGCAATATTTAAATATTTTTAACCTTTTATTGATTGACATCCTATGTATACTATCATACCACCATTGGCAAGAAGAGTTTTGTTTTATCAGCATTGAAAACAAAATAATAATTTTAACATTTAGGTAGTATTGAACATTTGAATTTTGTATTATTATTATTATTATTATTACTTACATCCTATGTTAAAATTGAAAAATGCATCCAATATTATTGTCTTTGTATGAAATACTCTCTATACAGTTTTATTTAGCAATCTTTTTGTTAACATTGAAACTGTTTTTAATATTTCATGTACATAAACAATTTTGATGAAGTTTTGTTAAAATATTGAATCTAAGGTCACCATTTCCCAAAAACCTCCTGTTCAGGAGTTAACAATTAAAAAGCTAACAAGAAATTGTGAACTCGATCCTAAAAAGTTGAATTTGTCTCAAATGGTCAAAGTGATTTTAACTATATTTTAATCAAATTAATGTGCCAAACCACATGTTAGAGTAAAATACAGTTTGTAAGTAAATAAAAAATAAACCAGGATGGGAATGATTTTTGTTTATACACTCGGGTTGATGCATTAGTTTTGTTAAAAATATTGTGTAGGTATACAAGCCTGATGATAGAGGATAGTAGGCATGGATAGATCCATTCGGCCTAACCGACTAAGGTAACCTAGTCCTAATAAAAAACTAGGTTTTAATTAGGTAAGGGTAAGCTAATGAAAAACATAATCATGGCTTACAAATTCACCATGAAAATTGTATTTTTATTCCTAAAATAACACACTATTATTTTAGTATGAACATTGTATTTGGCTAAGTATCCTGTTTCCAAAACCAAACAGTTGATAAACAGAAAACAAATAGTTTAAAATGGCCAGGAAATTATTTGTTTAATATTTTTATTTTATTACTCAAGATGTTTAGATTTTTCTTGATATTTAGAGCAATACTTATTTTATCCATTCTGGAGTGGTTTTTATATGTAAACAGTACTTTACAATAAATATTAATTACCCAGTGAACTGAAGAGGAATATGTGACGTCTCGCTGTGAATTGGATGATGCCAGGTATAACCAGAAGAAGTAACGGGTGGGGAATGTTGAAAGAACACAGATTGCATACCACATAAGTACTGGGTGACTGGAGAGTACTGCTTTTCACCCATTTAATGTATGGTGTTATGATTCAATCTACACAAAAGAAATAAGCAACAAAAAACTACAAAATTCTGTTTTATAAATCAATACTTAATAATTACTTTAATATAGCTGTAAAAACAAATATGATTGTGTTTTTTTTTTTTTTCTAAGGAAATATTCTGAATGTACATACATCTTTAAATAGAATTCTCAAAATAGTTTGACACAAATAAACACAAATTTCCAAAACAAACAAACACACCAACTAGATGAGATTTCAAAAATTATGTCGTCTATTGACTGTTACTTATTCAATTATTCAAATCTTGTGCCATTCATGTTTGTAAGGAACAAGTAAGGAATGTAAAAGAAAAATTATGTTTCATATTTCTTGTTTTCAAAAAGTGTAAAACACTTCAAGACTAAATATCTAATCTAGATTGAATAATACGGTTATTAATAAATATAGTAAAATTATAGATTATATACAGTTTACCAAAATATAACTCCATTTTAAAGAATTTTTTTTCATGATTCATAATTAATGCTAATTAAAAATCTGATTTATAGAAATACACCACATGAGAAGTAGACTATATGGATGTCACTGAGAACTACTAGTGCAGTAATTTTCCTAAACGTTTAACAAACAAACATAACATCAACGTTAATTACTACTTGAAATCATTTCATTTGGAACTATAATTGTTACTAACTCAAGTGATGAAGTTGAAAGAAATGTTTTTCATTTCTACTATTGTCTGTGAAATATTTATATTTTTAATTTAAAATAGAGTGTATAGTGTAACTTTAATATTGAATTTGATATAACAGGACACTTCAGAGACTCACTTTAGTGAGTATGGGCTTGGCATTCTCGATGGGTCCTATCTGAAGCTACATTTTTTTGAAGTCTTGTGTTTGATCTCTCTTGACCAACTCTTGTTATTTTCCAATCTTGATACTATTAGAGTATTCGAGGGCTAGGGGTCTTTATTTTATGTTTTCCCCCTTTTTTTATAAGAGGTTATTGATCAAAAGGTTGTTTGACTTGAAACAACAAGGAAAACAAAAATGATACGAGAGGAACATAAATTGTAGAAATAACACAAGTTTAGTACATGTATGAATTTTATCAAGCTCTGAAATATTAGTTATATAGAAATAAAGAAATCATTTTAAAGAAATTCTTATATGTGGACATATGATAGAGTTCACCTTTGAACAACAAGGACAAAATCCAAAATGTAAAAACATAGTATATCGTAGAAATTAATTTTTAAAAAACCTTTTTAACACTTTTACATTTTAGTTGTACACTTAAAACTTTCCACTTGTGCTAAAAATAAGGAGAAAAATAAACGAATAAAGATAATCATTCTTATGCTAGTGGTGTACCTACCTGCTAAATTTTGAGTTGTACAAGCGCCAGATAAATCAAATCAAGAAATTTGATACAAGTGATTTAAAACATGTTGAAATATTTTGTTGTTTGTTGCACCGCTAAAAATGTATGGTTGACTTACTCATCACACAAAGAAAACTGAAGCAGAACATGTGGACAGGCTTCAACAATTTTGAAAGAATCTGTAAATGTGCATACTTGTAGACAGGTTTATTCTTGATTTTAAGCAATTCATGTTGATTTGTTTAGTTTGAACATACAAGGAAATAAAATCATATAACAATCATATCATTTAATATAATTGAAAGGGGCAAAGACAAACATGTTTACAATAGAAAGATTAATCTTATGATTGAACTTATTCAGTAGAATATGTAAATTTGATTAAAAAAATAAAATATTAATATTTGTTTCAGCATCCAAAATTAAACAATATTATATCTTAGATTCCAATCTATATTATAGAAAGGGTACTTATAAACAAGTTTGCTAGTTTTAGTCTAGTTACAATAAAGGCCTATTCTCTTTTCTGTTTTCCTGTCTGTCTATCTGTATATGTGTGTATTTATCTCTACTATATTTTTACTAATTGTCTATTGTAAATACAATTTTCACAAAAATTCGAAACTACCTACAATAGCAACTGTTTTGATTTCTGTTTTTAATTATTTCATTTTAAGGACAGTACAAGAGGGGAAATTTTTTTTAAATTCTCATAAGAATATGATCAGAAGTTTTTGATTTCTTATAATTCAACCAAAACTTTATAAATTCAAGCCGAAAGTATTATAATTTATAAAAAAAAAGTTATATATGAAATAAATATTCATTTTCTAAATATTTTGGAAGAGAAGCAATCTTTGCATACAATTTAAAAATCCTTAAGTCTTCAATGCATTAATGAAGTGTAGAATATATACAATATTTAAAGTACGGCTCAAAATTCAAACTTCAAAGTAGTAAATGTTCAGGAAATTAGTAACTTTTACATTTTTGCACTATTAAATTTGGCATACATATTTAAACCATTATCTTGAAATTACTGTAACTATACCAATTAAAATAAGTAGGGGATTATGTGACAAATTGTTTTTACTACCTTTTGTATAACTTATACTCCAACACCTTTAATAATATTTTGCTTTATTCTCAAGATATCGGCTATCCACCATGTTAGATAAAACACTTGGAACATACAGTACTTGAGTAGCCTATAGTTATATCCACAATACGAAACAATGTTGAACTTAAAACCAACGAAGTTTTATATATTTTATGTATACTTACTACTTTTGTATCTTCTTATATTTTTTATTTTTGAAAATGTTTACGACCTCAATAGAGTGAATTTTTGTTCATGAAAAACCCCTGATGGATGAAACTCTAAATTTTTACTAGTGGAGCACATAATTTTAAAAAATAGGTATTATTACCTATTTATTTAAATAAACTGTTCAATTGCCTTGTTATTTTAGTTAGATACTTGTTATTTCAGGATGAACTTTTATTTTACAACAATGACCACACCAGGAATAGAAAAGTAAAAATAACAAAGTATTTTCTACCTGTATTCATCAGTTTATTAGTATAAAACCAACATAACTATTGATGTTAATTATGTCCTAATTTTTGATAAACAGTATAGTTTCTTGTAAAATAAAACAGATCAATACCTTTTTATTTCTATTGAGTTTTTATATTTTCATATTAGAAAAACTTTCAAAGGTTTTATTGCATCATATATGAAGCGATTTCACCAAAATTTAATTGGTAGCATATATAAATCTAACCTGAGTATAATTTATCAGGAAAGAATATGAAAAAATTTTAAGATAAATTAGCAAAACCATCGTCAAAATTTAAACTCCAGAATGGCTTAAAAATGTTCTTTAAAGAGTTTTTTTTTAATTTTCCAGGGGAGGACCCCCTTTTTATATGAGGGAGTAAAAGGGGTCTCAAGTCCCCTGGTAAAGCCCCTATCCAAAATATTAGGGTTCCACAAAAATAGATGACTCTGGGCCCGCAAAGTCTGCCACTGGGTCTATAAAGTTTGGGTCCAGGCCTGCCACTGGTTCCAAATTATTTCAATGCATAAAATTTGGTGAACATTTCAAAACCTCAGATGTTGGTGTGTCCATGTGGGAGATTGCCAAACATATTTAGAATTTCAACATTATAAATAACTCTGCTATGCCGGTCACAAGCCCGGAGCCTAGTCTTTGGACTAGGAAGGAGAGGTGATAGTGGAGTACCACCTCTATAAAAAACCTTGGTTCAGCTGGCCCGGCTGATAGTACCATGTGAGGGCCCCTTGCCAGGGTATGGTGAAGTCCTCAACGGGAGTTGTTCGGCGGAGAAGAAGATCTTGGGTGTGGCAAGACTGGCGGAAAAGGCAACCCTGTCTCTCTTGGGCTAGTTAAGAGAGAACCTACTGCCTTGTACAAAGGCTAGAAGAATTTAACCTCGATCAAAAATATCAACCTGGTGTTCAGGATAAGCAATGGATAAAACAAATTTGGAAAATTGTACCCCAGGTGGACAACTAGACATTAGTCTAGGAATTCCACCCTCTTCGGAGGCCGGCCTCAAGGATTCTGGGGGAGGTCAACTATTGCATTCTGAACACTTATTTAAGAAGAGTTCCAAAACCTTGAGATCCACACCGGGAAATGATTCAACAGGTAAAACTAAATCGTTGACAACAGAACAGACCACCACAAAGCCGTCACAACAATATTAAATCTTATTCATAGCAAATCAAACGAGAAGTCAGAATGAACAAATTCTATATAATGCATGGATGGAGGAGAAAAAGGCGAGAGAGTGTCTAGAAACTACATTAAAAAGCATGCAATTCCAATTAGATGCCCTTCATGAAAAAGTATTAGTTCAAAAAGAATCTAGTAAAACCAGTGAGAACAAAATTTTGGAACCTACAATTTATGAGACAGATGAAGAAGAATTAGCTGATGAAGTGGGCTGGTTAACAAAAACTAATAAGAGATTTAACAGACCTAAGTAAAGGAAAGCAAGAGCATCACCCGATTGATCTCCTAATCAAAATAAATGTGATAGTCAATCACATTCAATTAAATCAAATATAAATGAACCCACAAAGGACAGGAATAATGAGAAATTTATAAATACTGTACAAGTACCTCCACCAATATATTTTTAAAACTCATTGTGTTTGTATCCAAGTCACTCTTTTTTATATAATAAAAGAACAATAATGTCCGTCTATGTGACTTTTTTTAATAATAAAGTAGTTACTTACTTTATAATCATATGACGCGTTTCGGAACTCGTTCCATCTTCAGAAAATCGCTCTGCTGAGGTCGTTAAAACATTAAAATAAATTATTACACAACACATATACACATACACGCGCACATTAACACAGAAAATATCAACACGTGTGCACACCATCGAATACGTTTAATACACTGATCCCTAAGCGGTACTGCAGGTTAGGGATCAGTGTATTAAACATGTTCGATGGTGTTTTCTTTTTTTTTTTTTTAATCACATTTGTCCTATCCATTTCATACAGGCAATGTTTGGGGATAATGACTTATACTCGATTGGATATTGTCCTATTTATGTTGCCTGAAAATTGTTGATAAAATATAAACATTTTCAATTGGTTTATTGCAGAGCCTCTTTACAGCTCTGTAATATTATGTTTAGTTGTCTATTTAAATATTTAAGCTTATCATTGTTAACTTTTTATAGGGCCTCTTTACATCCTTATAACATGTTATTTTGTATATTTATATTGTCAACTAGTTTTAGTCTTTTTAGTGTTGTTTATATTTTATGTTATTGTTTTAAGTTTTAATTGTAGGTTTCTAATGTGGAGCATCTTATGCTCAATTTTGTGTAGTTACAAAAGATTATCTGTTATGAGCCAACTCATCGTGTCAAAATCATGCTTATTAAAAAATCCAAAAATATTGAGAGAAAATACGAAGAATCTACAACCCGATTTAGTCATAAGTAAAGTGTTTTTAAAAGTTAACACATGTCTAATCGAAAGTGTCTGCTGCTCTTAGAATGCCTTAGTAAACCCCTTCAAGTTTGTTTATTGGAAGTATAAACTAATTAAATTTCTATTTGAAGGGATTTTTATTAATTTAAACACTCATTATGTTACAATAGTTTTTTACTTGTTGTTTAATTCCAAAACCTTTAGGAGATCACCTTATATAAAAAGGAAGAAAAGAATGTAAAATAAGACCACTAATCCTCGAAAACTCTAATAATCAGGGCAAAAGTTGGTCAAGACCTCTTATGAAAGATGAAAGAATCTAACCCAAGACAACATGAAAAAGCCGTAGATCCAGCAAAGTCCCTCGGGATTGTCATAGAATAGTAATAATGAATTTAATTTAATTAAAGTTAGAGCATAAATATAATGACTATTTTCAGGGCAAGAAATAAACATAGGTATCTGTGGTAAACTGTAATAGTGTACATTTTCAGTTTTGTAATATTGGTTTGAATAGAAAATATGATTGACTCAAGGCAGTGAACAGGAAATGTATTCTGTTATTGAATAAAATAAATAAAGAAATAAATAAATAAAGAAGGTAATTAGTACTAAATGGTCAGAGAAATTTGTTAAAAGTATGTTAACAATAAAAACGTATATAATGTTAGTTATAAGAGAAATGTGACATCAGCGTTGTGTGTAAAGGTAGGGAGTGACAGTGACAAAGTATAACTTTTCCAATGAGAAATATACTTTTAGAGAGATAGGATGTTGTTTCAAATAAGATAAATTAGACAAAGCCGTACCGTGGAAGGAGAAAAACGTTTTCAAAAGGACAAGAATTTGTGTTTAAAGAAAAATCATGTGACTTAATAAGTTTGTTTTGAGTAAAAGAGAAAGTAAACAATAGTGATTATTTGGGAAGTGAAATGTAAAACTGAATCAGTTATTTTTTTTAGAGAGACGGGATGTGAGTTTCAAAGACGACATGTGGTTTGAACGAGAAAATAATTTGAATAAAATGAAAGTTTTAAGTATTATACAGAATTTTACTTCAGTGAATATTGGCATGCTTGGTATAACATGCTCAAATTATATTTTATAAAAAATTTAAACACAAAAAATAGTTAGAACTTACAGTTTATTAATGAAACTTGGATAGTATGTTTGCAGAGATATCACGTAGCTTCTAACAATAGAAAAATATTTTATTTGAAAATAATGATTATAAACTTTAATAATAAAAAACATTCATTAGTTGATTTGTTACATTAGATGTTTTAAAAATAAAAAAGATAAAGTATTTAGTAAAAGATATTTTGTAATATAAAAATATTGCATTTTGAATTATGAGAGATTTTATTTTGAAATTAGGTTGCAACCATAAGATTAATCGCGAATAAAATATTAATGAATTATAATTTTAGGTTATAATAAAATATGTGATGATTTATGTATTTTTGTCTTTTAGGAAATATTTTAATTTTGTATGAAATTTATTATAAATTTTTTTAAATAATTAAATGTACATTTCAGAAAATTGGATTTTGTATTTTATTTTGAAATTCTCCAGAGTACACTGTATTAAAGAACTTGCGACCCCAAAGAAATTTTTTAATGCTCTCTTCAAGAGTATTCTTGTCATTATTTTTATTTTATTTTTTGTAATAAACATTACAAAATGGAGCCCAACTTCATTCAAAATATTAAAAATAACAACAACTATTTAAAATTTAATTATTACAAAACAAACACAAAATAAATGCATTCTCCTACACATATTAATTAAAATGTTGTCCAGTATTGATGAGTTACACCATTTTAGTATTTATACAGTGAAACCTCAATACAATGTATTCCTCGATAGCACAATTTTTGGTAATCTCATAAATATTTGTCCATCTTAAAGCATTAATGATAAACCTCGATAACACAAATTTTCTTGATGCAGATATTCTATAAGATGAAGTCCACCTTTATAACACAAATTTCTTATGATCTGAACCTCAATACACCGAATGTCACAAACCAAACAATGAGTCAGAGAAACATGTCATATCATGAAACTGCTGCACATGCTCTTGGTCATTCCCCCCTCACCCTCTGCAATCAGTTTCTTTGTCATTCTCAAATAACATTTCTCAGAGTCACAGTCTAAGTGCTGATGAGATATTGCAAAAAAGGAAGAAGTTTATTGCTTTAACTGTTGAATTTATATAAAACACATTGTGAAATCTATAACTGAACTAGATTGTGCTTTAGATCATCTAAACGGTACTACGAGAGACAAACTAAAATTAATGACTTTTGATATACAAATCCGGATTCTAGCTTCTTGGTAAATAATTTTGATTCTTTACAGAAAAATACTATAAAATGTATTTCTTCATAAAATACTACAGCACTTTATATTTACATTATGTACATTATATTTACTGTACTATATTATTTCTGTACCTTGTATGCCTATTTTCTTAAAAACGAACTCCTGTTCATGCATTTATCAAATATGTTCTTATTTACATATCAGTACAATATAAAAACAATTATGTTATTGAGTTGTAGTATGGACAAATTCGTTCTAGAAGTTTGTACAATGTAATTTACAAACAATACTGCAAACCTCGATGTCTCAATAAAACAATGTTTTTAGAATTCCCTTGAAATGTGTGCTATCAAGGTTTCACTGTACTACTTATTGAAGTGTTGATTACGGAGTACCTATGGAATAAATCCCATCTGACCCTGATTATTATTTAATCATTTTAATAAATTATCCAAATAAACCTTTACTATTTTGAACAGAAAACTTATAATTATTTCACTCACTTAATTATAGTATGAATAAAAACTATATTTGTTTGAATAAGTCTATTTAGAATTGCTTGTTACTGCTTACCATCTTAGCCATCGACATTAATTTGACCCTGTAAACCACAGTTAGTTATATACATAACCTTAATTTTACTCTGATTTAACTGTACAAATAATAATAAATTTAACTAGTACTAAAATAAATCTTTTATGTGAAAAACACATATCCACAATTTGGGCGATTTTGCAGGTAAAACAAACACTAATATAAGCAGGATAAAATGTATGTCTTCTTTTTCAAATTTACTTTAATTAAGAATACAAAATACAATGAATATCCAGATAATAATAAACAATTTGAAACAGATTATCATAAAATTAAAAATAAGGCATACAATCTCAATTTAATCATTACAATTAACATATACTGGATCTCCAATTTTAATCACACCAACCCTATGAAGGCCCAGATAGACTCCCACGATTGGAGACCAATTTTCTACTTTTGCTTGTTCAGGATCTGTCACAGGTCGTAAACTAAAAATAAAGACCTTATTGTAGCTTGTAACTTTCATTTCATTTACTTATTCAGATAAAATATTTAAATACATTGTGCAGAGTTTAAAATTGTGTAAAACAATATCGTCACCAATCTTCAATCAATCCCATTCATCTTCTTCAAATGGTATTGTTGTACCTTTAATCATAATGTTAGGGCGAAAGTAGTACTCATTGACAGGTTTTGCAAGTCTACTATTTAGGTCATCTATTGAACATTGTCATGATCATATAGCTTGCTATGTCTGAGTAGCTTCCCTGAATATATATACATATATATATATATATATATATATATATATATAAGCCTTTAGGGCTACATGGACCAATAGAGCGATGGTCGCTCTAAAGGCATGTCGTGAATAAATTAGCCATGTTTAGTTTACGGAAGTGTATAAAACTTTACTCTATAAGGCTACACGTCAATCATTTGGAGCCATTAGGGCTACATCAAGCCGAAAGAAACCAGTGTTGCCAAACTAATAAATATGAATTGTACTATATCGCAAAATAAAATAAATGAAGTTGATTTTTTAAGTTATTTATTGAGTGGTGGATACAAATCTATCATCAATTAGGAAGATACGTCATATTTTAAGATGGCTGCTAAATTTCAAACTGTTATATTTATAGAGAGACACGAATAAAACTAGGGTTCTAAATGATTCAGAAAAAGCAAGTTTCAATATATCATGAATTAGGCTGCAACTCACAAATTCAATATTAAAGATGGCGGGTAAAACGGCACCTTTTCTAGTTAATGCCAGATTCGAGTGAAACACTGTTTGATAATGACTTATAGCATTTCGAATATCAATTTATCATCAATTAGACCTTGACTCGTAATTTCAATATTAAAGGTAGTGGCGACTCGTAATTTCAATATTAAAGGTCGTGGATAACACGCTAGCGTTTTTAGTTACTGACAGATTCGAGTAAAACGCGGTTTTCGAGTGACTTATAGAGTTTCGAATATCAATTTATCATCAATTAGACTTCGACTCGTAATTTCAATATTAAAGGTAGCGGATAAAACGCTAGCGTTTTTAGTTACTGACAGATTCGAGTGAAACACGGTTTCCGAGTGACTTATAGAGTTTAGAATATCAATTTATCATCAATTAGACCTCGACTCGTAATTTCAATATTAAAGGTAGCGGATAAAACGCTAGCGTTTTTAGTTACTGACAGATTCGAGTGAAACGCGGTTTCCGAATGACTTATAGAGTTTCGAATATCAATTTATCATCAATTAGACCTCGACTCGTAATTTCAAAATTAAAGGTAGCGGATAAAACGCTAGCGTTTTTAGTTACTGACAGATTCGAGTGAAACACGTTTTCCGAATGACTTATAGAGTTTCTAATACCAATTTATCATCAATTAGACCTCGACTCGTAATTTCAATATTAAAGATGGCGGACAAAATGCTAGCGTTTTTAGATACGCACAGATTCGAATGAAACTCGGTTTCCGAATGACTCTGAGTTTCGAATACCAATTTATCATCAATTAAGCTTTAAGTCATAACTTCAATATTAAAGATGGCGGATAAAACGCTTACGTTTTTAGTTACTATGGCAGACAATATTAATCACATATTTTCAAACTCATAAATGGCGGACATGTGTGTAATGTATGGTCTTGCGCATTGCAGTGGTCTTAACCCTCCAACCGGCACGGCGACCTACAGTAGGTCGCCCACGTGCTCCCAAGTGATTTCACCAACTCTTAATCACGTATTTTGCCATTCAACGTTACGCCCACTTAAAATTGTCCCATCGCAATAAATAAAATACCGTTGGAAAGCTAATGTTCCGTAGATGCATATCATGCAAAAAAATTACCACAAAACGTTATAAATAATATTCCAAAAATTGGTGAAGTTCAAGTATTTTTGATGCGTAAAATCGTAATTTTCAACTCTGCGCCTTTTCGTATAGCGCTGCTCCATTTTTCCTGATATGATTACAACTCTATTTTTCTGTCATTTAAGTCACCTAAAACACTGTTATATAGATCACATGTTTCTCTTTCTAACCGTAGATTACAAATTGTTCTGCGTCTAACAGATCCAGAGATATTCGTACTTGAACATAGAACAAACCTGACGACAAGAAATTCATTTAGCATTCGATGCGCTTTACAAAAAGACGAAGTTGATATCTCTCTGTTTTTAAAATTATTTTTCTTTTTACTCTATGTTGTAGGGGAAATTCCATTCTATAAGTTGGTACCACTTGAGTTGAGGAATTGCTTACTAAGAATTTGTTGTTTTGAAGTCCAAATGTAGTAAATGTCTGACGTGAACACTATAATATTTGGCGTGGCAAATATTGGTTTTGGGATTAGATTTTTGTTATTTTGAAGGTTTGTGTATACAAATTGTATATAAATTGTGTATACAAGTTACAATATATGTTTTTTTTATTTCTAAAGTTTGTTTTTGAGTGAATTTCGAGTGTGTATATGGAATAACCTATAAATAACAATGGTAAGTTTAGGCTATAAGCATATTTTCTTATATTTAGTGTTTTATATGAGTATACAAGTGAATATGTGTGTTATTCTTTGTAAAGTATATTGTATTAGTAAAATCTAACGCTTTTGTTTTAGACCTAGCTTTAGAAAAATACTAATTATGCCTAAAAGTTTGACGTGTCACCCTAACCTTCAAGCGCCAGAATACAAATTTTTGAAAAATCGTCATTTTTATTTAGAATATGTAACATATTATTATTTTTTTCCCCTAAATATATTCACAAATATATTAGAAATCTCAAGTAACGGTTAAAAAAATTGCAAAAAATGTATTAGTATGTTTTTGATCACCATTTCTGTGAAATTTCTGCTTTGTTACTCTTAGATTTTTTGGTATTTGACCAAAAAACTCCAAATGTGATACTTGTAACTTTTTTTGCACTACACAACTAAATTCTATGAACCTTTCTGGACATAATGATATATAGAAGTTCTGTATAAAATATATTTTACTATTTTTTATGTTTTTTGGAAAAAATAAAGAGAAAATTCAGTTTTTTCGTATATAATTTTTTTAATTTTTAAAATGTAACATTTTTTTTTCTAAATATATTCAAAAATATTACACAAAACTTTTGTATATCTTAGAAAAAGGTAGTAAGCTATTGATTTAGGGTGATACAGATTTTTCTGAAAAAAAGTTAATATCATTTTTGACATCTTACTCCAAAAAGTTTCAAAAAATTTTTTTTTTATTACATAGATGAATTCTATGCATCTTCCTGAGAAAAAAGATGTCTTATAAGTTAGGTTTTGTATACAAATAATATATTTTATTAATTTTTAAACAAACGAAGAATTTTCAAGACAATTAACATTGCCGGTTGGAGGGTTAAAGCTAAATAGCCCAATCAAATTAGCAATTAGATGCGGCAAAGTTCCGATCGCTTTAAAACTCGGTCCACAGCTTCTTTGGGACATTTTAAGAAAACAATTGGAAAATCACCAAAAAATAAGATGACCACCGGAGATGTTGTGTTGTGTAGGTTTTTTTACTTATATATCGCTTTATATTGGTCGTACAACACTCCAGAAGGCTCAGAATGTTGGGAATAAAATTCTCTACAACTTTGGTTCTTACACAAATGTTATCTAAGTTACCCCTTTTCGAGTTATTCAAGGTCAAAGTTATCAAAAATCAGTTTTTGACCAAAAAAAGAATCGGAAATCAATGTTTTTAATTTTTTAAATTTTTGTTTCACTACTACAAAATAGCAATTCTTTATCGCGTGAGAAAATGTTTTCTAGGTATTAAACCGAAAAAAAATCGAAAAACTTGATTTCCATGTGAATGTTTGGTCTAAAAACTGATGTTTGATAAACTTGACCTTTAAATAACTCGAAAAGGGTTAATCTGGGAAACATTTGTGCACGTTTCAAAGTTGTAGAGAATTTCATTCTTAACATTTTGAGTCCTTCCAGTGTGTTCTGCGCCCAATGGGAAGCGAGATATAAGTGGAAAACCTAAACAAAAACACTATCTCCGGTGGCCTTTTTTTTTTTTTTTTTTTTTTCCCCATCTCTAAATTATTTTCTAAAAATGACTCAATGAAGCTGTAGACCGAGTTTCAGTGCAATCGAAAAAGCTGTACCAGGCTTTTCCTAATCGAGTGCTGCCTTTTCATAAAACTTTCCCTACTGTTAACATGTAGGCAGTTTCTGAGAAAGAGGAAGTCTTCAAATGCTTATGCTCAAACTTTGGTTATAGTCTGATCTTGGGTGTTGTAGACAATTTTTGTTTTCAGTTTTTTTTGTGGATAAATTTGTTATCCTTTATTAAATTTTTAATATGTTGCTCGGTTTTTAGGTTTAAAATTTTAATGTATTACAGGCACATGTCTTCTCCCTATGAGCAAATGTTTATATTAAAAAACTGTAACTTTGGATTAGATGCTTAATTTGAGTTTCTACTTTAATTTTAAAGTCTGTTATAAATGTTGGTTTATAGCAAAGTAGTTAAACTGTACTAGCTGGTGATAGGACTGAAGGTGTAATGAACGAGATGTATTGTTGGACATAAATTGAGTGATATATTTTAAGGATGTAGGTAGATGTCAGGAAGAAGTATATAAACTTCTTGGCACAAACTTTTGAAATATTTTCAGAAAAATTTCTTTTGATGAAATATATCAGCTATGACAAACAAGTTGTAAAGCAAACCTTGTGACTGAGATGTGGACACATTTTCATTTAATGACTTAACGCTTAATTAGTCACGTCGGGTCATAATGACCCGACTCATACTTTGTCATATTTTTCCCCTCTGTTGTAAATCCCTCACCCCTTTCATTCTCCTTCTTATTGTCTGTCTTGAACCTTATTTCAACTTAGTTGCTACCTGACCTCCCATACCAAAGGTTAAAAACAAAAACTAGCACTTTTGACCCGACCCGAAAAAACTACCACAACAAGTAAAAACCGTAAGCGTTGTTTCATGTGCCCTAGTTTTAAGGACAATAAATATAACACAGTCTGCGTCAAGTGCAATAAAACTATTTGTAAAACACACACACACATACTTTGTTTGTCAACAGTGTAAAGAATAGACAAAACACATTTTTGAATGAATTTACAAATTATAAAAATGTATAATTTTATTTTTAAATATACGTATCATAAAATTAAGGATTTTTTTTTTAAATTGTTTTATACAAGTAAATTGTGATTGTAATGGATAATAAATAATGGAAACACATTGTTTTTCAAGTTTAATGAGTATTCATTTCTTTATATCTATGACTTTATAAATAATTTATTTATTAAAAATGTCGGGTCATATAGACCCGACGTGACTGTAAATGTCCATGAACAAAAGAACATGACTACTTAAGGGTTTTTAATGTGTCTTTTCTCGGAAACAGAGCTCTAAATCTGTTCTAAGTAAATAAGTTAAAAGATGATTTTGCCGGAGGACACATTCAGGGTTTACGACACTTAATTATGTTAGAAACCAATTTTCATAAAAAATTTATAAATCCAAAAGGATATGAGAAGGTACCCTAAATAACTTCTTTTTTTTCTTTCTCAGTTTGCTCTTAGGGATATTATATTAAACGATTTTGGTAAATTTGGTTACAGGTAGAATTCCATTACACCTCATATCCTGTTTTTCTGTAGTTTCGTATAATACAAGCTTGTACTCTCCTGTAATATTTAACCCTAGATTACTACTCTTAGTTCATTGTTACGTGATCACTATTCATTCGAAAATTTTACTACATTCTGTTTTATTTTTATTATTATTTTTTAAACTTTACTTTATTGATGACTATTTTTCATATTAAATCCTTTATTGTTTTTAAGTGTTTTTAAAAAAATTTAACAATGAACTCCTACATATTTTTACTGTAAAAAAAATGTCTTTTACCACCACTACAAGTACGTTTAAAAAAAATAATTAATCTGGAAAAAAAATAGAAAAAAATATAAATATTATTTTATTGGAAAAATTAATCGGATATTCATAAAATATATCATTTATAAGTGTTTAATTTATATAAAAAGAGAAAAATGATTTACAATAAGTTCATTAGGTAGAATGCCAAAAATGCCAAAATTAGAGTCCTGTCTTCACTGAGAATCACATTCCTTGCAGTGATTAATATACACTTAGGAGCTAAATCAAACACTTTGAACTCTAAAATCACTATTTACACAATAAACTATTTACAACACTAAAACTAACAATATAAAAACAATAATTTATAAAAAAAAATATTCAAACACTTAATAGTTAAAACTTTCACAAACACTATTCTTTCGTAAAATATACGACGCAAGCTTGAGTACGGTAATAACGGTTCAACTTTGAGCTTAGCCGAAGAGACAGTGGCCTCTATTCACAATGGCAGGAAGATAAACAAAAAGACAGAGCGTGTTCTTCTTTTGTCTACGAGTTCTCCGAATTTTACAAAGGGCGGGTCGTAATTTTTACGAATGAGTAGTGTTCTAGGGTTAAATCCATCCAGTTCTTTTTTGTTCAGAACTGTAACATGTATTTAGATAACAAAGAGAGAGATAGGTAGAAAACTCAATGAATATTTGGATATTCAATAATAATAATAATATTTTTTATTTTTATGTAATCTATATACTATTATAAAGCAGTAGAGTTCAAGGGTTTGAACGCGGTAATTGAGAAAACTACAAGTCCGGTTTAAAAAATTATTTTTTGCGTTAAATAATTTGTTTATTAAGGAAGGTTATGCGCTATTATATTACACCACGGTAGGAGCCAAACAGAAACCAAAAATGTTAGAACCTGACCAACTATCGCTAGACAAAGGGGGACTGATAGAAATACGATAACTGCCGAACATTACCGAGAACGGCCGAAGCCAAAGCGGCAAACTTTGCAGCCTAAGCACAATGAAGTAAACAAATTTATCTAACCTAGTATAATATGCAACATCCAAATGAGTATTGACATTTTTATAGTAAACAGGTCGACTTTTCTAAGAAGCAAACCCTCTGATGAAATTACCGCTTTGCCTGATAACTCCTTTAGGAGTATGGTTTCATCATGTAGGCCTATGTCCTTATGAATGACTTATGGTTTGTATAAATATTATATTGCATATTTTTTCAAACTAGGTTTTGAGTTTTTGTAATCACATACGTGGATGTAGAGTACAGACA
The DNA here is from genome assembly GCA_963513935.1 of Aphrophora alni. Classification (NCBI taxonomy): domain Eukaryota; kingdom Metazoa; phylum Arthropoda; class Insecta; order Hemiptera; family Aphrophoridae; genus Aphrophora; species Aphrophora alni. Next base: position 86,847,722 of record OY740765.1, read on the forward strand.
TCATTACAAAGATCATGCATTTCTTCATGCATAATTACTTCAATAGAAAATATATTTTCGACATTACGAGATGATACAATTCATCGTCTATTTTGATATATATTTTTTAAACGAATTAACAGATTTAACCAAAATTTAACACACTTCTTACTAATATATTTATACACATTTTGTGAAACAATCATTGATATAATAAAATTTAATTGATTTACAACAAAAAAACATAATTTCTCTTAAACTAATTAACAGAATTAAATAAAATTTAATAATTATGACAACAAAATATATATATTATGTAGATGTTGTGAAAATTTCATCAAGATACAATAAAATTTAATTACTTTAAAACGAAAAACTGATTTCTTGAAAACAACATTGAAATAAATTTTAACAAGTAACCTAAACTTTTTGTGAACATTATTGAAATGCAACGATACGCCTTTATTAAATCATTTGTATCTCGAAAACCACCGAACGGATTTGAAATATCAAAACATTTTTGAATTCACAATTAAATTTTCTATAAACTATCAAAGCTAGACTTCTATAACTATCAGATCTAGACTAATAATAATTAAACAATTTACAACCATAGGTTTGGTTGAAAATAGCGTCAAATTATAACTTGTATAGGCCTAGTCTATTTATTTATAGATTTTGTTAAAATTTTCAGGAAATGTTCTATATGACTATATAAAAAACATACAAAAATGTGAAAATGATATATACATAATTTTTTGATTTATGAACGTTAATAGTAATTACTCAAAATTATAAACGATTTCTACATACTGCTATTTTTATTGGTTTATTACACACGTTTATAAATCGCTGTAGTAATATTCTGATATACCAATTTATAGCAAATTTAATTGTGAATTCAATTTTCTTTAGATAATTAACATCTGTTCAACGGTTCACAAAATAAACACAATTTAGTAAACCCGCGTACTCAGTTTTGATTTTCGTACAGAGAGTATAAAAATTGGGTACGCGATAGTACAAAAACGCTTATATATCGAAAACTAATTATCGGAAGTTATTTTTTTAAACGGATTCGGATTCTTCATAAAATGTACTATAAATTATCAATTTTATGTTTTTATGATTTTTATCTCGAAAACCACTGAACGGATTTGAAATATCAAAACATTTTTGAATTCACAATTAAATGCCATCAACAGTTGTTAACACAAGTTATACATGATTAACCATGCCTTGTTGCATAACAACTCCATAATAACTAAAAACATACAATAAAAAGAATCCAGTATATTATTGAACTATAGGCTATATTTATTTACAGTATAAATAAACATATAGTCTATAAACATGATATATGTTATAATTGTGTAACATATTTATAAAATTTTCCATTCTAAACCTTGAAATAACATCTCAACCTTCTATTGTCATTGTCAATTGAACTGTATAATATTTAATTGTATAAAGTTAAAATAACATCACAGCATTTCCTTTGAAGACATCACATTTTTTGAATCAGAGAATTTGTACATTCTATTACCACTTGTGAGGAATAACTGGGAATAAAAAACATTTCATATATCATTAAAAAATATAAATGAAATACATTTTCATTTTCATTGGATGTTTAGAAATAAGGAGTAAAAGTAGGATGGGTTGTATTAAAACTAATACAATTTTATAATAATAAATAAAAAAAAAATGGTGGATAACTATAAAACAAAGCATTTCCGGACTTATATTCACTGGACATTTTTTTATCAGTATGTTATGTAGAATCACTTCCCAGAATTGCCCTCACGTTTAAAAGACATTCTACCTATTTGTGATAATTTTTGATATACCTAGTATTAAAAACATCATTTTACGACAATGAAAGGGAATCGATTAAAAAAAGAGAGAAAAATCGTGAGCATGAAATTCCTAAGTGAAAAATGTTTGGAATATTTTACGCATTAAAAAAAAAAAATTCAGTGACTATATATATTTTTTCAGTGACAGATATGGTATATAATATTGAATGCTAATTGAAACTGAAAACCATTTTAAAATTGGTGCAATAGTTTGAGTTAGAACCATTTTTTGCTGATGAAAAGTAGAAAATTCAGAATTTCAAATTTATTATACATATTTCTCAAAATTTTCAGTGACAACATATATTTTTCAGTGACAAATATTTTATATTATTTGAATGCTAATTGGAACTGAAAATTTGCAAACTTTGATTTTTTTTAAATTTACCTCCGATATCAAAAATTATTTTCAGCAACTGGAAGTTTTAAAAAAATAATACAAGGACTAAATTTTAGTTACAAATCAGTGTATCAAAACGAAAATACAGTGTCATAATCAGTAAGGTCTAATAAAAATATAGTTTTGTATAATAACACTATTATTAAACGGGATATGAAATAAAATAGTTTATTGCAAAAAAATAGTACAACAACAACATTACAGAACCAATCTGTTACTTTTTAATTTACATAATTAATCAATAGAAACACAGGATTCAAGATCAAAATAGTTATATGAATTAAATTTATTTTCATGAAGGATAGAGCGCCAATATGTCTTTACACTTTTTAGGCATAAATGAACTTTTAGCTGAAGCATTTTTGGCAAACATATGAGTACATAAAATATAGGGTGTTTCAAGTGGTTCTCTCTGGTTTTTTGTTTCCATATATAACTTGGTTATCTTGTGAGCAATAGGCAAAAGTTTTAAAACATTTTGTTTGTCATGAAAATATTTTGACTTTTATAATTTTTTTAAATTTAACAGATTTCGAGATGTGATGTTAAAAATTTTAAACAGCCGTCATTTTGAAAATATATGAAATAAAGCCTTTGTTACATTACAAATGTGTATACAAAATCTGAACCCAATATATTATCTATTTCCAAAGTTATAACTTTTTTTATAAAAATAAAATGGCGAATAGCCAGAAAATGAAATGTTTACAGACATGTTTTCATGAACATTTTTGTTTGTTTACACTTGGAGAAAAGGAAAGAAAGTCACATAGCTCGGCTAGGAAGAAACCAAAACCAGTTTTGGAATTTTTGGACCAAGATGAACAAGAATCTATTTTCACCAATTGAAAGAGACAAAAAATGAAAGTGTTACAAATTCAAAATCATTGATTTCTTCAGGACGACATAACTCCAAAACTAAACATCTTAGAGACTCCAATCAAGTTTGTTTACAACCACAAGAAAAGGGGCTTCAAAATGAGACGAACGTTTCAAGAATCCAGCAAAGCATTTGAGAGTTATGAAGAATTGAAGAAAAATCTATACAAAATCCAATATGTCCCATGTTAAGCTGAAAAGCCGATCAAGCTCGATCTGGGCAGATGAGGGATGAAGAAGCAGGATAGCCAACTTAAGTCTCACAAACAATGATAGAAAATTAACAAAACAATTTGAAAAATAACTTAAATAACTAAACAAAGAATTAAATTGACAGAGAGAACAATCATAGCCATGAAGGAGTCTACTGCAGTAATCTAATAAATAAAATAAAATATGAAGAAATAAGCAAACTACAAAATTAATTTTTTTAAATAGGGGTTACTAGAATTGATTTCCCACCCCAAACGTAGTTCTTTAGAAAAACTGGAGACAAATTTAATATCGTTCGAACTCTTGAAACAAATCCACGCTTCTCCGGAGATCAAAAATTTCATAGTGTTACAGGGACTTGCCGGGTTAATAAATGCTGGGAAAACAGTGACTCGTGTAAAGCTTGCTACACAAAACTGAAGACGGAATTTGAAGTGAAAGAGTTATTGCGTGCTCCGCCAAATAGTGAAATGTTGTCATTATAAATAGTTCATCAAACAGTTTCTTCAAAACTTTAAATAAAATAAAATTAAGAATAAATAATTCAACTGTATAGAAAAACTTACAATTGGAAACAAGTCGAAAGGAAGGATCTTCTGTTTTGTTAAGGTACAGAGAAACCAGGCTTTATTAAAATTTTATATTTAAATTTAAACTTTTATTTTTGAGAAATAAAGAATTTTAAAAGATAATGGAAAACTTATGAAAGTTAAAAAAATAAATATAAATATAAAGGACGAATTGGTCAGAAATAAAATTAATAAATCCTGAAATACATATGTATTAGTTGTTTACATATTGTTAGATATAAGGATTTGATATACAATAACATTTTTTTCCTTGAGGTAGGTGTGGTTATAAACCTTAGTTTGTAAAAAGTCAGGGAATGTATTTTATATGAAATTTCAAATTATTTGTGTTTTACCAAAAGAGCAAAAGTTCAAAGAAATAATTTTGCTCAAGAAAAAATAAATTGTAACTCCAAATGTCACTCCTTGGAGTGTAGAGTCTCATAACCAAAGGTAAGAGCTAGTATAAAAGATAAATAAAGTGTAGTAATGTGAAAAATCAGAGTTTATAATAGGTTTAAAATCCGCGGGTTAGCGCCGGAAACAGGCTGTTCAAATCATAAATTTATTTAGTAACTTCATTAATAAAAGAAAAATAGATTTTCAAGAAAACAGAATAAATAATTATGTTAATTTTAGTATAATTTGTTTTTAATTGTTATGATATGTAAATTGTTTGTGTTTTACGGGAGTGTGTTATAATGTGAGAACAGCGACGGAAGTAACGCCTCTGAATGTAGGATTTTGGCCTCATGGCATATAGTCAGTAGAGATCAGAGCCTGATGGAGAGTGGTTGTGTTTTTCAAAGTCGTATTAAGAAAGTTGGAGCGGTAAGATGTATTCGTTGAGTTGCACTAATGAGCTTAACTTAACAAAAATGTTGTTAAGTTGTAATTAGAACATTGAACTATAAAGGTAAAGAGTGTTTTCAAGTGATAAATTCTCATTACAATACAACTGAACAGTTATAGTGGACAATAGACTCATGTAATTTTCCAAGACATTAATATTTGATAATTCATGTTACAAGAATATAGAACGATTATTCTATACGACTGTGTTAAAAGAAAAAACTATATACCGCGAGATAAAAATGATTTCAGAAAGACTGAACGTGTTAGTGAGTTATGAACATTCTCAAACTATTCGAGAAAACGACTTTTGAATGATGGAGAACCAACGAGGAGCTGTAAAACTTCAACTCGCCGGACATCAGTTTTCTCCTCGTGTTCAGACAATATATTTTTTTGTCGGCGTTTTGGTATAGACGCTATACATTACCTATTTGATTAATAATCTGTATTATGTTTAAAATTAATTTTTGTACATGTTTCTTTACTTAAAAAATCCTTCATATTAGATTATTTCAAGAAAAAATAATAAAAAATAAAATTTTAAATAATAAATTAGAATCTTTTTTTTTAGAGAGCTGCAAAGTTACTCAAAATTTCATAAATTAAATTCCTGTTGCAACATTTTTATTTATAGAAGCATTTTGAAGATAAAGTTGATTAATTTGAAAGTAATAAAATAAAGGAAATATAAATCAAGGATTTGTTTATTAAAACTAAATGATAACTAGTATTTATAAATATGATTTTTTGTTAATAATATTTGTAGGATGTTTCTTTGAATAATTAATAAATATTTATGTAAAATTTCAGCTACAAGTGTTTCATTTCAGAAACCAAATTCACTGTAAGTACACTGACAAAAGAATTCATGACCCCTGAGAAATTTTAATAACGATAAATAACTTCTTTTTTCAAAATTGGTGAGCTAAGGCTACCTGGCGCCCTAGTCGAGCAAATTAATAAATTAATAAATAAATACTTAGTAGAACTCTTCAAGTTCGAAAGAATATAACTTTTATATTCTCAGATAGCTTCACTATATTATTAAATATAAATTCAGTTATATTTAATAGTTACAAAAGTCTTAGAGTAAGAAATCTAAGAAAAGGAAATTCCTTAAGAGGAGAAAAATTAAACTTTCCTTTCCTTGCCCGTATATTGTAATAGGTGGAATAACGAGTATATTTCACTAGATACAGTAATTGATAATATTGGAAATAAAATCAATAAACATAAATTCAAAATTTAAAGAAAGAATGAAAAACAACAACACAGTAGGAGATACGAACGGGTCGTGGAGAGTTGTCAGCAATCGGAGTTACGGGGATGTCAATCAATCAGCAAACAGACCGAAGGTAGGCAGTGAGTCTGCCGAAAGAAGCCGAGACTGTCAGAGTTTATCAGACCTTCCATCGACGTCATTGGATTCTTCAGAACATTTTATGGAATCACGATCACAGTGATTCCAGAAACAGAGGTGAGCAAGCTTTGTATGTGTTTTGTTCTTAAGTGAGTTTTTTATAGATCAGTCTACATGGGAGAGATTGAAATAAATTAACTTTCTTATCGCAACATTCCATTCCCTAAAATAAATCAAATATAAAACAATTTTTAGTGATTGAATCGCTGATTGCAATAGAAACATAATAAATTGTATTAAATGATTATATTTAAAACATTTAACCAACTGAATCATCGTTTTTGATTTAATGAACCCAGAACACATCAGTCTATTATAATGATTAATTTCTAACAAAAAGTGTATCGGCCAAATTCATAACAGTATTAGGAATTAAAATTAATTAACATTTACGGACAAATGCCATAGTTGTATAAGGAAAACCAAATTGCATCTCAATATTCTGTTAGTACAGACATTATGATAGAATTTAACAAAACTGTAAATATAATTGTAGAAAACTTTAGCGAATTAAGGAATAAAATGTTACTTATAAATAAGAAGTTAGATGATTTTATAGAATTAAACAAATTTAGATGCACTTAATCAATTAAATATTTTATGAATATGTTGCTAAGTTTACTACAAAATATCTGAGAACTCACTAACATTTTGTAAACTGAGTATAATTTCCTAAAAAAAAAAATTGTTTTATAAAATCGAGAATATACACCAATACTATAATAATCAATTGCCATTAGAAGCACAAATATAAAATATAGGGAATTTAAAATTTTGTTAGAAGTTGTAAAATTGGCAAAAAGGAAATAAATGTGTTAGAAGTTGTAATAATGGCAAAAATTAAATAAATGAAGAGAAATTTTATATTCTCTACCCACTAAATATAAAGGAGGTTAAATGTAACTATAATCCCCACATTAAAATATTTGTTAGTATCAAAAACTAAATTAAATAGATTTAGAATTTTAGTGTAGAAACAAAATCCAATCAAAATTCTTATGCTCATTGGAACAAATATCCCATAATGAACTCAACTGTGAAACATCTATTGCTCAACTTGGCACAACAGACAATTGCAAGTACACCACTTTGGAGATCATAGACAAAGAGATGAACCAATATTTAGCAATATTCCCTCAAAAAGAAACTTTGAAAATAACAAATCAAAAGAAAACTTTAACTAAGACACTTCAAGGTATTTATTAAATTAACCCTAACAGTGATATAATTTTTTACAAAAATAGACAGCTTGATCACTCATTCAAAACTGAAGGTGGACTTCCCAAAACTCTTCTGGATGCTTCTGGACTAGATCTTTCAGTAACCAACAACCAGATTTTCTATTAACCTAAAAAGGATAGAATTGGACACCATCTCACCAATTCGCCTGAAGACAATTATGGGTAACAGAAATTAGACAATGGTAATTTATGTAATGTTGCTAGTTGGAATGCAATATTTTTTATTTATTTATTTTATTTAACTGCATTACACCTAATTGGATAACCATATTTAATGTAACAGCAGATATTTCTTTTTGAAACTCCATATTCAGTTGCCCGATGATGCCGCAAGGTGAAACAATTGTAGCTCATTTATATTATTAAAATAATTTTGAAACTTTAGCTTTATTGCTTTATTTAATCTTTAATTGGATAATATTGAGACTGTTGCAGGTAGGAAGCTTGTCCTCAAATAACACATACAGTAGAACCCCTCAAACTCGACCCCCTCAAACTCGACATTCCGTCAAACTCGACAGGGCCAGTGACCAGGATGATGGAATTTCCAAGGTCATTCACTGCATTTTTTTACGCCATGTGCGCCTGCCAGATGCCGGGAGGTTGAGGCTTGTCACTTTTGTTTATATGACTGTGAGGGTTGCTCCTTTGTCTAGCTACTTTCTAATCCTACTGTATAGTAGAGGCCAAAGTTAAAGATAAAGGGTCCAGGTAGACCGGGACAGCCCTAAACATGTGTTGTCAAAACATTCATATTGTTGTGAACCCAAGCGCCTAACCACCCGGATGCTACCGGTCATTAGCACCGATTCCATTAAAGTAAGCGGCAAGTCTTTTGTCATAACAATTCAACGGAGCGTTGTAGAACTATGATTCAAGTTTTGTAATAAAGGTCTTAACCAGGTGAAAAAAATGACCCGACTCTTAATTATATGCGATCAGCAGTTCAATTTATAGCATTTATATTGGACCGTGTTATTTCCAAGAATAGTGTTATTTCCGTGTTTTTTTTTACTCTACACTTTACTGTAAATTTTATTACAGAAGCCTTTTTAGTTTACTGAGCCTATTGTACAAGGCCAATACTTTAAAAATCTCATTTGACCCATCGATAAATTTCATTTAATGTGTGATTGAACACACTATTTTTGTTGCTGTCAGGCAGGGACTTTTTTTGCAATAAACGTGTAATCATTGATAATCAATAAATGTACAGTTATTTAAAGTATTTGTTGCAAGCCTAACCATTAAATATCAAAGTTCCCTAAAACTCGACAACCCCCAAACTCGACAACCTTAAAGTCCACATTGTGTCGAGTTTGAGGGGTTCTACTGTAATTACAGTACTATAATCAATGTTCATTTAACATTACATAACTAAGAATAAAATTAGTTACAATAGATCATATCAGTCCATTAATTGTTTCTAAAATTGTTTTAGTTTGTTCAAGAAATAAATATCTTTAAAAATACACATACATACAGATGAGCTCATTGTATTCACGCACATAACAATACCTAACAAAAGCAATAAACATAACAGTAACAAATATATACATAATTGATAATTTCTCAAGATTTTACCTATAAAATACACTACACACTATAAAATGAAACAATCATTTGTGTTATAATATGTTTTCTCCAGCTTGTTGCTTCAGTTTTTTTTTTTTTTTTTTTTTTTTTTTTTTTAATAGTGTTATATTAACGGTATATTAAATGTAGAATTTAACTGATTGTAAAATTTGATATCCTTATATAAAGGACTCCTTTCTAGTAAGGTAAGCCTGTGAATCATGTCCAACATTGTTTCCTTGTTCCTTGTGCCATAAGTGTGGTGCACACAATATTCTGCAAATAACTGCTTGTGACAGTGCACAAAACATAAGACTTCAAACAAATATTTAACTTATAGAGTAATTTTTACAAACGCATATACATTTTTTTAGTTATATACATTCTACAAAGTTGTAACCAAACAATAACAAATTCAATTTTCTTTTCAATAAGTTTATGAAATGTCAAATATCGATTAGTAATGTTTCAATTTTTTTTAATGATCTGTATATCACTGAAAAGTAGAATTTCAGATCTGTCAAATGTTTTATTCTATTCCCCTGTCCAACTAATATTTAGGACTGGACTGATACAAGGAAAGTCGTCAACAAACATGTGACTTGTGACTTTGCTATTGCAGTTGAGATCTGATGCCAAGCGGTGTCTAGTACAGTTTAGTGTAGTAAATTATGGTTTTGAGAGATTTTTGATTTATAATTTATTGTAAATTGTTTATTATGTTTTGTTCATATGTCTTGATACAAATTTATCTTCAGAACTATATTCTATAACTATTGATAAGTGTTTGAATAGTCTAAACAAATTTGTACGCATGTTTGTTGGTGATTTTTAGGTTAAAATTTTTGGACGTGATTACAACTTTTCACATTCTTGATTACTTTACTCGAAAATGTGTCATTGTAGAAAATTTATAAATTCATAATTCAATTTTCACATACATTTATCTAAACAATGGTATATAATGTATTTTTGGTGAATTTATCAAAATAACCTTAACTTTTTAGAAAGTTTTTTTTTATGTCATGAAAACTGATTTTTCAACATGTAGCCTAAATTGGTACTTACGTATTAACGCCACCGCAGCAGAAGTTGCTAATGCGCATGCGCCAATATTTGCTTACTTTGCGATATAATTATATATCACGACAGGTTTGGCCAGGTAGCTATATATATATATATATATATATATATATATATATATATATATATATATATATATATAAGTTATAGTTTTCCTTGTGAAAAACGTGTTTTTAAAAAATGTTTTATTTATTAAAAACAATAACAGATTTACAATAATAACAATTTACAATAATAATTATTATTAGAGAGAACTTGTAACAATGATGTTCACTCACTGGTTACCAGACAGACTCTGATTTTACATTGTTTCTTAGCTTTAAAAGTAAACTATGGTCTAAGCCTATTCCTAAGAACTGCAACTGCAGTTTTGTTGATTAGTAATCATAATTCTAACAGCTACATATATGACAAAGGTTTTGTCATGTGTTACTCATGTAATATTTAGTTAATTTAATTATATAACTTATATATATATATAATCACCTGGCCAAACCTTTTGTAAGTTTATTGAAGTTAATAATTTGAAATTAGATCATGGATAAACATGAGCTTTAAAAGTGAAGTGCCACCAATCTACGCCTAAACTTTTTGCGACAAATCATAAAATGAAAGTATATGAGTCTCAAAGCTGAAAAAAATGGAATTCTGCTTCCCTTAAACCAGTTTGCTCTTTATTGGCGCATGCGCATTAGCGCAACTTCTGCTGCGGTGGCGTTAATAAGTAAGTTCCATTAAATTTTATAAATTCTATATTTTTATCAACATTTATTCACAACTACATTATAAAACTTAAAATATTCAAACCTTAAGTCCGAAATTATTTCAAATGTTGGCAAGACTTCAAATAATTTGTACTTCACCTACTTACCAAACATTTCTATTACTTCTTCAGCTTTCACATTGATGAATAATTGATTCAGTCTCATCTTTGATCAAACAGCTTTCTTCTTCTTCTTCTTCTTCTATCAACTCAAAACTAACTTTCTCTTGTTTTATTTCTATATCTAAATTTTCTTCTTTAATGTTATCGAACAGTTCTGGATGTTCCATGATGTAGTTCTGAAACAATAAGAGATTTAACAACAAATTATATTTGCAAAGTCCAGATTATTGTGTAATTTATAATAAATACTAGTTTACTCTAGAATGAATACCTTAATACAAATAACCTTAATGAATAACAATGAATTATTTATTTATTTAAATTGTTTTATAAGAATTGCATGTACTATATTTTTAGAAAAGATCATTTTCCAAATATCTGAAAGGTTACTTCCTTCTGACCTATCAGCTAGTAACCTTCTGCCTTTAGAAGAATAGTAGCAAGCCAACCCTATACAAATGTTTAGAGCAAATTGTCCATCAGGAGTTGTCGAAACATGGAAGAAATAAATGTTCTCAGTCCATTTCGATTAAGCTTTCAGACAGGCAATAGCACTGCTAAAACACTAACATATGTATCTGATAATATACAGTTAACAATGGACCGTAGAGAAGCCACTCTGTTAACGTTATTCAATTGCTTAACAGTTTTCGATTGTGTCAATTATTATTTGTTTTTAAAATTGAAGAGAATCGAGTTGTCATTTCATTGCATAACTTGAACCAAATCATATTCATATGGAAGGGAGAAAAGTGTACTTTTTGGTTCAATATGGAAAACTTTGACATTTTCAGTGGGATCAAAACTATGACTAGAATCTAATAAATGGTTAGCAAAATTTGAATCTGTTTGACCATACTTACTACAATGTATATGTTCTTTAATTCTAGTTTTAATTGATCTACCTGTTTGACCTAGGCTATGTATTCACGATTACAATCATTAAAATTTAGTTTGTACACACCACTATTATCTAATTACTCTCTTTTGTAAATTTTATGTCAGTTGTCTGAAGATGCTTAATTGTGAAACAGCTATCAACAATATATGTTGATTTGTGAAATTTTATACACGAGTTATTATTTACCATAATATGGAATTTCACCAAGTACCGTGTTTACACTTAATGTAATTAAATTTAACTAATTTTAAGAAATAATTGTGAAACGTTCATTTGTTTTCAATGGGTTTCTATTCAAATTTAATATAACTCATTACTTAACTTTAACTAACTTTTAATACTACAGTAATCCATAAAGGTTTTTTCTTTCTGTTTCAATTTGTAATTTTTCAGTGAAAAAGTGAATTCTGTGAATATTATAATAGTATACAATTTCAAAATAAGGTAGCCTATGTAGTAAAAGGTTATGTTATCATATATACACTATGTATTAACAATATTAAAATTGTAGGACTAAAATCAGAAAATATAACAATAATGTAAAAGTAATTGATGTAAGGAAAAGAAAAACGGCTACCCATGAACAATGTGATGTGTATTTATTGTTACCATTTATTATGTCAAAATTATTATTATTTATAAGAGTAACAGGTCATAATCATGCAGAGACATTAACCTTCTCATTTTAAAAGCTGACCTTGAGAGAAAATAGTATTGAACAATAGGTATGAAAAATTACTAATGATAGAGGAAGCAATCCATATGACAAATGTAACTTTAGGCTGTTTGCTAATCTGCAGATATTCATAATTGAATTAAAGTTATAAACCTCAATTAATGTGATATCAAAACTTAAAATCAGACAATGAACTTGTAAAACCTTAAAGCATGCATAGTATTTATAACATATGCTTAATAATAGATCATACATAATCAGGTGGTATTAATATCCCTTATAAATAGAAAGTTGATTCCATGGGTAATTGTAGTGTACATGCCGGTTGAATTAATGGCGAAAAATCATGAAATCGGTTACACTACCTACCCTGATTTGAAAGAACTCGATCATATTTTATGAACTTTTATACATTTGAAGTAGGCCTACTAAAATACATTATTTTGGTCAGAAATAAGCAATATGCCGGTATAGGTATTGTTTACAAATATAAAGTCACTGCTTTATTTGCAATTTTTTAAAAAACATGTTCTACATACCTTATTTCTTAATAATAAAATAAGTTTTTAATGCGGAGTTAACTTTTCACAAAAATAAAGCATAATTTCGACTTTTCTAGGTTAAGGTCCATTAAGTGAATTACACGTTAAATTAGTTATGTACGTGAATTTTTACCTTAAAAGGTTAAGTAACGTAGCTATATATATATAGCCACCTTATCTCACCTACGCGTAAATTTGTTTAAAAAAAGAAGAAATTGTGCGTTATTTCCTAAGCGATCACCCATCAAGTACTAACCGCGCTCGATGTTGCTTTTGGTGACATAAATGCATTGAATTCTGTAGTTTTGAAATTACAATTTTTCGGTGAAAAAATTAGCTCCGCGTTGAAAACTTATTTTATTATTAACAAATAAGGTATGTAGAACATGTTAAAAAAAAATTGCAAAAAAGCAGTGACTTTCTTTGTAAACAATTACCAGTAATTGTTTACTTAAAGGTGGCTCTTTATTTTCTGGATTTTTTTTTTTTTTAATTGTAACTACATATCTTACTTCTTAATCAGAGCATATCATGTGATCTGTGATGACAGATTTATAAATTGATATATTTTTAGTAACATATGAGATATAAATGTGAACATCTGCCATTATAACTAACCTATAAATACTTCGAATTTGATAGTTTTTAGATTGTGATTTTTCAGTGAAAAATAGTGATCTGAGCAAGGAAAACATTATTTATTCTTAAGAAGTAAGGTATGTAGTAGACGATAAAAAAAATTAAATACGGAAAATAAGGCGGCACCTTAAAGTAAACATTTACCATTGGATGTAATAAATCAACAAGATTAACCAGTAATGATCATTTAGTTTGACAGTGGGGTGTATAGATCTAATTATCTAATCAGACTTATTTTTGTGGATGAATATAAACATCGAGTGCTGAGACATTGACTAAAGTAGTAATACAGATGAACATAAGCATATGTAGTAACCTAAACACATTATGGGTGGAAGAGGAACTGGGAATTATAAATATAACATAACCTAAATCTAGAATAATACACTTTCATTTGCCAGTGGGTATGCCCTTCAGGGTGAGTCCTACAGTATCTCTCTGGAGAGAGATCTGTACAAGTATGCATTTTTTACCTCTCTAAAAGAAAAAGAAAAAAAGATTCCAAGGGAAGGAGGAAATCAAGGTTAGCAGCATAAACTCCACAATTAATTCCTACAAATTTATCATCCCCAGGCTTAACGAAATTCTCTTCAAGAGACCGAGAACAGTATGTAACGTACAATAATTGTAACTGAAAAAAAAAATTAGAAAGTGAATAACACTAGAAAATATAGAAATATCAAAATAAGACTCAAATCATTTATCACCAATCTTTCATAAAAAATAAAACTAGGTTATAATACTCCCATAACTCAAGAAGGTACTTTGGAGAAAAGTAAAATAGAAAATATACCTAAAACTAAGGAAACTATTAGCAGTAGTGATGGGCGGGTTCTGAGTGATCCCTTCATAAGGAACAGGTCCTTGGGGGTTGGGGGACCCGAAAGATTCAGATCCTAATTATTTGATGACCCGGATCCCCTACTGATCCAGATTAAATAAATTACATGTTACGAATATTTAGTTAACTTCTAACTTAGGCCTAAGAAATGATAACACAAACTTAAAACTAAGAGCAATGCAATGCAGAAAAGTAAGGTAAGTTGTAATTTGCGTAAAAAAAGAAATAATATTGGTTGGAAAAAGTTGTAACATTAGAAAATTTAAAATATTGCTTAAAATAATTGAAAATAACAGCTAAAATTTAACATGGATCACTCATTTTGAATACTTAATTGTCATTATTCTATAATACACTAATTAACCTTAAAAGAAAAGTTTCAAATTATATTTAGCCTTTTACCAAATAAGTTAAATACTTGTAATCAAATACATTTGAGGAAATAAATATATTACATATTCACGTGTAAAAATATGATTTTAGATACATTTTTGGAGGAAGACAGTCTATTGCGCCTTTCGGATATTAGCTGACCAGTTTTTGAAAATATTCTTTCACATGGGGTAGATGTAGATGGTATGCACAATCTTCTTTTGGCAATTTCAAATAATCGAGGGTAGATAGCTCGCCTTTCTTTCCACCAGATAAGAGGGTTTTCAGTTCTTCGAATTATTGGTTCAGTTAAATACTTGTCAAGTTCTATAATTGCAGCAGCTGTTTGGTTTTCACTGTTGAAAATATGGCCTATTTTAGTGTCAAAGTCTTCCCACGCTGTTGATGTTGGTGTTAGGTGTTTCTGATGGTGCAGGTGCAGTAATTTTAGTGTTGGAGAGACGACAGATTGCTGAGGTTGTCCAGTTATCCGTATTTTTCTTGCTTTCTTCAAAACATTTTCATTCGCCTTTTGGAAGGAGCTGTCATCTTTAAAACCTTTTTTAAAACGAGGATCCAGCAGTGTACTTTCATAAAGAAACTGGTTGTTATCAACATCTTTAAATCTTGAATTCAATTGTTCAATGATTTTGTCGCACATGCTGTCAATTTTTGGCAATAAATTATCTCGCTTAATTTTACTTGTATGTCGCAACATAGCACTACTTAATAATATAACTTTTGAAATTGTTACATTTTCTTGGCTACTCATCTCCACTGTTATTTCTTCAAAAATTTGAAGTAGTTTACAGGCTTGCTCAATTATTAACCACTCATGCTCAGTGATTCCTTCTAGTGGAGAATTCACTAACGCCAATGTAGAAATAACTGGTTCTTTAAGAGCCAATAGTCTCTTAAACATATCTAATGACGAATTCCATCTCGTTGGGACTTCTTGCTTTAGTTTGAGGTCCTTACAATAAAATTTGCATCTGCGTGTTTTTTTTTAATTTTGCAGAAGCTGTGGCACTTCTTTTAAAATATTCCACTATGGCTTTAGCTTTTGTTTGGATGTCTTTAATTTCTTGTATACCTGCTTGGACTATTAAATTAATAGTATGGGCAAAACATGAAATGTGACAAAAGTCACATTTTTGAATAGCAGCTTTAATGTTAGCAGCGTTGTCACTTACAACAGCAAGTCAGCAACCACTTTTTTTTTCTACACCCCATTTTTCTAAGACGCGCTTGATTTCATTGGACAGATTTTCAGCCGTGTGACTGTCACCAAATTCAAAGCAGTCCAATAAAATAGCGCGCAAGTTACACTCCCTGTCGATAAAATGGGCAGTTATTGCCAAATAACTCTGGTTATTAATTGATGTCCACCCGTCTGTAGTTACGCATAATGCATATACTCCTTGTAATATTGTGCGGATATCATCTGATATTTTTATATATAATTTGGGAATAATACTGGTTGATATAGTTTTCCTACTCGGGAGATTATATCCGGGATTGAGCAGATAAACAAATTTTTTGAACTCCGCGTCTTCAACTATAGAAATGGGTTGGTACTCCTTAACAATCATTTTTATAAGTTGTTCGTCCAAAATTTTACTTTTATTTAGGGGTAGAGGTTTAGTGATAAAATTAGTAATTCTTGGTTGATTATTACATTTCGTAGAGCTACTTGATGGATTAGTAAAACAAGGTAATGCAGTGTGTGGTGGATTTGTTTGGCCAGGGGCAGGATCAATGACGCTTGTTGATGAAGTACTTGGTGCAGAAATATCTATATCCGAAATGTTGGCTGTATAATTAGTATCGTCAGCAATGGTTGAAATTTCATCAATATTTAGTCTTTTCTTAGTGACTTCTTGTCTAGAAATCTCAACACCGGGAAGTTTTCGTTTTAAGTGTGTAGATAAGTTACCAGTTGATCCTTCACAAAAAGATATTAAGTTTAAACATATACCACATTTTGCCTTACCAGTCGTTACCTCCGTAAAATTGTTCCAAATATTACTACGTTTTCGAGAATCCATTTTAAAATCACTTGATAATTAATTATTGAAACCAAAATACAAAAGACATAATAAACACAAAAACTTATACTAACTATGAATACAATATTGTTCCAAGTTTTTAATAATAAAACAATATCAAAAGTATGTAGGAATTAAGAATCACATATACGCACAATCGCACAAACTATAAAAGTTAACCTACTACAGCAGTGAGTACAGCTCATGGGAAATAATTTGATCAGTAAACAGGAAACACCCCTTCCTTCCTCACCCCGCCTTCATACTTTTCACTGTAACCGAGGCCAAGTAAAATTAATCCCGCGCTTTGACTGATATCTACTTTCCTCTTTCCTGTTTACTGGAAATCGAACCAAACGTTGTTATTACGTCACTGATTCGGATCAGTCAGCTTAGTTTCGTTCATCGTTCTTTTGGATCCGGGTCATTTCAGTCTTTCGTATCTCGGATCACTAGTCGGTCATTTCAATCTTTTATATCCGAATCAGTAGAATGTCATTTAACTTTCGGTTCATATCACGATCAAAGGTATCTTTTGTAAATGAAATTCAGTATGTTCTTTTATCCTTATTTTATGTAAATAATTTATAATAGTTTTAAATAATTTATATAAAATAATAAAACAGTACATTTTCCCCCTCATTTATTTAAACAAAACACATTTCTATTTGTGATTTCTATACAGAAAGAATATAAAATAAAGAAGATAGAAAATAAATTTTAAAATGGAAAAGGATATGCTCATGTCGTGTGTATAACTATAAATATAAAGGACCAGGATCCGAATAAACGGGTCTTTTGAACGGGTCCTTTTAGTGAACGAATCCAAATGATTCGAACCTTTGAAATGACCTGTTTTGCCCATCACTAATAGCAGCAGTTTAAACGTTGCATTACAATGTTAGAATGTGTAACAGCCTGCATCATAACTAACTACTATTTCTTCTTCTTTTTCTCATCAACTAAACTCGAAGGAAAGGATTGGAAGAAACATTATTGCCCTTTTAACCATTTGTATTAAAAAAAAATACATATATTATATGCATTGTGAAATTCTTATTTTATAACTGTAATAAATTATGTTATCCATCGACAATTTTTTTTTGGAAGGAAAAATGGAAAAATCTTTATGATTTTGTCCGGGGACTGAAGGTGGTGGGCGGCCTCCCTACCCCGGTAAAACCAAAACCTTCCATCCTCTTCTTCTTTCTCTGCGCGACCATCTTGCGACATTACTTCGCAGAGAAGAATTAAATACCCCACAGGGTCATCCACCATCCCATCGACCGGTTGGTCGAACACCGAAACTGGAGCTCTATCTCAGCTCACCTTAGCTTATTTCCTCGTTTGCCCATAATTCTAAGAATGAACCTCTCTATTGCCTTCCATTTTTTCTCATCCTCTATCATAACTTCCTATTCCGTGGTACAAGCGTCGTGATCTAGGATTTCGATTTTCAGTTTGGGAGATACGCATCGGACGTTACCGCCTTCACCAATGGCTGATATTATCGCTGTATGAAGAGCTGCTTGATCCCGACTGTTACCTAATTCAATCAGCACACCCCCTGCAGTGTCTTTCTAACCCCCCGTATCTCGGCACCAGTGTCTTCTGGTCGCACCTCTTTGCGAATTGCTCCCAGCACCTCCGCATAAGTCTTGCCTTCAACTGGCCTAATTATTAGTGCCTTATTCCTTGCCCTTACTTCTTTCCTTTCCAGTTTTTTTCCTTTAGGCCGTCGATCCTGTCCTATCCGGTTTGACTCAACTACTGGAGATTGTGTCGTATTGTCTGCCACAGACCTTTTTTTAAGACCCTTTCCTCTTCGAACTATAATGTTCCACCTACCCGCCTCTGTCTCTACTTCTCCCTTCTCCTCAAGTGCACCTGTTGTCTCCCTGCAATGATCCCTTGCTTCAGGAGTTGGTATCGAAGTTCTGGGCCTCTTTCGCGGGGGAAGATTTGTCCTCTCTTTAGGACTGGCCACCATTGGCATAGATGCCCTTTCTATAAGGCTCCCTATTTCATTTTGTCTTACCATTCTGCAAGCCCGTAGCACTTCTAACCCCTCTTCTATAAATATTAACCCGTTTTTAATGGCCATATTTACGTTTTTTTGTTTTCCGGCGGCTAGATTCATGTTTTTTAAAGTGTCTCTAATAACTCGTAGTTGTTCCTCTTCATTCTTGTCCGCCTCCCTAATTTGTCCTGCCAGCCTTTTCACCTCCTTGTCTATAGCAGCTTGTATCTCATCTGCAACTCCACCCTGCATTTCGCCAAAAACATTCCCCACTAGTTCTACCTTAGATTCTCTATCATTCCCCTGCGCTTCTTTAGTAGTTTCGCAGTCAATGTCAGCGATAGAATGACTCCTTGGTTTCAAGGGAAATCTTATCAACTTGTTTCTTCTTTGAAATGGGTCAACCTCACCCATGGTGTTTTGGGCCGAAAGATTAGCTGCTTGTCTATCTACTAGTTAGTTTATTAGTTATTTTAGTAGGTGGTATATAGTGTATAATCTAAGTAATGGGATTTAATAAAATGAAACTCAAATGGGAATTGATTTATTTATTGTCAGTATGATTTGAATTTATGTAACTTGCATGCAAATGGGGACATATTTTGAATCATAGAAAAACTGAGAGTTGTGAATCAAAGGATGGGAGTTGCGTTATAGTGTTTTCTTCTCCCCAGATTTCCTTCTAGCATTCCTTATGGAACATGGATAGAAGACTCTACATCCAAGGGAGTACATAAATATTAGTGTATTGTATACCAGTTATGTTACTAAGTCCAGTTGAGTGTTCCCCCCCTCAATGGTCACCATACTAGGCGCAACAGTCCATGTATGACTGTGGCCTCTTAACTTTTATTTCTTTCCTTCTCTATCGGTATCTTGCCTAAGCAATTCCAGTCCTTTTTATTTACACAAATATTCCAGAATACCCTTACAGCTACTGTAACTCTGTATTTCTGCTAATCCTCCATTATTCACCGTCATAATTTGACCCATAGATATTACAAAATATTTTCCTCTCCTATATCTGTAACAGTATCTTATCTAATAGTTTTATTCCATGACTCGGCTACATATATTACAACTGGTGGGACTACTGTCATTTACATTCTTTCTATGTGGTCAAATCAGAATTTCTGATTTAAGAAACTTTAAGATAGAAACATAAACAATTAAATATTATCCATATTTAACAATCAATTTCGATAATCCAAATATATACTGATATTTTAGTATTTATTTTCCTTGTCAATTGGATTACAAAACTTTATAAATTAAGTTTGCACCCAGAGGTGAATTTAAAAAAACTTATTCCGATTTTCAATATCTAGGATTGGTTACTCAAAATTTGAAAGCTTTTCATCCATTATAAAGGAGTTGACTGCATGCAAGAATATCGTAGAACCGAATTATCATAACTTGATCCTGAACTATTTATTTTATTTGACAAAAATTTGTCAAGCTATTCTTTCTTTTGAAAAGAAACTCCTAACAGTCAAATCTAATTAATTTTGGTTCGAATTAAAATTTAGCTATGTGTCACAAATGAATATATTATATATAATATCAATATTCTCGTTTCGCAAATTATCAAGATTATCTCTGGTTCAAGATTAGAAAATGACAAGATTGACAACCAGACAACCACAGATTTAATTACAACTACAACACGTGAAATTTTGTTGTACATAATCTACGTATATATTATTTTATTTGAAAACTTGCTAATATACTTTAGAGCTATGTTTCTATTTGAATAATTACGTTAGTTTCAATCTTGTGACTCTTGTGTTTTAATTGTAGCATTTGTCTACAGCAAAAGGTAGGTGAGCAAGCAATTTTTATAAAATAAGTGTAGCAATCTAGCAATAACACTTCTTGCCTTTTGTTGAAGGGAATTCCAACTCTAAACTCTTACCTATGTAGTGGTTCCTTTATATTTCATGATTAGATACATTTTAAACGGTTTTCTATATATATTTACTACTAGGATTTTGTAATAATAAACAACGACTTAAATAGTGATTGTAACTTATATCTTACTCAAGAAGAATCAATTCAAAGATTAGGTTATGTTAGGTTAGTGCATAAATGCCTGGTAAAATTACGGAATGTTCTTCTCGGCGATTTGGTTAAGAAAAATCTTGAAATCGTTTCCTACCTATCTTATTTTGGGTAAGTATGTAGTGTTCCTGTCGTGTAACAATAACATCATCCTTTATTATGCCCTACACATAAATATTATTTGTAATGGCGAACCATGTGAGGTTCTGAATAATATAATTTTCAATACGGAGCTTATTTTTTTTTACTGAAAAATCGCAATTTCAAAACTATGGAATTCAATGTATTTATATGTCACCTAAGTCAAGCAACATCCAAAGCATATAGTACTTGGATGGGTGAAAGCTTAGGAAATAACACACAATCTCTTTTTTTTACAAATTTATGCATAGGTCAGATAAGGTATATAATATATACATTACTTGACCTTGTAAGGTAAAAATTTGCATTCATAGGCCTATCTAGTTTATAGTGTAAGTAACTTAATGTACCTTAACCTAGAAAAGTTGAAATTATGAGAATAACCATTTAAATAATGTTTTGCGCAAGGAAAACATTATTTATTCTTAAAAAGTAAGGTATGTAGTAGACGGTAAAAAAATAAAATCCGAAACTTTCTTTGTAAATAATTACCCTAGGTATATATATTGATATTTTTAGACTTGTAGTTCCTTTTCTAGGTCTCGTCGAGCAATAAATATTAGGCAAATGTCTAGTGTACATAACATTGTGATTTAATATTGAAATTGGTAAATGTTTACTTTAACATGGCGATTTATTTTCTGGATTTTTTTTTTTACCGCCAACTACATACCTTACTTTTTAAGAATAAATAATGTTTTCTTACGCAAATCATTATTTTTCACTGAAATACACAATCTAAAAACTATCAAATCCGATGCATTTTTAGGTTAGATAGCCTATAATAGCAGAATAGCAGATGTTCACATTTACATCTCAAATGTTACTAAAGATATTTCAATCTATAATAACTGTGATCACAGATCACGTGATATGCTGTGAATCCTCTATATTAATAATCTAATTTCAAATTATTAACTTCAATAAACTTACAGGTGATTTTATATAAGTAACATTTGGCCATATAATGTGCATGCGTCAAACCATATGCTATTAACATTTCCATTATGTTTTAACCTATAAATACATTGGATTTGGTAGTTTTTAGATTGTGATTTTTCAGTGAAAAATAGTGATCTGTGCAAGGAAAGCATTATTTATTTAAAAATTAATGTATGTAGTAGGCATTAAAAAAAAGAAATCCAGAATATAAGGCGCCACCTTAAAGTCACCTAACCAGACCTAATAAAACAATAATATGTTATAATACTAACTTGAATAACATAGACCTAGTCATAATAGGAGCTGTATTTCCATTTGTAATAAACTAACCAAACCTGAATTTCATACTTAGGGTGGAGGCTCCGGTTATGGCCACCATACCCCTTATGGCCACTTGCATTTTATTGGTCCATTTTTAAGCTTAATCCTGTTTTGAACCAATGAAAACACAGCTTACTATACAGTAAACAGATGACTTTGGGCAACAGATTTAGTTATTAGACATTGTGAATCTAATACATGTGGCTGTGCTGTTAGAATTTTCACCATGTGATGCACAGATTTGTTAAGTTTCTTGTGAAATGCGTTAAGAGTTGTAGCTGTTTCTGAAAATCATAGAAAATTCATCTGAAGGCTTAGGAAGGTGAAATTTATTTTCCAGGTAAGAGAAAACTCTGTATTTACTATATGATTATATTGCAACTCACATAACCTCAAAACAAAATAGATAAGTACCATGGCCATTAGTGGGTCACATTATTCCTGGAGTAACTAGTTATGGCCACAAAGTGGCCATAAGGGGTTTCATTCAGTTCCTATTTATGGCCATGTTTTGCTGTTGATAGTATTTTAATATGTTCAGTTCTTGCTAGATAAAAGAAATATTGAATGGGCGTTAGAGTAGCTTTTTCATAAAGCCTCGTAAGCAAATCCACAAACAAACTAGGCCTAGGCCTTCTTATTAATCTAAGAATTTGAGTATAAAATCCCATTTTGATAATATCAGCTTAAGCCTACATATTAATTTCAAGACTGATTAAAAATATAGCATAATACTATAGAAATAAATTGTCTTAACAAAGTTTTATAGTTTAGCCTATGCTTAATAAGGCCCTATTAAATTTTTTAAAGTATTTATCAACTCAACCACATTTGCTAAATAATTTAAATCTGTATCTAGGCCTATCTGAAAGATAAGTTTTTTATTAGGCCTAGAATATATTAAATCTTGACAACCCTTTAAGATAATATTATTTTTTCAGGAACATGGCTTCAAGAATCAATCGTAAGGGTGGAACAGATAAAATTACTAAGAAGCGTTTTCAATACTCACCTTCGAAAGTGGCCAGAGCCCTGGAGGCAGTAAAAGATGGAATGCAAGTAGCAACAGCAAGTAAGCAATTTAATGTTCCAAGGACAACTCTGAGAAACAAATTGTCTCATATTTCCCCAGCTGAATCTACAGGACACTGTGGACCTCACTCTGTGTTAGGTAAAGATGTGGAAGAAATGTTGGTTCAGTGGATCATTGATTGTGCTAATATGGGATTTCCAGTGAATAAGGAAGATTTATGTTCTTCAGTGAAAAAACTGTTGGATGAAGGAAATGTTAAGGAGAACTTGTTTTCTAATAACCGGCCTGGGAAAAAATGGTATTATTCTTTTCTAAAGCGGCATCCTACCATTTCCCAAAAACATGCTGAGTATGTCAACCGAGCTAGGGGTGCAGTAACTGAAGATAATATAAGAGCTTGGTTTGAAGAAGTAACAACCACTTTAAAAGACCACATTGATGTACTTAAAGACCCCATGCGGGTCTTCAATATGGATGAGACATGTTTCTTTTTAGTTCCAAAAGGAGATTTGATTTTGGGGCCTCGTGGACGACAGATATATGATGAGTC
Organism: Aphrophora alni; assembly: GCA_963513935.1. Classification (NCBI taxonomy): domain Eukaryota; kingdom Metazoa; phylum Arthropoda; class Insecta; order Hemiptera; family Aphrophoridae; genus Aphrophora; species Aphrophora alni. The sequence goes on from OY740765.1 coordinate 86,871,768, forward strand.
TACAAATTCTGATGAAGAAAACATTACCACGCTTTTTGCAGCTAATGCTAATGGGAGGTTTGCTCCACCACTAACAGTGTATAAGTATACGAGAATCCCTGCCAATGTCGTAAAGTCTGCTCCACCTGAGTGGGGCATTGGAAAAACAGAAAACGGATGGATGACTGGAGAGAGTTTTTTTGAGTATATTACTAATGTGTTTCTTCCGTATATAATTAAGTCCAATATCCCTCGCCCAGTCATTGTATTCCTTGATGGCCACCGATCCCATCTAACACTCCATCTTAGTAGGTTTTGCAGGGAAAATGAGATAATATTGGTCGCTCTCCATCCCAACTCGACTCATATTTTACAACCACTTGATGTGGCTGTATTTGGCCCCTTAAAACAAAATTGGAAGAAAACAGTAAGGAAGTGGCGAATAGAAAAAAACAAAGAAATCACAAAAGCTGATGTCCCTTCGGCTTTGTCCCAAATAATCTACGAGCCTAGTATGGAGAAAAATGTAATAGCAGGATTCAGTTCAACTGGCATCCATCCTTTTGACGCAGAGAAAGTAGATTATAGTAAATGTATTATGCGCAAGGTGACAGCATTTTCTCAGAAAAATAATGTTGAAAATGAAGTTATCCACAAACATTTACAATACATTGAGTCTAAGATTGATGTTTGTTTACTCCAACAGTTTAGACAAACTAAAAAGAGGAATCACAACTGGGAAGGGAACCCACAAGCTACCTTTCTCTTTGAAGTGTGGAAAGAAATTGCTGAAGAATCTCAGGTGAAAACGAACTGTAATGAAACACTGAATGATTCTACTCTAGTTGATGACCCAGAACCCTGTATTTCTTTGCAAGTACCTGAACACAGTCAACAGGATTTCAGCATTGCTCTGCCTCCAGTCAGTGAAGATAGGCCCCCTAAACCAACTTCTTCTGAACAAGTTATAGAAGAAAGTCACGAGGACCTAAGCATTACAAAACCTAGTGACATCTCTCTAGTATTTGATTTATCTCTATCATCTTCGAATCTTGTTTTGGATCAGCTCTTATCTCCCTCAATAAGTCTCTCTGATTTGAATGTTTCGCCTGGACCCACTCATATTGATACAAATATGCCCTCCACTTCAAGAACGCCTACCAATACCTCACTAGCTGCAAATTTAAGTAGACTATCTACTGTGTTGCATTCTGTACAATCGAGTGAAATAAATAGAAACTTGAATACTTGTATTAAAATAACACCTCCTAAAACACTAGCAACAGTTTTTGAAGACGTCATTAGGTGGCCAGAGGTGAAAGAAACAAAAGGAAAAAAGAAAAAGGAAATTACACCCTCGGTGGTAACTAGTGATAAGTGGTTAGAGTTTTACACATTAAAAGAAGAAGAAAGAAAACAGAAGGAGAAAGAAAAAAATGAAAGAAAATTAAAACTTGAACTAAACAAAAAACAAAAAGAAGCCTGTCAAGCGCTAAAAAAAGCTTGCGGGACGAAAAAGCTGAAAACATCTCAAAAACCAAGAACTAAATGTATATCAGAAAGCAGCCCAGACGAGGATTGGGTCGAAAGTGGAGATAGTTTAGATGACATAGTAATAGGGGAGTTGGAAGATCCTGATGACATAGTTTTAAGTGAGCCAGATGATCTTAAGGTGGGTGATTTTATTTTAGCTAGATTTTCTCTCACAGGAAAAAAATCTCTTCGAGTGACAGAATATAAATATGTTGGTGTAATATTGAAAAAAATATCAAATTCTGAATTTGAAATTCAGTGTCTGAAATGTGTTGACTCAATGAAGACCCAATTTGTAGTAATTGAGAATGATGTATCACAAATCAATATTTCGAACTTTATCGGTAAACTGCCAGAGCCAAGCCTTAAAGAACATGGTCGATTGTTGTTAAATGTATTTCCAGGAACAGTGAAAACAGTGGAAAAACACTAAGACTATGATAATGTTCTATCTTATTTTGTCGTTATTTCTTGAGAATCTATATTAGGCTATACATGCAAACATTTTGTACAAATTTTATACGCTGTAATTTTTCTTACAGTCTTAAGAAGTAAGGAAAACCCTTATACCAAGTCTTGTATTTTATAAATAAAGTATTAAATAATTTTTTTGTGTTTTTAATAAATTAACCTTAATTTGTAAGCCTATTTTGAATATTTGGATTGAGTGGCCATAAGTGGGGAAAGGCATGGCCATAACCAAGCACTAGGTGGCCAAAACTGGAGAAACAGGTATTATTTTTTACCAAAAAATGTAAAAAAAAAAATTTTAAACAATAGTTAGTTTTTCAATATGTGAAATGAGTTGTTAAAAGTTCAAATTACTAGAATAAGCATTTAAATCAGTAATAGAGGCAATATCTTTTGCAATAGTAAGTAACAAAATAAAAGAAATGCTTAAGGTGGCCATAACTGGTGCCTCCACCCTATTTATTTATTATATTATAGTAAAATAATTTATTAACCTTCTTCAAAAGTGTCTTGCAACACTAAATATGATCCTTATTTTTTCAGAATAAGCTAGGTAGTAATCGATTTTCTTAATGAAATTTTAAGGTAAGCTTCAATGCATAATTACCAATTGGTTTAGTAGAAAGTGACAATTATTAAAGCAAGAAACCTTGGTCTCTTTAGATTAGTAGGCTATGTATGTCTAAATTGCTTTATTAGACTAAACCTATTTCTCATGATTCTTCAATCAAACAAGGTAATAATAATAAGGTGGTACATGACATGTTTTGTGCATGGAATAGGATACTTGATTGTCATCCCATTGCGTAATCTACGAAATGATACCAAGAGGTCGATTTATACTTCAAACTCGATATCCTACTTCTATAATTCTGAATTTAGATTGAAATAATAAATTTTTGTACTTGTGAAGTGTCTTCCATCATAAAAAATGATATGATCATGTCAAAACAAGGTAGGGTTAGTAAACTATTTAAAAGATTTTATTTAAAAGACTAAATCACCCCAAGAAGGACACTCTATAATTACCAACCACATTAGAGCATGATAGTCTAAGATTATTTTACATATCGGAATGTCAGTAATTGAACTTGTCAAAGATACGAAATTTAAAATACCATCAAAGATACACTAAATTTTAACTATTATATAGGCCTAGATCTTGGCTGTAATTATGACATTCTAATTAAAAAGCTGATGGAGAGCTAGCAAAAGAGTAACACTTATATACAGTTATTATTATTATTAAATGTAGCCTACTTATGTTAGCTTGTCTTTCATTTTAAGATACTAACACAATATGGATTAATTAATTTACTTGGAATTAATTAATTTACTAACACAATATGGATTTATATATCTTAATGATGAACCCACTAGATTAACGGCTTGTCTGGACAATATGTTTAGCAATTTTTGTAAACAAACATTTGAAGTGGAAGTTCTTAAATTTCCATTTTCGGCCCATGACATTTTGAGCATAACATGTAATAACATGAGTGACTTTGTAAGTAATGCAAAAGAGAAAACATATAGTCGGGTCATGGTAGTTCCTAACTATAATGTTGACAAATTTTGTGATGCACTGGCTCAATTTGATTGGGAAAAACTGTTAACTGATCCTAAGTTAGATAATGCAAGCTTGAAGTTTGAATGTTTTTTCAAGAGTTTTTGTAGCATAATGAATTTGTTTGTTAAAGTCCAAAAAAGAAATAAAAATGAAAATAATTTTACTGTGTATAAAAAACACAATAATTGGTATACAAAGGAGTTAAAAGAAATTAAAAATTGTATCTTACTTTTAAATGATCTTTACAGGATTAATAATTCACCTGAAGTAAAGAGACTTTTGTGTAAATGTAGAAAAATGTATGGAATGGGTATCAGAGAAGCTAAGCATGAATTTAATGCTAGGTTTATCCAGAATAGTGACAACAAATGTAAGGCAGCTTGGGCTATTGTTAAAAGTGTATCTAATAACGGAAAAGTAGATGAACAAATAACTGTACTGCCAGATGACTTTAATAAGTATTTTGTTGATGTGGCTGGTGAAGTTAGAAAAAGTATCGCCAAAACTCTGGTCTCCTCACAAGAACTAATGTTAAATTATAAAATTCCCTCTGCTAGGTTTATGTGGGAAGAGGTAACTTGTAATGATATAATAAAAGTAGTGGGCCGGATGAAAAACTCTCGAAGTCAGGATATATATGGCTTATCAAATAATTTGTTGAGGAAAATTATTTATTGCATAGTAGAGCCCCTCACTTATTGTATGAATTGGTCAAAACTCTGGTCTCCTCACAAGAACTAATGTTAAATTATAAAATTCCCTCTGCTAGGTTTATGTGGGAAGAGGTAACTTGTAATGATATAATAAAAGTAGTGGGCCGGATGAAAAACTCTCGAAGTCAGGATATATATGGCTTATCAAATAATTTGTTGAGGAAAATTATTTATTGCATAGTAGAGCCCCTCACTTATTGTATGAATTGGTCAAAACTCTGGTCTCTTCACAAGAACTAATGTTAAATTATAAAATTCCCTCTGCTAGGTTTATGTGGGAAGAGGTAACTTGTAATGATATAATAAAAGTAGTGGGCCGGATGAAAAACTCTCGAAGTCAGGATATATATGGCTTATCAAATAATTTGTTGAGGAAAATTATTTATTGCATAGTAGAGCCCCTCACTTATTGTATGAATTGGTGTTTGCAGGATGGTGTTTTTCCTGAGCAACTGAAAGTGGCTAAGGTGATTCCTATCTATAAAAATGGCCCAAGAGTTGACCCAAGTAGTTATAGGCCAGTGTCATTGGTACCGGTGTTGGCAAAAGTTGTGGAGTCAGTTGTCGGTAATCAGATTGGCAGATACTTTGAATGTTTGGATCTGTTCACTACATCACAGTATGGGTTTAGGAAATCCAAATCGACTACGCAGGCAGTGGATTCCATAATTAGGGGGGGGTTATCACAGTTTTTGAAGATAATGCTAGTGCACAGGCAACTTTTTGCGATCTGACTAAGGCCTTTGATTGTATCGATCATGGTATATTGTCTGATAAACTGCAATATTATGGTTTCATTAATAATCAGCTAAAATTTTTCAAGTCATATTTGGAAGGTAGGAAGCAGTTGGTTTATACTGAAAGTGGGTTTTCTTCTATCTTAAATATTAAAGCTGGTGTTCCGCAGGGATCTGTATAGGGACCTATTTTCGTTTTTGATTGCTGTTAATGATTTACCTGATAATGTTGAAGCACATTGTAGCATGTACGCAGATGACACAACATTTTTGACAATAGGCCTAAGCAATGATGTCAATAAATTACAAACAATGGTAGCTAGCACAGTAGCCAGTGCTTCCGAGTGGTTTAGGGCGAATGGGCTTCTTCTGAATGATGTTAAAACGAAACAATTGATTTTCAGTTTGAAAAATGTTGATTCTTGTAATGCAGAGGAGAGTGTTAAATTTTTGGATATTTATGTTGATAGGCAGTTGACATGGACTCCACATATTAATTTTGTGGTTGGGAAACTTTCAAGAATTGTCTTCTTGTTGAGTAGGCTACATGAGGTTATTGGAGAAGGGTATTTGAGAAATGTTTATTTTGCATTTTTTCAGTCAATTATGTCATATGGGATTGTATTGTGGGGAAACAGCTGCAAAATAAAAGATGTACTGATAGTACAAAAATAAGCTGTAAGAGCTATGACTAAGTCTCATGGGAGAATACATTGCAAGCCTCTTTTTGTTAGTTTGAATATTCTCACAGTAATCAATTTGTACTTGTATTTGTACTTTGTACTTGTAAGTGGTTAGGTATACGATAAGTAAACTTGATGAACTGCCCAAGAGACATGAAATTCATAAATACAATACAAGAAATAGAAGGGAAATAAACTTGAGATACTATAGGCTGAAGAAATCATCAAACTGTCATTTGTCGGTGGGTTTAAAAGTATACAACAAGATTAGTAATAACCTTGATGCTACCCCAATTAAAAAATGTTTAAGGAGGTATTATGCTTGGCTTGTCGAGAACCCCTTTTATTCATTACAGGAATTTTATACACTTAAGGGGAGGCGGTATCCCTATACTACTACATGTTAACATAAGGAACATTTTCTCAGAATCCGTTTGATCAATCACTTTCAAATTTTTTTTTGGAGTAATATTGACTCTTGTTACATATGCTGAGTTTTTTTTGAGTACCTATATTGAAAAGAACTGTAGTAAAAAATGTTTTTACTAAGTAGTATTTAAAGTTTAAAATATTATACGTACTACATTTTTTTAAAGTATGTAAATATTATTATTTTTGAATAAAAAAAACTCAGCTTATGTGTTAATATAGTTAAATGACTGTGTAAAAATTTCAATGAATTCAGACAATTACTTTCTGAGAAAATGTTCCTTTATTGCCAAAAATATAAACTTTCGGAGAAACGCGAAAAACTTTGGAATCAGGCATACAACTTACAGATTAGGTCATTCCTGGGTCATAAGCTGGATTTTCATCAAAATCTTCTTCAATTAAATCTTCTTACACAAAGATGAATTAAATAACATTTCAGATAATAAGCTTATATCTACTATATCATGGTTATAATTATCTTTTGGTGGATAGTTATCATAACAACTATACGACAGGCCTAACTTCTTTGATGAACTAGACTCATTTTTGGTCAGGGTAGGCTTGTTTAGAGTAGAACAAGAACTAGATTCTAAAATTGTTTCAGAAGTTTGACTATGTTGTTTTCTACCTCCAATACCTTTACGCTTTTTTACAACTCTATTTGTAAATCTAGGCATTGTATATCACTAATTCACTAACACAATACACTAGTAACCACACAACTCACAAATCCAAACAAACTGAAAATTGGGTTATGTTATTCTGCTTTCAAAACACAGCTGAGCTGAAAATAATGTTACAAAAAGTAATGAACACAGATGTGTTTTATTGCCAACAGAACAAAACAAAAAATATATAGAAACACATAACATATTATAGTATAACAATGTATTGACAGGCACATCCCACTTACTGCACTCGTAAAATATCTGAAAATATTAGTGCAGAGGTACTTATATTATTTATTTGTATAATGAAATACTCATATAAAGTACACTTATTATACATCATTTTAACCAGAAAAAGTTCTACTTTCATATAAAAATATTTAAAAAAAATGACAAAAAAATATTTTTTTGCCTACCGCCTCCCCTTAAGAAGGATATGATAAATTTTTAGCCTATTTTTGTTATGTGTAAGTAATAGTGTATGTGTGTAGAGATTTTTAATGTTTAGAAACATGAGGTTAAATTAAAATTTCAATGTTGACTATGTCTATTGTACTAAATTTATCGAATGGCAAATAAATTATTATTATTACTGGATTAGGCTATATTTGTATTTGTATTATCTATAATTATTATGCTTTTCAATAGTGTATGAGTAGATGTAAAGCTATCAATGAGTTTATACATATCCTAACCTCAATTGTGTATATTGAAACTAATATTAAAAATTAGTTACAGTAATGAACTTTTCCATCATTTTAAACTAGGCCTATTTTTTTTTTCAGAGAATTTTAAGAAAATTGTGATCATAGGCTACCATTTTCTCATTAAAACTATTAGGCTTGTACTTTTAAAATCTATATTTTTACGCTAGCATATATCCTACATGTTGAGGAAACCTGTTTAGAAGGTTAAATTAGGGATAGTTTAGGTTAGCTTAACTTAAATATGTGATAACATAGGTAAGGTTAGGCCATTTATGTTATAGATTCCATACACTTGAAGCTGTATTAACCTTCTTTTCTTGACTTTTATATTCCACATTTTCTATTTATGGGTGTGCACATCAATTTTTAATCTGGCACCAAATCTTGCTTTTTTTATAATTACTAAATTACCATAATTAGTGCAATAGTACAACAATAGTCAGATACTCAGAGGAAGTAGTACAGTAGCCCTATAACCTAATCTTTCGATTTAAAAAATGTGTTAGGCTAATTATATAAATGTTAAAAAATAGTGTAGAGCTTTTTCATCAATTTAACAAAGAGATTCTATTTTTATTGGTAAAACTTTATAATTATAGTGTAATTATATCTAGTATAAATTAGGTGAGGTTTTTATATGGTATTATTTATAAGTATGAAAACCATTTAAAACTATCCAATAATAGTTTGTAAATAAAAAAAAAATACTATTGTTTAATTCATTAGGGTTATTCCTAGGCTATATATCGCATTATTGTTAACTCTCCAGGTGCTATCAGACATTGGAAATGCACTAATTATGTCAGATTATACTAATAAGAATACAATGTACTTTGCTAAAATGACGGACAGACTCCATTACTATTTTATAATATTACTATACAACACACTGTTGTTTAAGTCAATATGGTAAGCTATATTATATAGCCTAATTTTTAGTACATTGGCTACTTTTTGTCATGGAAAATGCATCAATTATGTCAGCTGAGACCAACAAGAATAGAACATAGTTGGATAAAATGTCGGACAAGCTGTGTTGCTATTTTGTAATGTTAAAAAAAATAATGTTTTTTCGGCCAAAGGGGTAGGCAATCTATTATCTTATTGATAGCTCTCTGGCTGTCAGATATTAGAAATGCACTAATTATGTCACGTTAGTGTATATAACGTGTATGAATAGAATACCGTTAGTTAAAATGAAGGATAAGCTCCTTAACAATTTGTAACAAATCGATTTTTGGTGTGAGTTTAGGTTATACGTCACACCTTTTTCTCTAGGTCTTGACTGCAGTCATAATATTGAAATACACTAGTTATGATAATTTAGTCTAATTTCGCATACGTCTCCTAGACGTACCAAGTCAGTTAAGGGTTAAACACTGTTATAAGACAATATGGTAGGCTATATACAGAGTGTCAGTTTAGTAAGTAGACACCCTCTATAATATCCTTTGTATTGATTGTACCTGCGGTGGTTGGCATTTATATTTTGAATGTGTGGAATACCTATTTGACTGCTATTATCTTAGTGCCCTCCTTTTCCAAAGGGGTAGGGGGATGTAAACTTTTCAAATGTTAAAGGTGGTCAAGTGTCACCTCATTTTAAAGATCTATTGAAAATACGATAATTGGCGAAAATAGAGTTAAAAAAATCTAACCTCGTTTACAAATTGTGGCACGAAACTTGCCAAATTAGAAACAAATGAGGTTGTACAACGGACAGTTTTCTAAGCATTTTTTAAAAAATTGCCCATTTTAATGTTAACTTCAATTGAAGTGCACAACAAATGTGAAATGTTTACATTGTATTTTGTGAAATGTCTACAGTTAATACAATGTAATACAATAAATGTGTACATATACGTTAAAAAATTGCAAAACAAGCTTATTTATGAGTAGGCTTATATTTTAAATTTGTCAAAATGCTTCTTGTTGATCAAAACCCCCATTAAAATTTAGATTTTCCTATTTTTTTAATATTGATATGAAAGGTTCATTGACTTCAATGATGAACTGAATGTCGTTAAACAAATTCTTAAAAAAAACAAAAATGAAATTCCAAGTGCTTTCCTTCCAAGCAAAGAAAAAGAAGAGAAAAGCTCCATGTACGGGTATACCGAACGACTAACCTTGCTGTCGTATATCCCAAAGCCTTCAAAGGCAGTTGTTTTATTGTCATCAATGCACCATGGACCAGCAACTGATGAATGTACTGGGAAACCACAAATAATAGCTGACTATAACAGAACAAAGGGTGGAGTGGATACAGTTGATCAGTTGTGTTCAAACTACTCAACATCCAGAAGAACACGTAGGTGGCCCATGGCAATATTTTTTGCTATGATGAACATTTCTGCTGGAGTAAACTCTTACATATTATACAGATCCTTTAGAGACACCCCTCAAATCACAAGGCTACAATATATGAAAAACCTTGCTAAGTCATTGGTTTCACCAGCTTTACAGCGCAGACTAGACAGAGGACGCATCAGTGAAGGGATGAAGTTGGCTATAAAGCGAATTCTGCACATTGTGGATCCTCCTCGAGCTCCAGCTGTAGATGGAGTCCTTGAAGATCGAAAGACATGTTTTTACTGCCCTCCTCGGCTCAAGAGGAAGACAAAGTATCCTTGCCGAATGTGTGGAAGACCAATTTGCTTGGAATGTGCAAAAAAAGTGTGTGTGCAGTGTGTAGGAAACCTTGACTAAAACTTGAAAATACCTTGGATTTTCCTAAAACCTAAGTACAGTAGAACCTCTGTTAACCGGCCTCGAATTTACCGGCCTATATCGTAGTGTACTAGTTGGATGAGAGTTTTCGAAAATAAATTGTAATTTGAAACACCAAAGCGGCGGCGATATCAAACGACTTTGTCGATAGCGGTATCCCATTGTCGGCAGCGTAAAAACACCGCGGCACCAAAGCGGCGGTGAGTCAAACGACTTTGTCGATAACAGTATCTCATTGTTGGCGGAGTAAAAACACCACGGCATTGGCACCCGTCGGTATAGCAGACATACAAAAACGTTTCACCCACAAAAACGACATATAGAAAAGAAACAGACATATAGTTTCACCCTCAAAAACGTTTGATGGGCCGCTTTTTTTCCACAAATCATTTTAGTATACATTATGGAAAATATAACATTTCTTTTCAGTTTTCGGAAGCGTGTGTTGGTTTCGTTTGAGACGCGGTTAAATGTGTCAAAAGACTTGACAGAGGGGAATCTGTAAAAAAGCTTTGTAGTGTTTAATTTTTTCATGTTTGATGTATAATATACATAACATAATATATACGATACATTTATGTACAATAAAATGAGTTGAAATAACATCTTAATTGCATAATTCTTAGTGCTATCTGATTAAATAAGCTTTCTTTCAACGAAAACGGACCGGGTGTCAGTCCCGACTAGACCGGTTAAGAGGGGCTCTACTGTAAGTCTATTATATTCCATGCTATTATTTTTTATATAAAAATAACTATTGTTTATCCAGTACTATACTTTTAACTTAATTGTTTCCATGACAACTACAAGTTTAACAATAATAGTTGTGATATTATGTATTTGTTTTCAAATAATTATTTAGAAACATCTCTAATTTAGTAAAAACAATCAAATATTTTCATACTTATAAAATAAGGTTCTGTAAGTAAATAAAACAGTTCAAGTAGGTTTTATACTTTTATTATCTAATGTACTAAGATTTAAAAACGTATTTTTGGTAAAAGGAAATTTGAAAATTTTATAATTTTTTTGTTTATAGGTACATGTTCTTTTTTGACGATATTTTAATAAATATTAATTATTCTTGAGATTATGTTATTTTTTTTTTATCCTAATGAAAAAACACATTTTAGGACAATATTTGTATATCACAACAATATTTCTAGGTTTTGTTCATAAAAAGGAAGGGTGGGGGGAATTTTTCAAAAATGCGGTCTGGCAGACCTAATTGTAGTAGTTACGTGATTTTTGGAAAAGTAGTAGTTAAGGGTTAAATACTACTCTCTCTCTCTCTCTCTCTCTCTCTCTCTCTCTCTCTCTCTCTCTCTCTCTCTCTCTCTCTCTCTCTCTCTCTCTCTCTCTCTCTCTCTCTCTCTCTCTCTCTCTCTCTCTCTCTCTCTCTCTCTCTCTCTCTCTCTCTCTCTCTCTCTCTCTCTCTCTCTCTCTCTCTCTCTCTCTCTCTCTCTCTCTCTCTTTTTCGTCTTGGGTATCTTCTAGAACCCTGCAGTCAGTCCCCTCCTCGATGATTGACCTTGTTTCTTTCCACCCAAGAGGTTATATACACCTTATGATTTGTGAAGTCCACAACACTTGCCTGGCAAGCTATTTTATCGGTTTTCTAGCTTTGTCACAATGATTGTTAATTATTCTAACTAAATTATGTTCCTAATTACTAACAGAACAAACAACAATTTACCTGAATACATATCAGAATGGATATGTAAGGAGCATCTCTAGAGAGAAGTTTGGCCACTAGCGGGTTAAGATTTATGCCAAACATTTTTATGAGTGATTTAGTCAATGAAAGAGTCTTTATAGTAAAATATAAACCAAAATTTGCTTAACTATTGATGACAGAGAAGTTCTTTACCTAATATTGTGTTTATAAAAGTAGTTGGGTAAGCTGCTATTATATCTTTATTGTGATTGACTGTTAAGACATGTGTAATTGATTGTTAAAGGAAATCCAAGCCACAATTGACCTAGTGCCATACATTAAAGCAGAAATGAAAACAGAAGAGGAGTTCCACATAAAGGTACCAAATTATTTTTGAATATAAATATCAATAAAGTTATTGTTCTATCTCTACACTTTGTATACAGTGTATAAATTAACATGAGATTTCCCAAAAATGATTGATAAAATCTATATTTCTGTATATACAGTGTTACCATTACCCATTTACCATTGAGGGCAGCAATAGCCGCCAGATGTAAGTATGGCCGGCGACAACCACCCTTATATACATTGAATTTTACGCGAGTTTTCTGGTTTATTACTGTTTTTAAATTCAAAAAGCCCCTTGAACCTATAAGATGTAAGAAAAACATTTAAGTTTATCATTAAAAGAATAATATTTCACTTATAATTGCTAGTTATTAAGTTAAAGTTCTGATTTGACGGTTTACCGACAAAACATTAGTTTTTCTTCATCCAAAAAATTCAGGCGACGCTTCCCGTATTAACGTATATCTCTGTTTGCATTCGAGAGTCCCCTCGATATTAAGGTCATTTTCTATGTTTTTTGACCTGAAAAATCGATTGCAAGTGGTCCCAGATCGATAGGGTGTTCCAGTTTTTTGTTATTAACAAATTATAGTGAAAAAAGGGGGTTTTCTGGAATTTCTTTTATGATAATAGGTAATATGCCGAGACTAGTGTCTTTTCCAATGTATTTTGACACTCTGAATCGAATGCAACAGGTTCCGACCCAAAATATTGATCCGTTCAATTGTTATTAACAATTTATTGCAAAATTGAGTATTTTTTTGTAATTACATCGCAGGTAATAGGTAATATGCCGTAACTAGTGTCTTTTTCAATGTATTTTGACACTGAGTCGAATGCAATAGGTCCCGACCCAAAATATTGATCCGTTCAATTGTTATTAACAATTTATTGCAAAAATGAGTATTTTTTTGTAATTACATCGCAGGTAATAGGTAATATGCCGCGACTAGTGTCTTTTCCATTGTATTTTGACACTCTGAATCGAATGCAACAGGTCCCGACCCAAAATATTGATCCGTTCAATTGTTATTTACAATTTATTGCAAAAATGAGTATTTTTTTCTAATTACATCGTAGGTAATATGCCGTGACTAGTGCCTTTTTCAATGTATTTTGACACTCTGAATCGAATGCAACAGGTCTCGACCCAAAATATTTATCCGTTCACAATTGGTATTAACAATTTATTGCAAAAATGAGTATTTTATTCTAATTACATCGCAGGTAATAGGTAATATGCCGTGACTAGTGTCTTCTTCAATGTATTTGGACACTGAATCGAATGCAATAGGTCTTAAATCTAATTATTGATCCCTTATATTGCTATTAACAATGTATTGCAAAAGTAGTGTTGTAATTACTTAATTTAAATTAGTCACTGCTGCAGTAAGTACGATACTATTGTAGATAGTATCGTACTTACTATGTAGAAAGTACTTATCTCAATTAGCGATGTTGATACTCGCGTGAAATAGATACTCGCAATACTCGGCTTCGAATGATTTCAACACTCGTATTATTAGTTCGACATCGAGTATCTGCGCAGAATGATTATGCGCATTATGTGTGTGTTTGTTATATTTCTATCTGTTAGACAGATCCACCAAGTATTTATTTTTTTAAACAATATGTAATTGACACTTGTAATACGTAATTAAATGTTATCCTGCCTCGACACAAATTCAGTAATTAAACGTAAGTACAATTATTACCAACATTAATAATTTAGTTATTATTTAAAAAAAGGTAATTTACTATATTTTTTATAAAGATGGTAACCTATAAATATTTATTTAAATATAAGTAATAACAATTAAATAATAATTTAATTTACTTTTTGTTAATGTGGAAATAAATGAATATTATTGTTATTTTAAATTGAACTTGTTACCGAATCTAAATCATTATAACTCAAAATCGTAATGTTTAATTAATGTGTAGTGAAAAATCAGCTTAGAAACTAATGTAACCAAAGTAGAAACACCGAGTATTTTGTTTGGAATTGACACAACACTAACGAATATCGTTGTCCGAGGATACTCGCAGTACTCGCACATTACCTCATCCTTGTTCCTAGTTACAAGGATTTTGTCCGAGTATTTTAATACGAAACCGAGGATTTTAATATTCGGACTCTTCCGAGGAATTTGATACTCGGAATCACCGAGTATTTTAATTCGAACTCACACATCACTAATCTCAATAAAAAAGCTTTCAAAAGGGTAAAACTTTCGTAAGTATGACCTTGCGTTTTACTCCCTTTAACTAATTCAAATACATTCTTGTATTTTCCTTTTCCCGCTCTTATTCATTTAAAAAAATTTTCAACCTAATACTAAGGAAATCTCCAAATAATTTTGTTAATTTTACCTCTAAAAAGATATGAAATCTCAACAAAAAAAACCTTTCAAAAAGGTAAAACTTTCGTAAGTATGACCTTGCGTTTTATTCCCTTTAACTTACTCAAACACATTGTTACATTTTCCTTTTCCCGCTCTTATTAATTTAAAATATTTTTCAACCTAATACTAAAGAAATCTGCAAATAATTTCGTTAAATTCATTAAATGAAATATATATATATATATATGAAAAATTGTTAATATTTTTCGTATAGTTTAATACACATTATTTATCTAATTTTTAACTTAATGTAAGTTCTTAAATGCTTTACTAATTTAGTAAGTATTTTGTCAAACAATACTTTTGATTTTTTTAATGTTAAATATACCTGATTTGACTAATGGATTTTAAGAATATAAATCTATGACAAATTATTAATACATTTTCTTCTAGTTGAATTCACATTATTTATCTAAATTTTAACTTAACGAAAGTTATTAAATGCTTTACTAATTTCGTAAGTATTTTGGCAAACAAAACTTTTGAAGGTTTTTATTTTGTATAAACATTATAGTTAATATTTAATCGCAAGTAATTTCAAAAAAAAATTGCCAAAAAAGATTTTCTCTCTCTCTCTCGTACCCTTCTGGGGATATACGTCCTGGAGATACCTTGTGGGATCTCGGTAAATATAAAAGGTAGAAGTCTGATTTTTTTAAAATGTATTGCTTAATAAATAAGTATTACTCCTATTACGTTATCTCTCGAAAATTTTGATTTTGATTTTTGAAAAAATATGTGATTTGTGGGGATGTAACGGTTACGAGAGACAGAAACTTGTGGGCATGTAAGAGACAAGCTTCTCTGGGGATGTGATTATTTTGTTAGAGAGAAGCTTTGCGATAATGTGAGAGAGTGATTTAAGGGGATGTATTATTTGTCCCACATTTACATCTTATTGCATGTCATTATGTTTATATTTGTTGTTATTCGTTAAGTGATTGATTAAATTAAATTATGTTTCATATTTGTTAAATAAATTGTAATTTATAAAATAAATTGTAGTAAATGAAAATTAGAGTACTAACAAATTTACAAACTTTTGATAAGTTAAGTTTTAAATTATTACTTAGGAAACAAAACTAATAGATGTATAACAAAAGATGTACAAGGAAACTTCAGGTGAATTTTAAATGAAAATAATCCTGAAAAACTCACTAACAATTTGTGTGTGAATTCTTTGTAATTATTGTGTTTCGTTTTACCGCCAACATTTTAGAGCATTTAAAAATTATGAATCAAGACACCGAGATACTCGAACATACAATTTTATTTATTTCATTTAATAATTATCAGGATGAACATTTAAATTATATTTGTTACTTCCCACTCATCCAGGAACATTATATTATTAAACCTAGAACCAAAAAATTTATATTTCCAACGGGACACATGCAAATTAAATAAACATATACTTCTCAAAATGTAACTGAGGTACAATACATTTTGTCTATGAATTAATACCTTGTAACGTTTATATTAGTACTGCTCAAGTTATACACAGAACAATATAACATAGATATAAAAATAAATATAAGTTAGAATTACAACAGAAATTCCTATACAAATACTGTAATTTGAATCAGAGTTCGAGATGCAAAAACGTAGTAAACATTTTTTTTAAATGGGTCATAAAAACGTTAAGTCGTTCTTTACTTTTATTTTTGCTGCCATTTTTAATTCGTTGAAGCTATGACTAACCAAAAGGTTAAATTAAATCAAATGTTCAACATTAAGAAACTTACGATTAACCCTATTCGTCTATTCTGGTAGGGTACAGATGGACCTACAACTTAGGTGCGTAGGTTCAAACCTAGTTACTAAAGTTTTTTTTTTTTACTGCGTGTAACTATCTCTTCTGACTTTATTAGTCTAATTGGAATACAGTAAAGAAGTTAACAAAAATAATAATAATACATTCGTACAAACTGATATTAAAATCAACAATATCAACTCTTTCAAGTATAGGCCTACTTATTATTAACGTAAAAAATAACTACAACAGGCTTTATAATTTGTTAACAGCTTGAAGGACAATTAATTTGTATAAAACATCAAAGTGCTGTTAACTTTGCTACACAATTTCTGTCATGTTTATTACCCCCCATTAACAAACAAAAGGTTGGGACTAGGGGCTTAGTCAGCTACTGGTAGGTCGTAAATACACAAGGGATGCTAGGTTTGATTTGTCAATACATTTAAGACATAAGAAAAAACTTAAACATTAGGCGTACTACGACTATTGTTATGTATACATTTTAGACAAAATTGAATTTAATATCGTTACCAAAAACCAACTCGATTGTTACTGCACACAAACAGGCTGCGCCTATATTGTATGATTTTTTTTACCAAATTATGTTGTGTATGGTATCATTATTCTACTAATTTTTTCATGTACTGTACTTTTCAAATATTCGATGGAAATTTCCAAATTACGATCATGAATAGAATGTTAATTTCCTAGTGGGGATGCATAAATGATGCACAATATCTAATTAGCTGAAGGCGGAAGCGAGGCCTGGGGTTTAACCCAGGCCAGCCCCCGGTAGCCGAGGTATACAGGTTATTCCATACAGACAATAGGAAGTTGACCATGTGTGGACCGTGGAAGGTTGCCCTGCATTTCTTATTCAAGAAGGGTTCAAGTGAGTGTGTGTTACCTGAATAAATTACAATAGCTTGGACTTAGAACTCAAAAATATGTCTAAAGAGAAAGTTATTTATTACACAGCGGGTTGTTTGTATGTAAAATACTTGTAAACAAGTAGAACTTTATGGGTTAGATCACTTACAGATGGTCCTTTTCATGAGTCCAAAGTCCACTGACACTTTTCTTACTGACGGAAGTGATATTTTTACTTTTCTAAAATTATCTGCCATAGTAATATTATATAGTTTACTAGCTGGCCCGATCCGGCTTTGCACAGAGAGACAAATCAAACTTAAATGTATATTAACCAAAAAAATATACCAATAAATATATTTTACTATGTATTTCTAATGGGGATTTTTAGTAACACTAGAAATATGTATTGAACAAAGTATTCAATTTGGAATTAAAACTAAATAATGTGCGGAGTTTTGTTGTGTATGCCGTTTTGTGTTAACACAAACTATTCATATAATATTTCAATTAATGTTATACAGGGTATCCCCAAACTCTCTTGTCTTTTTTTGTGGATTTGATCCTTGGATCGAGATAAACATATTTCACAATATGAACAGACTTTTTCGTCTGTCTGTATGTGTTTATTACAAAATAAGTTTGACCAATTGAGTTAAAACTTCACATAAAGTTATACCTAACCTTGATATATTTTAAGTAAAATACCGTAAGTGATTATATTCAATTAAGCGTTTAAAAATGACGACTTTTTGAAAATTTCAAACCTAAATTATTAAAGAACCGTACATTTTAACAACAATAATTGTCAAAACGCCTTTTTTTTAGCCCTTTTGATTCACTATTAGTTGGTGTAGCCTACATATCAAAGCAATCATTTGATAGATAATAATTATATATTAAAGATAATAACAGATATTATTATGTTAAAGATATATAATAATATAATAATTAATACATTTTTTATATTTATATAATATATAATACAATATTTACATTTCGTTTTTAACTATCAAAGCTAGACTTCTATAACTATCAGATCTAGACTAATAATAATTAAACAATTTACAATCATTTACCGCTATCGGTTTGGTTGAAAATAGTGTCAAATTATAACTTGTATAGGCCTCGTCTATTTATTTATAGATTTTGTTAAAATTTTCAGGAAATGTTCTATATGTCTATATAAACAACATACCAGAATTTGAAAATGATATATACATAATTTTTTGATTTATGAACGTTTATAGCAAAATTGTAAACAATTTCTAAATACTGCTATTTTTATTGGTTTATTACATACGTTTATTAATCGCTGCAGTAATATTCTGATATACCAATTTATGGAAAATTTAATTGTGAATTCAATTTTCTTTAGATAATTAACATCCGTTCAACGGTTCTCGAAATAAACACAATTTAGTAAACGCGTGTACATTAGCGTTTGAATTTTTTGAAATGCCATGACGCGCCTTTATTAAATCATTTGTATCTCGAAAACTACCTAACGGATTTGAAATATCAAAACATTTTTGAATTCAAAATTAAATTTTCTTTAAACCATCAGATCTATGCTAATAGTATAATTATAATTAAACAATTTACAACCGTTTACAGCTATTGGTTTGGTTGAAAATAGCGTCAAATTATAACTTGTATAGGCCTAGTCTATTTATGTATAGATTTTGTTAAAATTTTCAGGAAATATTCTATATGACTATAACTTATAAAAAACCTACAAAAATTTGAAAATGATATAATATACATAATTTTTTGATTTATGAACGTTAATAGTAATCGCTGATAATTATAAACGATTTCTAAATACTGCTATTTTTATTGGTTTATTGCACACGTTTATTAATCGCTGTAGTAATATTCTGATGTACCAATTTATAGCAAATTGAATTGTGAATTCAATTTTCTTTAGATAATTAACATCCGTTTAACGGTTCTCGAAATAAACACAATTTAGTAATCCCACGTACTCGGATTTGATTTTCGTACAGAGAGTATAAAAATTGGGTACGCCATAGTACAAAAACGCTTATATATCGAAAACTAATTATCGGAAGGTATTTTTTTTAAAAGGGATTTGGATTCCTCTTAAAATTTATTATAAATTATCAATTTTATGTTTTTATGTACGGACAATTAGTTTACCTTTTTGAATTAATTTACGCCAATGTATAATTAAAACGAATTATATACAATTCATCGTGGTTTTTAATACAAATTTACCTAACGACAAGTAGCCTACTCATAAAGATTTTATAGATAATTTTATTGTGAATTCAAATATTTTTTCAAAACAAAAATCCATCAAACGGTTAAAAATATATATCAATTTTTGTTGAGTACGTTACGCGCTTATTAGTACTTGATCAGCTGTTAATTGTATGCTGTATTTCTGATAGAAAAGTATGGACAATACTGCTATTTTTGTTGGTTTATTAATCGCTGTAGTAATATTCTTAAACACCAATTTATAGACAATTTAATTGTGAATTCAATTTTCTTTAGATAGTTAACATCCGTTCAACGGTTCCCAAAATATACACAATTTAATAAACCCGTGTACATTAGCGTTTGCATTTTATTGAAATGCAATGACACGCCTTTATTAACCCTCCAGCTGGCGCATGTTAATGTGCCTTAAAAATTCTTTGTTCGTTTAAAAATTAATAAAATATATTATTTGTATACAAAACCTAACTTATAAGATATCACTTTTCTCAGAAAGATGCATAGAATTTATCTATGTAATAAAAAAAAAAATTTTTGAAACGGTTTTGGAGTAAGTATGTTAGATGTCAAAAATGATATTAACTAATTTTCAGAAATACCTGTATCACCCAAAATCAATAGCTTACTACCTATTTCTAAGATATACACAATTTTTGTGTATTATTTGTGAATATATTTAGGAAAAAATATATATAAATTTGTTATATTTTATAAATGTAAAAAAATATTTTATGTAAAAACTGAATTTTCTCTTTATTTTTTAAAAAAACATTAAAAATAGTAAAATAGATTTTATACAGAACTTCTATATATCATTATGTCCAGAAAGGTGCATAGAATGTAGGTGTGTAATGAAAAAAAAGTTAGATGTATCAAATTTGGAGTTTTTTGGTCAAATACCAAAAAATCTACGAGTAACAGAGCAGAAATTTCATAGAAATGGTGATCAAAAACATACTAATACATTTTTTGCAATTTTTTCGACCATTTGTTGAGATTTCTAATATATTTTTGAATATATTTAGGGGAAAAAAATAATAATATGTTACATTTCCTAAATAAAAATGACGATTTTTCAAAAATTTGTATTCTGACACTTGAGGTTAGGTTTGAACTCTTGACATTTAGGCGTAATTAGTAACTTCCTAAAGCTAGGCCTAAGACAAAATCATTAGATTTTACTAAGACAATATACTTTACAAAGAATAACACACATATTCACTTGTATACTCAATAAAACACTAAATATAAGACAATTTGCATATAGCCTAGACTTACCATTTTCCTTTTAGGTTATGACAACCTTTCACAAACTAGAAATTCACTAAAAACATAATCTTTAGATATAAAAACACATATATTGTAACTTGTATACAAAATATATACAATTTGTATAAACAAACCTTCAAAATAAAATAGATATGTATTCCCAAACTGTTACAGCGCTAAGTCATTTGTTACAGTATTTACATGGCACCATTGCGTATGTTCCGGGCTCAAACAAAACCTTTATTATCAATGCACAAGTTTGTATCATACACAAAATTAAAGATTGAAACCTCATCTTTGGAATGATGTAAAATAAAACAGTAAAATCTATGACGTCAATGTAGAAATATGGAATAGCGTCTAAATACTCCAAGTAAAGAGAAGGATCAAAATATTCAGTAAACCACATCGTAGACTGTATACAACTCGTAAACTATATAACTTAGGATGATTTCGTCTTCATAGTTCGAAAGAGGAAGAAAAATACTATATAATATTGTCAACTTGTAACATTTGGACAAGTTTTACCATTTCGAAAAAATATATGAACATATAGGTGATAAAAACTCGCCGCGGCAAATTGTCGCAGCCTAGCGTTATGAACCTCAACTTCAGTCAAATCTTGTATTACAATTTTACGCAAGTTTATTTTTTCTAAAGCTGGTTATGAAAGATTGAAAAATTACCTTTTCAATGGTATAGAATACATTTTGATAATATAATATCTACTAGGATAAAAGTTGAATTGCAAAAAATGTAATTTTTAGCGTGTAAAATAGCGTTAAAATTCTTGATTTGGTTTAATTTTTATATAATAAAAACTATACTAGTTGGAAACATTTGAAAAACACGGTTTTGAAGAGAAAGACGCGATCTATCAAGCAGTGTTATGTCAGATGTGACAGATTGAAATTTCGAAATAGGAATAATTGACAAACGAGACGAATGTTTTGTTTAAAACTTGTTAACGTAAAACTTGGACGTTTCGCATCAAAAATATTATTTATAACGTTTTGTGGTAATTTTTTTGCATGATATGTATCTACGGAACATTAGCTTTCCAACGGTATTTTATTTATTGCGATGGGACAATTTTAAGTGGGCGTAACATTAAATAGCAAAATACATGTTTTTTAGTTGGTGAATAGAGCCGTGACTAATGAAGCGACCCCTTTTAAGGCAAAAAGGGGTCGATCACCAGTTGGAGGGTTAAATCATTTGTATCTCGAAAACCACTGAACGTTTTGAAATATCAAAACATTTTTGAATTTATAATTAAATTCCATCAACAGTTGTTAACACAAGTTATACATGATTAACCATGCTTTGTTGCATAACAACCCCATAATAACTAAAAACATACAATAAAAAGAATCCAGTATAATATTGAACTAGGCTATAGGCTATATTTATTTGTATAATTAAACATATATAAACATGATATATGTTATAATTGTGTAACATATTTATAAAATTTTCCATTCTAAACCTTGAAATAACATCTCAACCTTCTATTGTCATTGTCAATTGAACTGTATAATATTTAATTGTATAAAGTTTAAATAACATCACAACATTTCCTTCGAAGACATCACAATTTTTGAATCAAAGAATTTGTACATTCTATTTCCACTTGTGAAGAATAACTGGGAATAAAAACATTTCATATATCATTTAAAAATATAAATGAAATACATTTTCATTTTCATTGGATGTTTGGAAATAAGGAGTAAAAGTAGGATGGGTTGAATTAAAACTAATGCAATTTTATAATAAGTTGTACTAAGTAAAATGTAATGATTGTTGAATTTAC